>OX381720.1:64987024-65536652 GCA_947462335.1 Harmothoe impar | reverse complement strand
CCTCCAGTGCATGAGAGTCACAGGAAGTTACGAGAAACCATACCGCCCTCTGTACATTAGAAGCTACAAGAGTTCCAGGGCATCAAACAGCTCCCTGTCAGTATGAGTTACAGGAAGTTACCAGGCCTAGCGCCTACCTCCAGTGCATGAGAGTCACAGGAAGTTACGAGAAACCATACAGCCCTCTGTACATTAGAAGCTACAGGAGTTCCAGGGCATCAAACAGCTTACTATCAGTGAGAGTTACAGGAAGTTACCAGGCCTAGCGCCTACCTCCAGTGCATGAGAGTCACAGGAAGTTATGAGAGACCATACAGCCCTCTGTACATCAGAAGTTACAGGAGTTCCAGGGCATCAAACAGCTCCCTGTCAGTGAGAGTTACAGGGAGTTACCAGGCCTAGCGCCTACCTCCAGTGCATGAGAGTCACAGGAAGTTACCAGAGACCATACAGCCCTCTGTACATCAGAAGTTACAGGAGTTCCAGGGCATCAAACAGCTCCCTGTCAGAGAGAGTTACAGGGAGTTACCAGGCCTAGTGCCTACCTCCAGTGCATGAGAGTCACAGGAAGTTACGAGACACCATACAGCCCTCTGTACATTATAAGTTACAGGAGTTCCAGGGCATCAAACAGCTCCCTGTCAGTGAGAGTTACAGGGAGTTACCAGGCCTAGCGCCTACCTCCAGTGCATGAGAGTCACAGGAAGTTACGAGAAACCATACAGCCCTCTGTACATTAGAAGCTACAGGAGTTCCAGGGCATCAAACAGCTTCCTGTCAGTGAGAGTTACAGGAAGTTACCAGGCCTAGCGCCTACCTCCAGTGCATGAGAGTCACAGGAAGTTATGAGAGACCATACAGCCCTCTGTACATCAGAAGTTACAGGAGTTCCAGGGCATCAAACAGCTCCCTGTCAGTGAGAGTTACAGGGAGTTACCAGGCCTAGCGCCTACCTCCAGTGCATAAGAGTCACAGGAAGTTACCAGAGACCATACAGCCCTCTGTACATCAGAAGTTACAGGAGTTCCAGGGCATCAAACAGCTCACTGTCAGTGAGAGTTACAGGGAGTTACCAGGCCTAGCGCCTACCTCCAGTGCATGAGAGTCACAGGAAGTTACAGGAGACCATACAGCCCTCTGTACATTAGAAGTTACAGAAGCATCAGGGCATCAAACAGCTCCCTGTCAGTGAGAGTTACAGGAAGTTACCAGGCCTAGCGCCTACCTCCAGTGCATGAGAGTCACAGGAAGTTACGAGAAACCATACAGCCCTCTGTACATTAGAAGCTACAGGAGTTCCAGGGCATCAAACAGCTCCCTGTCAGTGAGAGTTACAGGAAGTTACCAGGCCTAGCGCCTACCTCCAGTGCATGAGAGTCACAGGAAGTTACGAGAAAACCATACAGCCCTCTGTACATTAGAAGCTACAAGAGTTCCAGGGCATCAAACAGCTCCCTGTCAGTGAGAGTCACAGGAAGTTACCAGGCCTAGCGCCTACCTCCAGTGCATGAGAGTTACAGGAAGTTACGAGAGACCATATAGCCCTCTGTACATCGGAAGTTACATGAGTTCCAGGGCATCAAACAGCTCCCTGTCAGTGACAGTTACAGGAAGTTACCAGGCCTAGCGCCTACCTCCAGTGCATGAGAGTCACAGGAAGTTACGGGAGACCATACAGCCCTCTGTACATCAGAAGTTACAGGAGTTCCAGGGCATCAAACAGCTCCCTGTCAGTGAGAGTTACAGGGAGTTACCAGGCCTAGCGCCTACCTCCAGTGCATGAGAGTCACAGGAAGTTACGAGAGACCATACAGCCCTCTGTACATAAGAAGCTACAGGAGTTCCAGGGCATCAAACAGCTCCCTGTCAGTGAGAGTTACAGGGAGTTACCAGGCCTAGCGCCTACCTCCAGTGCATGAGAGTCACAGGAAGTTACGAGAAACCATACAGCCCTCTGTACATTAGAAGCTACAGGAGTTCCAGGGCATCAAACAGCTTCCTCTCAGTGAGAGTTACAGGAAGTTACCAGGCCTAGCGCCTACCTCCAGTGCATGAGAGTCACAGGAAGTTACCAGAGACCATACAGCCCTCTGTACATCAGAAGTTACAGGAGTTCCAGGGCATCAAACAGCTCCCTGTCAGTGAGAGTTACAGGGAGTTACCAGGCCTAGCGCCTACCTCCAGTGCATGAGAGTCACAGGAAGTTACGAGAGACCATACAGCCCTCTGTACATAAGAAGCTACAGGAGTTCCAGGGCATCAAACAGCTCCCTGTCAGTGAGAGTTACAGGGAGTTACCAGGCCTAGCGCCTACCTCCAGTGCATGAGAGTCACAGGAAGTTACAGGAGACCATACAGCCCTCTGTTCATTAGAAGTTACAGAAGCTCCAGGACATCAAAACAGCTCCCTGTCAGTGAAAGTTACAGGAAGTTACCAGGCCTAGCGCCTACCTCCAGTGCATGAGAGTCACAGGAAGTTACGAGAAACCATACAGCCCTCTGTACATTAGAAGCTACAGGAGTTCCAGGGCATCACACAGATCCCTGTCAGTGAGAGTTACAGGGAGTTACCAGGCCTAGCGCCTTCCTCCAGTGCATGAGAGTCACAGGAAGTTACGAGAAACCATACAGCCCTCTGTACATTAGAAGCTACAGGAGTTCCAGGGCATCACACAGATCCCTGTCAGTGAGAGTTACAGGGAGTTACCAGGCCTAGCGCCTACCTCCAGTGCATGAGAGTCACAGGAAGTTACCAGAGACCATACAGCCCTCTGTACATCAGAAGTTACATGAGTTCCAGGGCATCAAACAGCTCCCTGTCAGATTGAGTTACAGGAAGTTACCAGGCCTAGCGCCTACCTCCAGTGCATGAGAGTCACAGGAAGTCACAGGAGACCATACAGCCCTCTGTACATTAGAAGTTACAGAAGCATCAGGGCATGAAACAGCTCCCTGTCAGTGAGAGTTACAGGAAGTTACCGGGCCTAGCGCCTACCTCCAGTGCATGAGAGTCACAGGAAGTTACGAGAAACCATACCGCCCTCTGTACATTAGAAGCTACAAGAGTTCCAGGGCATCAAACAGCTCCCTGTCAGTGAGAGTTACAGGGAGTTACCAGGCCTAGCGCCTACCTCCAGTGCATGAGAGTCACAGGAAGTTACGAGAAACCATACAGCCCTCTGTACATTAGAAGTTACAGGAGTTCCAGGGCATCAAACAGCTCCCTGTCAGTGAGAGTTACAGGGAGTTACCAGGCCTAGCGCCTACCTCCAGTGCATGAGAGTCACAGGAAGTTACGAGAAACCATACAGCCCTCTGTACATTAGAAGTTACATGAGTTCCAGGGCATCAAACAGCTCACTGTCAGTGAGAGTTACAGGGAGTTACCAGGCCTAGCGCCTCCTCCAGTGCATGAGAGTCACAGGAAGTTACGAGAAACCATACAGCCCTCTGTACATAAGAAGTTACAGGAGTTCCAGGGCATCAAACAGCTCCCTGTCAGTGAGAGTTACAGGAAGTTACCAGGCCTAGCGCCTACCTCCAGTGCATGAGAGTCACAGGAAGTTACGAGAAACCATACAGCCCTCTGTACATTAGAAGCTACAGGAGTTCCAGGGCATCAAACAGCTCCCTGTCAGTGAGAGTTACAGGAAGTTACCAGGCCTAGCGCCTACCTCCAGTGCATGAGAGGCACAGGAAGTTACGAGAAAACCATACAGCCCTCTGTACATTAGAAGCTACAAGAGTTCCAGGGCATGAAACAGCTCCCTGTCAGTGAGAGTCACAGGAAGTTACCAGGCCTAGCGCCTACCTCCAGTGCATGAGAGTTACAGGAAGTTACGAGAGACCATATAGCCCTCTGTACATCGGAAGTTACAGGAGTTCCAGGGCATCAAACAGCTCCCTGTCAGTGACAGTTACAGGAAGTTACCAGGCCTAGCGCCTACCTCCAGTGCATGAGAGTCACAGGAAGTTACGGGAGACCATACAGCCCTCTGTACATGAGAACTTACAGGAGTTCTAGGGCATCAAACAGCTCCCTATCTGTGAGAGTTACAGGAAGTTACCAGGCCTAGCGCCTACCTCCAGTGCATGAGAGTTACAGGAAGTTACGGGAGACCATACAGCCCTCTGTACATCGGAAGTTACAGGAGTTCCAGGGCATCAAACAGCGCCCTGTCAGTGAAAGTTACAGGAAGTTACCAGGCCAAGCGCCTACATCCAGTGCATGAGAGTCACAGGAACTTACAGGAGACCATACAGCCCTCTGTACATTAGAAGTTACAGAAGTTCCAGGGCACCAAACAGCTCCCTATCAGTGAGAGTTACAGGAAGTTACCAGGTCTAGCGCCTACCTCCAGGGCATGAGAGTCCCAGGAAGTTACAGGAGACCATACAGCCCTCCTTACATTAGAAGTTACAGTTGTTCAAGGGCATCAAACTGCTCCCTATCAGTGAGAGTTACAGGAAGTTACCAGGCCTAGCGCCTACCTCCAGTGCATGAGAGTCACAGGAAGTTACGGGAGACCATACAGCCCTCTTTACATTAGAAGTACAGGAGTTCTAGGGCATCAAACAGCTCCCTATCAGTGAGAGTTACAGGAAGTTACCAGGCCTAGCGCCTACCTCCAGTGCATGAGAGTCACAGGAAGTTACGGGAGACCATACAGCCCTCTGTACATGAGAAGTTACAGGAGTTCTAGGGCATCAAACAGCTCCCTATCTGTGAGAGTTACAGGAAGTTACCAGGCCTAGCGCCTACCTCCAGTGCATGAGAGTCGCAGGAAGTTACAGGAGACCATACAGCCCTCTGTACATCAGAAGTTACAGGAGTTCCAGGGCATCAAACAGCTCCCTGTCAGTGAGAGTTACAGGAAGTTACCAGGGCTAGCGCATGCCTCCAGTGCATGAGAGTCACAGGAAGTTAAATAAAGCCATACAGCCCTCCTTACATTAGAAGTTACAGGAGTTACAGGGCATCACACAGATCACGGTCATGAGAGCTACAGGAGTTACAAGGCCTACCCCCCCTGTGCATAAAGTTATAAGAAGTTACAGGAGTTACAGACAAAGGAAAAAGGGGACCATACTGCCTCCGGTTCATAAAAAGTTACAGAAGTTACAGGGCATCACACAGATCACTGTCATGAGAGTTACAGGAGTTACCAGGCATAGCACCGCCCCCCTGGGCATGAGAATCGCAGAAGTTACAGCAGGTACCAGGCTGGTGCCCCCCGTGCATTAAAGTTACAGGAAGTTACAGGAGTTACATGATGCAAGTTACTGGAGTTACAAACAAGACACACAGGGCGTCCGTGGTAATGCCCCCCTCCCCCCGCCCCCACCATGCTACACACCACTATTTCCAAAAATAGATGTGGGGGATTGGGAAACAATAGGATCACTCCCTAATCCTGTACTAGAAATAACCCTGTTTATTGCTTAATTGCCGGGGCAGCTAAATTGAAAGCCTACAGCCAGGTTTAAAAACAGCACACAACCTGTCTATGTCCACACATACTGGAGATACTGGAGGAGAATAGAAGTAAATATTTCAGTCCCTGCATATGCACTGCCCAGGAAGGTCTATAACAGCAAAGATATGCCAAAACGACCAGCAACAACTGTGGGAGGAGGTCCAGATGGTCCACCACCTTTTAAGTATAATGTTCAAAAAGGTAGGTCTCCATCTGAGTGGGCTGCTAGAAGGGCTGCAAGACGTCTGGCTGAGGAGAGGGCTGCAGTAAGGGCTACGTCTAGCACTTTCACCTATACACCGCACATGAGGGCTGCCATTGAGAGAACGAAAAAACTTTTTGGCTCATTATCATCCATTCCAGCCTGGGGTAGTTCGGAACCCGTTCGACCGGTGTCGCTTACCCCGGCACAGGCAGCCGAAGTACTATACCAGGCGGCTTGTAAACATGCCAGAAAGGGACTGATACAGACCAGTCTTACCAGTACTATGGGAGAGCCCGGTGTCACCGGTGTTACCAGTCCCACAGGAGGTCCCGGTGTCACCATGGCTGCCGGTGCTATGAGAGAGCCCTGTGGCACCAATGTTACCGGTCCCACAGGAGGCCCCGGTGTCACAACGAATACCAGTGCTAGAGGAGAGCCCTGTGTCACCAATGTTACCAGTCCCACAAGAGGTCCCGGTGTCACTGGGACTACCAGTGCTATAGTGGGGCCCTGTGTCACCAATGTTACCGGTCCCACAGGAGGCCCCGGTGTCACAACGAATACCAGTGCTAGAGGAGAGCCCTGTGTCACCAATGTTACCAGTCCCACAAGAGGTCCTGGTGTCACTGGGACTACCAGTGCTATAGTGGGGCCCTGTGTCACCAATGTTACCGGTCCCACAGGAGGCCCAGGTGTTACAACGAATACCAGTGCTAGAGGAGAGCCCTGTGTCACCAGTGTCACCAGGACTACCAGTGCTATAGTGGGACCCTGTGTCACCAATACTACCAGGGCCACAGGTGCGGCAGCAGGGCCCAGTGTTACCAGTGTTACCAATACTGCAGGGCATAATGATAACCCAGTGGAGGGTCAGTCAGGGCAGCAGTTACAGGAGATGGTATCAGAACTGGAGGCATTTTTGCAGCAAGTACCGTCGGCACCATTGTTATCTGTTTCTGGTATGGTGCCTTGTGTTAGTGTTATAGGAGAGCCCGGTGTCACCAATGTTACCAGTCCCACAAGAGGTCCAGGTGTCACCAGGGCTACCAGTGCTATAGGAGAGCCCTGGGGGGCCGGTGTTGCCGGTGCCGGGGGAGTGTCTGAAGTCACTGGGGCGGCCAGTGCTATAGTAGGGCCCTGTGTCACCAATACTACCAGGGCCACAGGTGAGGCAGCAGGGCCCAGTGTTACCAGTGTTACCAATACTGCAGGGCATAATGATAACCCAGTGGAGGGTCAGTCAGGGCAGCAGTTACAGGAGATGGTATCAGAATTGGAGGCATTTTTGAAGCAGTTACCGCCGGCATCATTGTCATCTGATTCTGGTACGGTGCCTTGTCCAGAACTGAACTTACCCCAGCCGGACTTAGGGGCACAAGGGTTGGGAGATGCTGATAGACAATTACAGGACATGATTGAGGAACTACATGTTCAGAATTTGGAAAGAGCCAAAAAGAGGTTACTAGACACTGATGTCCCATCACAGTCTGATTCCCCCATCAGTGCCATACTAGGCTTTTCACTTCAGGAACTTGATTTTTAACACAACACCCTACGAGATAAGCAGTTGTTAGTTTTTTTGGATTTATCCAAACAACTTTAGTTTGGGAGGTGTGTTTAATCTGTGAGTTACTGTTTATAAGAAAAACAAAAACATTGAACTCACCATTACTGAACTCAACCATGTGAGGTCGAGGAGAGTACAGTACCACAGTATTATAGAAATAGAGGAAATCGATTACAGTTGCACGGTAATTGGTTCAATGCCATATGAGTAAAGATATTGCTGTGTACTGGTGTAATAGTTTTATTGACGAATAATTTGTCAGACAACTTGTATAATTGCGAAAATGTATCAAATGAGGCACGTCCATAGCCAAAACTGTTTTGATCTATAGAAATTGGAAGTTTCAGTTTTTGAATATAACATTGTCATATTGCGAAGGAGTATATCCCAGTAGCGCCCAATCGGTCGGGGATACCATGTTGATGAGTTTATGGCCACTGCTGCTATGTTTTCCTTAATATCCTTCATCTGCAGCTGGGGGGTCCCGGGGTGAGAGATGAGAGGGACACTTAGTGAATATTTTGTTTATGACTTGTTTGTGAGTTTTATTGACTAAGAGTAGTCAAACAACTTAAAATACGGAGGTGTGTAAATCTGTGCCTAATTACGAATTAATTTGACATCATATTTACGTATCATTATTTGTGGTATTACGATTTATCATATTTACGAGTTATGTTAATTATGAAGGTTCATGATTACGATTTACATTGGAGTATTATGATGTTACGAATTAGGGACTAAAACAATTATATAGATGGTTGTTTCAGAGTAGGAGGATGAGTAACACTTGTATAGTTGAGAGTGAATTATGCATTTTGAGTTGGTATATATTATATATTAAGGTACTAGAGAGACTCTGTGTAAAGTGCAGACAGTGTCTTGACTAGGTTGACCCTGGATGACCTGGGTTCACATGGTTTGAAAGGTGGACAGAGTGGGGTCAGCAGGGGTCAACTTTATACTACTGGATGACCCGGGAGGTCAGATATGGGGTCAACTGTAAACCCATTGTGTATTAGGGTCAGGGGTCGTGACCTAATGATTATGCAAAGGAGACACCAGGAGTATATATACCAGGAGTAGAGTTTGAAATAAACAGATTTGTACTTGTAAGTTGTCTTGGAGTTCTTGGATCATGTCATACCTTCTGACACACGGTAGTATGCTGCTACTCTATTGGCTATGCTAATGCCTAAGGTCATGGAAGATATACAGATATAACAGTCTTCTACACGCAGGGAGCTTGCTCACATCCGGATTTACACCCTAACCCTAACCCTAACCCTAACCCTAACCCTAACCCTAACCCTAACCCTAACCCTAACCCTAACCCTAACCCTAACCCTAACCCTAACCCTAACCCTAACCCTAACCCTAACCCTAACCCTAACCCTAACCCTAACCCTAACCCTAACCCTAACCCTAACCCTAACCCTAACCCTAACCCTAACCCTAACCCTAACCCTAACCCTAACCCTAACCCTAACCCTAACCCTAACCCTAACCCTAACCCTAACCCTAACCCTAACCCTAAACCCTAACCCTAACCCTAACCCTAACCCTAACCCTAACCCTAACCCTAACCCTAACCCTAACCCTAACCCTAACCCTAACCCTAACCCTAACCCTAACCCTAACCCTAACCCTAACCCTAACCCTAACCCTAACCCTAACCCTAACCCTAACCCTAACCCTAACCCTAACCCTAACCCTAACCCTAACCCTAACCCTAACCCTAACCCTAACCCTAACCCTAACCCTAACCCTAACCCTAACCCTAACCCTAACCCTAACCCTAACCCTAACCCTAACCCTAACCCTAACCCTAACCCTAACCCTAACCCTAACCCTAACCCTAACCCTAACCCTAACCCTAACCCTAACCCTAACCCTAACCCTAACCCTAACCCTAACCCTAACCCTAACCCTAACCCTAACCCTAACCCTAACCCTAACCCTAACCCTAACCCTAACCCTAACCCTAACCCTAACCCTAACCCTAACCCTAACCCTAACCCTAACCCTAACCCTAACCCTAACCCTAACCCTAACCCTAACCCTAACCCTAACCCTAACCCTAACCCTAACCCTAACCCTAACCCTAACCCTAACCCTAACCCTAACCCTAACCCTAACCCTAACCCTAACCCTAACCCTAACCCTAACCCTAACCCTAACCCTAACCCTAACCCTAACCCTAACCCTAACCCTAACCCTAACCCTAACCCTAACCCTAACCCTAACCCTAACCCTAACCCTAACCCTAACCCTAACCCTAACCCTAACCCTAACCCTAACCCTAACCCTAACCCTAACACTAACCCTAACCCTAACCCTAACCCTAACCCTAACCCTAACCCTAACCCTAACCCTAACCCTAACCCTAACCCTAACCCTAACCCTAACCCTAACCCTAACCCTAACCCTAACCCTAACCCTAACCCTAACCCTAACCCTAACGCTAACCCTAACCCTAACCCTAACCCTAACCCTAACCCTAACCCTAACCCTAACCCTAACCCTAACCCTAACCCTAACCCTAACCCTAACCCTAACCCTAACCCTAACCCTAACGCTACATATTAATCTCATACACGGTATTTCCGGGTAACGTCTGTTTACTCGGCTTCTCCACCTGGAGCTAGTGCACACAGTTCCCGGGAGAGGGCGCAGGTCCTCTTCAAGTAACCGTGTGCCGCTCTCAGGTGGGCGGCCGACCCACCCACCTGGCCACGTGACCTAAGAGCCGGTGTTATATAAGACCCGTGTGTTTACCTGGAAGGGGAGTCAGTGCAGGCCCGACTGACGATAGACTTCACATGTCCAACCGTGCGGACAGAGTTGTATGCTAAGAGTTGTATACTGACCGTTTCCTCTATTCATAGAGAAACCTGATTTACCTGTGTGTATTGATTCTACACTGATCGTTCCCTAAGTAAAGGAACTGGAGTTGTTATTCTTGTGAATAAAGACAGATATATTCTCGCACCTGGAAACTGCCGTGATCGTTGTTCCTTAACCTAGAGTTAACTACGAACCACCACACATTTATAAATTTACAGAATAGGAGAGCTGTCACCGATCTGATTTACTTTACAAAGTACATCGAAACTACCCAAACCCTTTTTCATGTTCAATTGCACCTTATTTGCACAAACTCTACACTACTGGGTAAAGTCGTCATATGGTAGGTCTACTCTGCTGGCGTCAGCTGCCCGTCCCCAGCCCTAGCTCATGCTACGACTGGGGACAAGCACAATTTTGTTATTTACACTGCACATATCTGTATATAACTTGTATATTACCACATGTGGATCTTTACCACATAGATGTTACATGCTATGACATGAAGCTAAACTGGCCACCCAGCAACGGGGGTGACATGGTTGGCAACAGAAACCACGTACATCATGGGTTTATATAGCATAGATTATGTTAGGCAACTAAAGGGAGTAAAGTTGGTAGGTCTTAATATTAGAAGTATTAAAGCTAGAGGCAGACTGAGTGCCTTGAATGAGCACCTACATGATATAGACTTTATATGTATATGTGAAAGCTGGTTATGTGAAACCGACTGTGATAATCAATATTCTATTTTTGATCATGTATGTTACAGGCTGGACCGCTGCGCTAATGCAGGAGGTCTTATAACATATATCAGTAATGAATTTGCACCTTACACCGCTGTTCGTCAGGACCTGAACGGTATGAATGAGGACTGTGAAATCCTAGTCACCACATCTAAGAAACCTGACAATAGAATCAGAACAATAGTCAATTTCTATAGACCGCCAAATAAGAATCTCCTTAACTTTCTTGTCCTATTAGGAAATGTCTTCTCTAACAGATCTATGAAGAATCACGAGATACATGTAATAGGTGACTGTAACATTGATATGGTTCACAGAGATAGCAGGAAGTGTGGGAAAGTATTTGGAGTGCTAAAAGACCATCACCTGAGACTGTTACAAACAGGCATCTCCAGACTCCATCCTCTCGGTGCTACCTTTATAGATCACATATATACAAATAGCACAAATGTTACAAACTATGGCACCCTTAATTTATTACTGTCTGATCACATACCTACCTTTGTTGTACTAAAACACATACGCAAACATAAAATTGTGGAAACTATCACAAGCAGAGTTTACAAGCAACATAATAAAGATAAGATGATTTTACATGTTACTAACCACAACTGGGACCCCTTACATCTCATAGCTGACCCCACAGAGCAATGGGACCATCTTGAAAACGTCTTAAAACTATATCTAAATGAAACCTGCCCAGTAAAAACCTTCAGAATTAGAAAAGACACTCCGAGATGGTTCCCTCCTGACCTGCTGGAACAATTGAGGTTGAAAAATGAGGCATACAGAAGGGCCCACAGAAGCCGTGGTCTGGATGTTGACAGCTTACTGACGGCACAGCACCTCAGAACATTGACTAACAGGAGAATACAAACAGAGTTTGCGTTGCAAGTCAAAAACACTGTTGAAAGACACAAGGACAACCCATCTAAATTCTGGGCTATCATAAATAATCTGTTAGGTAATGGGAAAGCTGGCAACGCCACGATACATCTTAAAGATGAGAATGACATAGACATTAGCTTAGATGATACTAGTGACTATATTAATAATTTCTATGGCAAAGTTGGCAGCAAACTTGCTGACAAATTCTCACATCTAGATGGTGATACTAGTCCACTAGAGGTATTACAAAACTTAGAATACACTGAAGGAGAATTTCTCTTTAGACAAGTATTAACTAAGGATCTAATCTCATATTGTCAAATTGTCAAAAATAGTTGAGAATGTAATCATAACTGAAAATCCTAGGACACGTGCAGCAAACAAAGTCAAATTTAAGACTGGGAGACTGAAGCTCCAAGTGGTAAAAAAATCACCACTTGGTAGAGGCATAATCCTATGGGATTCTCTAGACAAACAAACCCAAGTCTTAGACACTCGAGCCCGGTTTAAAAATGCAATTATAAATCGTGATTTTGCAATCATTTAGCAAAGACATGCTGCCCTACATTAATTAATTAATTAAAGGGAGCTTACATGTTTCCTATTTGTATTTGTCTCCCTTCCCTGAGATAAAAGGACGGTACACTGCACCAGCAGTGCCCTCCTAGCTGATAATACTTTTTGTGTAGATGGTATATTGCACCAGCAATGCCCTCTTGGTTTATATATATATATGTATTTGGTGGATGGTACATTGCACCAGCAATGCCCTCACATCTTATTGATTATTGATTAGTACTAATATTATAGTTAACCTGACGGTACATTGCACAAGCAATGCCATCTTACAAAAAGGACAAAAGAAGCCGAGGACAGAAATGATGCTGGACGCTGAATATGGATTCATCTAATTTAATTATTCATTCACTTTATCTTTATATAGGACGGTACATGTGCACCAGCACTGCCCTCCAGTAATTACCAATATGGTACATTATTAGAAATAGTAATTAATAATGACCCCACCAACGCTCTACGCTCCGAGTCACAACCTAGTGAAATATTTAATATCCGTTGTTTCATATTTCTTATGGACCTAGTCCTATGGCTTAACAGCCTTTATTTATAAACATAAGACATAATCATATGACATCTCAATACTCTGTTTGTACATATGTTGGCGTTCTTCAGCTTCTGAAAATCACAGCGCAAGCCGTGAATTAGCTTGAATATAAATCTTGAATCTTGAATCTTGAATCTTGAATGAGGACTACTAGGTCATAATTTTTACGACCTTGACTTTTTCTGATTTTTAATTTGGCATTTACCCTACTAGTTATACTAGCAATATTTAAACCATTCTCACCAATGTCTTCAATCATATAGGCAAGCTGATTCTTGCGACAGGTTTTCACCAAGGGACCAACACTTTTCGCTCTTGAATCTCCTGCCACCAACACTTCATAGGCCATGATCTTTGCACAGGTTCACTACAAAGTTAAAAATAATACATTTGTATTTCGATATATGGCAGCATGTATTCAACACAGTTTAGTTATGATTGGCATGATCCCAGTTGTGCAATTACGCATTTGAAATTGAAGAGTATGAATAGGTGTACAATAGGCTAGGCACTGTTTTGTGAAAGAATGTCTTAGTAGTGTTATAGGTCAGGTGGTCAGTCTTCCTGGAAGTCCTCGTCGACTACTGCTTGTGTCAACTCTGTCCTTATTTTCATAAGGATCCTTCCGTGCTGGTTTTCACCTGCAAGATTATCTGCTGTGTCATACCTTGAATCACCCCAAGGCCATCCTCCAGCCCACATTCGACTCCCTGTGGCCTAAACCAAAACTACTGTTGTTTCCATCAGTTTGTCAGCTTCTTACTCGTTTTGAAAGAACTTGGCTCTAACCAGGTTTGTCATTAGATCGGACAATCATCCCTTCAAGAACAATGAAATCGGTGTCCTCAGCTCGGGTTTTGAGCAATAATTCTTTATCTGCCAAGCATCTTGGAATCTCATGACATGTTTAGCTTCCTCGGTGTGTCCTAGTTCCAACATTTTGATGTGGAAGTAGCCTTGTTCAACTAATGAGTATTCTCGTTCAACGCCTTGATATTCAAACTTGAAATTGGCTAGGTAAAAATTTGACAAGTATGCCATTTTCCCCTGATATAAAAGGCCAAATTTTGACATCTTGATATAGACTGAGCTGTCACCATTTTGTTTTTGTTTTTTCTTATTGCCTTTCTTCTTGGTTCGGTCATTTCTGTTTGTCGCTGTGGGGTTTGGGTCTTTTGTGCACTCGGCAAGGTAAGATCAATATCACCTCTATAAGTTTCTGGTACTAGTTGAAGTTCCATATATGGGTAGTGTTGTCCATCAATGAAGATGCCGTCTTTCCCAGATTTAGCAGTTTTGGTAGCTTCAAGGGCGGTCTTGACCATCTTTCTCCCTTTAAACTTCCTATCTCGAACGTCTTTGGACTCGTCAGGACCTATCCATATGCCCTTTGTGTCATCGTTTTTTGTGAGTTTCCATCTCTTTGACATGATTGTTGTTCTGATGGCGTAGTTCCTGCAGCAGAGCATTATGGGAATTTTTTCCTTCTTGGGTCAAAGCCTTTGTTTTTTTTAGCCTCACGATCAAATGAAAATCTTCAGTGTAATCATATTTGACTTCTAAATGTTCACATAGTCTGCTGAGCACTGTAGTTTTTATATCTTCATTCTGATCAGTCTCAATGCCAGTAACAACCAAATTCCTGTCATCACTGGGCTTGCTGTGGTCTACAGTTCTAAGCACTGCAACCGTTTCAGTACGTAGCTTGGACACAACTTGAGCATAGGTTGTAGTGGATTGTGGTTGATTGTTATCAGTACAAGGCTGATTTGATTTATTTGATTCCTTAAGTTCTTCGCGAGTAATCCTGATTTCCTCATGGATATTTGTTTCAAGCTGAGAGATTGTAGTTTTAACTCCTTCTATTTTCTCAATGCAACTGTTTTCAGTAACTCTAACTAGGCCACAAGTTTCCGCTATTTCTCTATCTATTCTAGATATTAGTCTCTGTTCCATGCCAGTCATTTTCAGTTCAGTCTCCATCATTTTCTTGTTGAATTTGGATTCAAGATCTGCAAACATTTGCAGATATTCGTTACGGCTACCTGCTTCAGTCTCCTCAATTGTGGTCATTCTAGTGTTGACATTCCTGGAGTCGTCATTAACATTCATCTCAAGTTTCTCAAGATCTTCCCTGAGTTGTTTCCTGCCCTTACAAGACTTAACGAAATCTTCTTTAATAAAGGTAACAGTTTTCTGACTTCTAGTCATGTCATTTTCAAGTTTCTCTAGCCTGGCACTATTATTCTCCTGATGGGCATCAATCAGTCTTGATATTCTGGCCAACATTTGGGTCTGAAAGGTTTCCATCTGTGCTTCTTGTATTGTTAAAGAGGTCATTGAGCTGGGGGCTAACATTTGGTCAGTGGGAAACACTTCACATGTCGGGGATTTCAGATCGACACTACCACCACCACTACTTAATGTCCTCTACAGCACTACCACCTAGATCTGGGGTGATATTCTTTCCTATTTGCGTGTCAGTGTCTATTGTTTTGTTGGTTCCCTGATTGCGGATATGTTCAGCAGTACCCAAAGGAGTCAAGGCAGTAGTGGTTGGCCTACTACGTGCATGTTAAGTGTGAACGTCAATGTCTTTGTGGTTGTCAGTGCAGTGATTTTGACCACCTTGTTTGTATTTTATTACGTCAGACAAGTTGTGTTCAGTGGCTTGTGTATTGTCATGTTCTTTTGTGGTGGTAACTGAAAAATCCCTCTTTATTGTATCTATTTCAACGTTGGCATTTGCCCCTGCATCAATGTTGGGATGAACGGAAAAATTTATTTCGATCGGGGACTTGTGTGGTTGTTAACCATGTCTTTGCTTGTGTCAGAGTGAGTGTGACTGTCACAGTCAAGTTCAACAACAATGGCGGTACAGCTGTCTTTATTTGCGATTTTGCCAAACACAGGGTTGTCAATTAAAGAATTGTCATTATGTTTTTGTACTAGTTGGTTGGCATCATTCTGAGCTACAATCCTACTTACAGCAGTTCTCAAACTTAGCGGTTGAAAAAGCCTACCTGGAGGGTTGGGTTTTCGATAAAGTGAGTTGGTGTCATCGTGTTCACCAAAATTTGGCCGTGGGAAAGCCTCTGACTCAGGTAGGTTTGGTGTGGGCGTGGATAATGCACCTCTTTCTGTGCTCTTTCTGTTAATCGTATCAAGTTCTATTACAGCATTTGGTGTTGTGCTTACTTGTGATAAAGGTAACAATTGGTATGCACCATCTAGAGACAGTGATAAGTCGTTCTGGGTGCGTTTTGAGGTGACATATTTATCTGTCGGACTTGGAATAGGTTGAAAAACCCCTTCGGTTGTCTTTGGGGATTTCCCTTGTGACGTCATACTGGAAAGGGGATTCCCATCCCATGAAGCCGTGACCAGCATCACAGGAATTTCTGGGATGCCCCGTTTACCACATAATTCCAGCATTAATGCTTGCTTCAATGGAGATTGATATTCGTCACTTGATGAGCTGTCATTTAGACCAGCAGTCGTGCATACTTTTTTATAGTCGGGAGGTTTTGTTTCTGGTGATACGCATATGGACTCATTGCCACTGCGCATCCTTTTTTTTTTATTGTAGTCCGGTGCTTGGGCCATGATTTGCAGTTTCTATCAAAACAAAGCCCCCGGTGTATTCATATTTCAACAAATATTCATAAATTCAAGATAAAAATTATCCCTACCTGTTCTCTATACCTTCATAAAAGTCTGTCGCACGTTTGGGTGCGCAAAAGGTACATAAACCTTCTATTCAGGTGATTTTCATGTGGAGCTAAGGTCGGAGACGTCTACTCAGTCATGCTGGCTCTCTCTCTCTTCTCTGGTGAGCTACAGGATTGAG
This sequence comes from Harmothoe impar, assembly GCA_947462335.1. Lineage (NCBI taxonomy): Eukaryota > Metazoa > Annelida > Polychaeta > Phyllodocida > Polynoidae > Harmothoe > Harmothoe impar. The sequence continues at coordinate 65,519,949 of OX381720.1, read as the reverse complement.
ATCTGTTTAACTGTGAATGTAAATAAAAATTACCTGAACTAAACTTATTTGTCTGTGTGTTTTGTCCGAAATTATTTTCTGTCTACCAAATGCAGCCCTCTGATTGGTCAATCTATTTAGGTCACACCCTCATTTGCATAATAGGCCCATACCCTTTTGTGACCAAATACTCGACGCTCATTGGTTTAGAAACTAGGTCATGGCCTCATTTGCACAATGAGTGGGTCACTTGATCAAATGCTGGCCTGTGATAGGCTGCATGCCGATGGAATAGTTTCTTCTTTGTACCATAGAACGTTTGGACTACATATCGATACTGAGTTGAAGGAGCTGTAGCATGTATGTAAATATGAACAAGGCGAGGTATGGACTTGGGGCATATTTAGACGCCCTATTTATTAACATGTAATAACACAGTCAAGCGGTCACAAAAAAGAATTTTTTTCGTAAATATGACAAGCCAAGCTGAAGCGACCGCTCTGGGCCCTGTAGCAAGCAGCACTGCCACCTTAGCAACAAACAACAGGCCTAGTGTCCCATGCACCCCACAAATGGCGTGGCAGTGCTCAACCTAGAAGCGGTACCCCCACTCCCCACTGGGGGCGCCACCTTACACATACAACTATATTGATACCTCCAACAACCCGCGGGGTTTGTTCATCCCCATCGATACTGAGTTGAAGGAGCTGTAGCACAAACGTGTATATAAATATGAACAAGGCGAGGTATGGACTTGGGGCATATTTAGACGCCAACCTCCCAACTCAGAATAAACCATAACACGTATCAACACATCAAGTTTTCTTTTCAACAATAGCATCTGAGACAAGTTTGTCCAGGTCACTCTAGAAGACAATGGTTTTGCTAAATATGTAAGGGCTGTAAGACTAACCTAGTCCCCAGCTTGGCGTATATCTTCCATGGGCACTCCACAGTGATGTAGGAAGGCAGCCCCTGCCCGTCGTAGGGAATGAGCTCCAGAACCAGGAACATCCAAATCAATAGCTTTCAACAGTCTCTTTAAATACTTCAGCAGCACAGGGTAAACAAGAAAACAAGAAATCCAGCCTAATAAAGGACACATTATAACCGAAATACTTGTTCAAGGGAAAAGTCTGGGACCCTTTCTTGAGGAGGAATGCCGGTGAATCCTTGGAGACAGCTGGACAGTCATTGAAATGCCTAGACAACAGGCTAGCTGCACACAGAACTGATCCTGGTGTATAGGTTACCGGTACTAGATGGGTGCGCTGCCCGAATTGGATAGTTTTGGAGCTAGAAATGCTCAATAACACGCCCCATGGGTGAAACCTGAATGAAGTTCGCCTTAAAAAATGTCCTTCCATGTCAGACTATCAGGAACTAAATTGCACTTCCTAAGCAGGGATCTAAACCCCATAACAATACATGCCCATATTGACCTCTCATTCACATTTAACCAATCCACAGACATAGACATATTTAACAAATTCTCCAAAGTTAGAGTTGAACGCCTAGGCTCTGGGTCACCTAACAAACACTGCAGGCCTTTCATGGTAGTAGAAAACAAGAAATCCAGCCTAATAAAGGACACATTATAACCGAAATACTTGTTCAAGCTTATAACACCAGACACATAATTATCAATACTGACATAACATAAAGAATCTGATAAATACATGACAAAACAACACATATTATCTACAGTGGTTGGAACTACCGGTAATAACAACATGTTAACCATCATCTAAACTCTAGGCCGGCCTGGAGAGTAGAAGTCGCCGCATCCCCGCCTAACAAAGGTACGCCCGGGATGTATAACGAACCATCGGCGTAGAACAACTGCCTCTGTTGAGGTGAATGGCCCTGCTCTGGTGTATTCTGCGGTTGAGGCGGTGTTCCAGGCCGCCCCCGGAGGTGCAGCACCCCCGGAGGCACCGTGTAAAGGTTGTGTTGACGTCCCACCGGAAGTGCCTCCATTTTGCCCTGCTGAAGCTGGTTGATGGTTTGCCGCTGACCAGCGAAGCGCTCAACTTGCCTTCAATCTTGCTATATTCTGCGTTGATCTCCGCCAACCGAGCTTCCAAATCGATCAATTCCTTCCTCTGTAGAAGGATCTGCTTCTTCTCCTGAGCTATCAACAACTGTTTCTTGACGGCGCCATGCGGATCAATGCTCGGGGACTCCGGTTCCGCCAGCCCACCGCCGGTGGCCTGCCCGTCCATTGTTTTACCGAGCGGAGAAATGTCAAAATCCTCGGCCTCTTGTAAATCCCTCTTCGAAGGTATGTGCTTCTCAGAACACTGCGGACAAGTAACCTTCCTCAAATCAAATGAGAAACCGCAATGTTGGCATTGCCCCACCATAATTTTCACAAATATGACGAGCCAAGCTGAAGCAACCGCTCTGGGCCCTGTAGCAAGCAGCACTGCCACCTTAGCAACAAACAACAGGCCTAGTGTCCCATGCACCCCACAGATGGCGTGGCAGTGCTCAACCTAGAAGCGGTACCCCCACTCCCCACTGGGGGCGCCACCTTACACATACAACTATATCGATACCTCCAACAACCTGCGGGGTTTGTTCATCCCCATGATACTACTAATGGATGTGTGCCTGACTGTCTTAAGTGCCTGTAATTCTGCACTAGGGCCCCTGACCATCAAAAGTGCCTGTAGGTTAGTGGAAGTGTGACTTCCTGAAAAAAAGTGCCTGTAAGTCAGTGGTAACTAAAAGTAGGCAATGGATGTGTACCTGACCATCAAAAATGCCTGTGAAATTAATGGATTAGACTTTTCCCATCCTAGTAGTTAAGAGTTAGGGGGCTTCCATAAAGTATGCACGCACGGAAGGGGTGGGGGGGTCATAGCAAATACATACTACAGCGTACATGAAAACAGGTGGGGGGGGGGTGTTTAGAGCCATTTTTGTATACTCTATAATTGATAGTCCTCCCGTACCAATGATATACCCAGCAGGGCGAGTTTTGGATGTAAATTATAAAAATAATAATTTTCATCGACGCGACCCATAAATGTGGGTCTTGGCGTTGAGGTTAAAGACACTTGTCCCGCTAGGGATGAACATAATGGAGAATCGCGTTGATTAGACTTAAAACAAAAAGCAACGTCATTTTTTTCCCAACGCCAAGACCCACATTTATGGGTCGGGTCGATGAAATTATTATTTTTATAATTTTCATCCAAAACTCGCCCTGCTGGGTATATCATTGGTACGGGAGGACGATCAATTATAGATTGATACCCGAGTCAAAACCAGAAGCTACACATTTCTATGAATCAGTATGTAAAGTCCTACCTAGTAGGCCTATCTATGGCAGATAGCCCCACCCCACCCCAAAGACTGATAAAATACACACAAAGGTCCAAGAGTGATAAACCACATAAATTAATCAATGTAGATTTAATGAAATAAAATGTGGTAAATAAGGTAAGAGTTACAAGTTACCTCTCTGCAATACACCTGATGAAGCTGTGAACAGCTGAAACTATTCAGAACTCACACTCAACTTGAAGTCTGACTCCAACATTGGTACTAAATATCCACTGAGATATTTACAAACTACAAATATACTCTATTTTTTTAGACTAGACTTTCTTTATGAAGTCTAACTAAGATATTTCAATTTGGAATATTTAAGTATACAATTTCAAAATTGTTATTTGTAGTGAAACCCAAACATGGGACTAAATGTGCAGCACCAGGACCAGGTGACTGACATTGACCAATGAATGAGCCTGAAACTATGTCAAGTTGGGGTCAGCCTCTTTGAAGCCCAGGTAGGGCGGGAATGACATACCTGATTCAGTTCTGAAATAGTAGTGGCAGAGTGTACTTCAATCCCCGTCAATCTCCCCCATTTTTGTATACTCTTTATGTAAGCATTTTTATGATTTTGACGAAAGATCGACCTATTCAACTGGAATTTCAGTGGTTGGATTGTGGCGTTGTCACATGAAAGGGTATTTCAGATGACTTGCACCCTGTTGAGGAGGGGTGGTCAAAAGCATTATTCACCACACAAAATAATTGTACTTGATGCTCAGCCTTCATGATGGGCTTGGGGCAGGGGTACGCCAGTCTATTTTCTGGGAAAAAATATGTAAACATACTTTATGGACGCCCTCGTAGGTAACTCTTGAATTGTAATGATGAGTTGCAGACATCTGCCTTGATGCAGAGAGAATTGAATTGCATCTGAAATGGCCCCAAGTGGCTAAAAAGAATAACAGTTTATTCACTTTAATTCAATGAAAATCTCAAGGGTTAACTGTTAAACTGGCGTCTCAAGGCAGCATTAACTTCTTATATGGCTTTTCATATATATCAAATATTGGCTATGGCAATGCATAATCACAGTCAGTTGAGCATATTTAAGAAAGAGCGAAAAGGCATTATATGTGCATATAAATGTTTATTTCAGGTTATCATTGTACAGACTTATACTGCATGCATCTAACCATAAGATATGTATGTGATTATATATTCTGAGGTGGTTTTGCTTAGTGATTCATATTTAACACGGAGAATAACTATATGCATGCTCATCAACGATTCCAGTTGGTTTGTTACTTGTGTATCAGACATGGTTCATAAAATAGTTGTCTTCATCCTTGTGTATTAGATAATTGTTGGTTGTTATTCTGTTCTAAAAATGAACTGCTTTCTTATATGAATTGATTCCTGTTCACCAACTCTTACCATCTCACTACGGATACAACAAAAGCCATTTACTAAATGTAAACAAAGCTATTGTTATTCATAACCTGTTCTTGTCCATCAGACTTCTAAACTTCAGACACTCACTCTTGCTTTAAATACCACCTGTACCATGGGATTATCTCATAGTAAAGATAGTCCTGCATTCGAAAATAAAACCCAATGTTGAGCTTTATTATAAAAGTCTCGTCACTTTAAATGATATAACCACTTTTACATTTGTATCTTTAGACTTTTCAGAGTTGGACAGGGACATTTTAATCACAATGTCTTAACTGCCCACAATACAATAACACAAGTTTACAAACTAAATTATTGGCAGATACAGCGCAGATGATGAATCATGTTTTGGATTTTACCAGAAGCCTATTGCCTATGCATTGTTTAAAATATTATATATTTTGCTATAGAAAAAATGTTGCAGTCAACAGCTCTAGATCATAAGCAAACCTCAAAATGTATGGGATTTGCCTGAAAACAAAGAGGCAGCATCCATGAAAAAGCCAAATTACAATTTTATACTGAAATGGGTGTGAAGTGAAGATGTCACTGCAAGGTTACATTATTCTTTGTACCATCACATGGGTGATGATAAGCCACCATAACATGAAACAACAATAGCAATCATAGAACGATGGAGTTTCTAAATCTAGCTCAGGTTTAGGGTCTATCAGCAAGTGTTGTCTCATTGAGTCTCCATTACCTCCATTTTAATCACCTTCCTGTATATTTCCATCATCAGTACAAGAAGCAGAACCCACATTTTTGCATGACTTTTGCATGAAAATTACTACTATAGTCTCTGTTGGACACCAGTGGACCCAGAGGTGGCTGCTGCACATGTCCGCAGTTAACCTGGTTACCAGGCGCATCTGGTGCCAAACGTAGATCTACACTTGGTGCTTCATTGTACCAGCAGGGGTTCCTTTTATGGCAGCTTGATTTCTTGATCCAGAATCTGCTCCTGATGGCTTTTTGCAGCAATGAGACAGAATCTCTTTGAAGGCTGCACGGAACTGTCTGAAAATACCAAGTGACAAGGTAGTACCAAAATACAAAGATAACTTTGAGGGTCCATTTGAATATTGTGAGAAATGTTTGATATAAATATAGTTCTTTTGTGTGTGATTATTGCAGATTTCTAGTCCTGTATGGACTGTGGTGCCCCCTGGTGGTTTGAGTGTACAGTCCACTATTCCCACTTCACACATGTCAACTAATACCCTCTTGAGTTATGTATTCTGATTTCCTCCAAATTTATCATGAGTATAATAAAAATAGATATTTGGAGGTAAAAAAACATTTTCCAGCTGCTGAAATGGGGTTTTATCTATGCTTAAGCAAATAGGTTTTGAGCGGGCTGTGGGGACTGTACACTTCATTCACCAGGGGGCACCATGGGCTTTTGTCAGAAATAAAATTGGCTAGTGGACGCTTTTAGTTCTCTTTTCTATTTGGTAGTACATATAAAAAGGCATAGGCTAGAGAGTCTCTTTGAGTTATTGCTGCTGAGATAAAACAGAAGCAATATCCCAGGAACCTGAAAGGTAAGTGGGACACGGCCCCAGTCTCACCTCATAGACATCACACAAATTTGATTTTAGTGATTTTTGCATCACCTGTCTTGACAATTGCATTTCTCTTTTAGTACAGAGATAGAAAATATCTTATATTACTATCTTTATTTTTGCTTAACATTTATGCTGAAAACTCAAATACCTGGGATAGGTATTGCAATCATCTGGTGATCAGAATTGAATGAAATGATGGAGTGACCCAAGGTCAGCAGATGACCTTGGGTCAATCACCAAAGAGCCTTAAGAGGCACAATAGTTGGTAATAGAATGTTTTTGGCCATACCAAACCCAACTATCAAGACCCTGGGGATTTTTTTGGAACTATTTTCGCATGTTCACTCGGTTACCTAGCAATAACAATTTTAAGCATTCCATGCCCAGCAACCAGCACAATATCAGGGATAAAAGGTAGTTGCAATACCTTCCCCCACTGTACAGACCCTGGGGATTCTATTGTAACTATGGTCCATTGCCTAGGACCCCTCTGTTATAGGTTTTTGGCCATAACTTCACCTGGTATACAGAAGTAGTATAGTATGTATCGGAACGGGACTATGGTTAACTACTGTTTATTACTCAATCGATATGCAGCCAATCAGAGGCCGCCATTTGGTCACGTGACCCGTTGCCATGGTAACGTGACCTACTTAGGGCTCTCAGCCAATCAGAAGCCAGCATTCTGGGTGACCTGCTGACCTACTTAGAAGCTCTCAGCCAATCAGAGGCCGGCATTCTGGTAACCATGGTAACGTGACCTACTTACGTCACGTGACCTACTTAGGCTCAGCCAATCAGAAGCCGGCATTCTGGTAACTAGGGTAACGTGACCTACTTAGGGTTTGTTTGTAAACAACACCACATGGCTCTCTTGTTTGTAAACAACACCACATGACACGTGACTGTTATGTAACTTATATATAGAAATAAAAACACAACAAGATAATTTCTTTTTTTTTCATTTTATTCTTTTCATTTCAATCAAAAAAACACACAAGTTTATGCATTTTTAGCTTGCTTCTTCGATTTGCAACAACCCAACAGGCCACAAAGTCTCACGCCGCCGTCACTCGCACCGCACCCCGGACGGCCTCTCTCTAATAGACATTGCACGACTTTGGATAAATCCAACACCATTTCGGCAAGGCAGAGAATCTTTGCCTCCATGAAACGTCCGCCATCGCAACAACCTGTCACAACAGCATCATTGATAGCTTCTGACTCACTGTCCGGTCGCTCAGCTTTGGGATTTTGCTCATGCACATGACGCACTTCTTGGGGTTTCTTGTTCGACATGCTTCAATTAGGAAATGAACGCAATGAGGTCCACAGGTGTCAGCAGAAGTGTCTTGTAGTTGAACGCAGTTTCTTTGCCACTTGAACGGAGCAGAGCGTTCCACGAAAGACAAGAACTCCGCACTCAGCGGCGGTAAGCCGAAGGAATGAAAGTAGTACACTTCACCCGTGCTCGACACGTAAAACGCCACCCAATGCTGACCTGGTAAATGTTGCGGATCTGTGTTGCTCATGAAACAAGTGTCTTTGATAGGGTGCTTCGGAATAGTGTCACAAGAGAAAACACCTAGGAAACGATGTTTTGTGTGAACGTTTTCCTTCAACACTCTGCTTATTTCAAGCGTGTTCATACGATACGCTAAGTACCGCTGTCTTGTCTTCAGTTCATGTGGTAGTCGGTGATGGGGTGTCGATCTCGGGTCAGCTCGACGACGTTGTTGTACACCAAGTAGAGTAGCACCGTTGTTGTCGCTTGTAGCGCCGAGCGGAAACTGACTTCCACCCTCAGCTGACCCGCTCTTATAAGGTTCACGCGACACCCGTCGTGCGATCTGTCTGGGGTTAAATCTAGGGGGAACACCTTGTAACCGTTCAGGAATTGATCGTATGGAATACCACAGGAGCGCGCGCCCTCGTACATCCCCGTTTCCGTGTGTAGCGCCAAGTACTCTCTCACGGCCGCTTTGGTGTTAAAGTCGGGCACGTAGGCGTCGTTTGGCACTTTCTGATCGTTCACTATCACTTGAAGCGAGCTGATGTCGTAATGCTTCATCTCGAACGGGTTCTTGGTGTAGCTACCGTTGAAGGCGTCGTGGTCCAGGAAGCAAATCATCATCGACTTGGGAAGCTGGCCTGTGTTGGAGTGCGTGTAGCTGTGATCTCTGTTACCTTGAGGGATGGCGTACGTCGTCACCTCCACTCTGTTCACCGGGTAGTCGAAGGGGCCGTGTTCTATCACCGCTCTCTCGTGCGTTTCCGCTACAGCATCCGCCACCAACACGCGTCGCACGTAGAGCTTTGCTTTGTAGATCTTCAAGCTGTAGCCTGCGTCAGCGGCGCACATCAGATAGAAAGAGGGCGCTGCCTGTTTCAGAGTGAGATTGATTTCTGTCTCTCCAACGATGAGCTTCGGTTGATGAGCCAGGTCAAAGTGCAGTCGCGCCATCAGCGAAAAGCGCTTGTTGGAGATTAGCTTCCTGCGCGCTTTGTACCCCGCATTCGCGTAAGTCAACACGTCAAAGTGACCAGGCGTATCTTCATGCCACCCCTGGGCGCTCATGACGCCGTCCTTCACGTCTTTGTTGTAGTTGAGTAACCCTTCCAAATTAGCTCGGTAAGGGTAGGTCTCGGTGTTGCCAGACACTTTGAAACCGCCGATGGAGACTTGGACGTCTTTGAAGAGCGAGTGAGCCAAGTTGTTCACCGGAGCTACCGCGTCGGTGTCCTCGAGCGCCGCTCCGTTCGCTTTCAGCACTTGACATTCCAGATGAAGGTAATTCTCGTTCAGGTCTGTGTACTCTTGCGACTTGTTGATGGTGAAATTTATGTTACCTCCATCCTCTAAAGAGTTTTTTGTTTCTATCCCGAGGAAAGACGACTTTAAGATAGTAGTCTGAGTCGGCGCTACGGTGTGCAGGTCGAGCTCAGAGAGCGCGCACTCGTTACTGCTCTCGTGTACGTAAGCCATTGTGTTCTCTCTTCACGCGGACGACAGATTGACGCCAGCCGCCTCCAGTCTTTTTATTTATACCTGAGCGCCTAGGCGCTTACCGGTCGAATACATCCCCTCTACGTCTCTTGCAAGAGCCACCGCCCGTCTGAGGAGAATGCCGGCGACGTTTAAAGTCCGACCCGCCAGCACATCTTTAGCTACGCCCACACCGGCGCGGAGCAGCGTTTTTCCCACTGACTTCAATAGCGGGGTAGCCGAGCACATCAGACCTAACAGAGCGCCGCCCAAACCGTGCCCGCTCTGGAAAGAGCACCCGCTGTACACGTTGATGCAGTTGCCCAGCTGCGCGTTGTAGTAATCGCTGTACCCTCTGCCGACGGTGCGCCTGGGTGGAAAGTACGGAACGCGTTGACGCATCATTTTTTTCTCTTTCAGCGCTCAATAGGTCTCAGATGAAGTGTCACGGTCACCTCGCCTCTACCAAATGGGATGGAATGACCGGATCGGTCTCTTAAATAGATGCCGACCTCGGTAAACCTCTTGGATTTCAAGGGGAAATAATCCAAATGGGGAAAACTGATAGCTTGCACGCCACCTCAACGCTTTCCGCCTCTGTCCACCGCGACGCAGCGCAACAGCGGCACTTGCATGTCGCCCACACGTCTCTCCTGGATCATGTCGGTGTATATGTTCACAGAGTGCACGTCCCCGTAAACATCCATCGAGTAGGCGCCGGTAGTGGGCGACGCGAAACACGTCTTCTCTCCAAAGCCTAGAACGCATGCGAGATGCTGAGTCAGCAGGACAGCACAGTGTCTCGGCGGTTTGATGGTGACGCGTTTTGTCTTGGCGTCGTACGATAAGATCCGCATCAGTTTGAGCAAGAAGCTGGCGCCCTCTAGTCTGTCATCTCGCAACGTCTTCATCGTTGGCCTGTTGGGGGCGTGAACGACGACGCCGCTGCTAAGCGGTTGCGCCCTTTCCTTTTCTTGCTCGCCGCGCTCCTATAGGAAGTCGGAGTTTGGAAAAGTTCACTGCCCTACTCGTCATCAGAGGATTGATCGTCAACCTGGAGAGAAGAGTCTGCTGCTGCTACTGCTGCTGCTGCTGCTGCTGCTGCTTCTCCTTCTTCCGAGTCGAAGCTCAGTCGTTTCCGACCTCTGTCAGCAAGCCGTGTGTCCAAGCTTTGGCCAGGTCTGCTCGCTTTATACAGATGGTTTCCGATCAAGGAGTCTGTGGGAACTGCTTCGCGCAGCGCTTTTGTGAACGGAGAGTAGCCCGCCGGTCTAGGCGCCGTCTTCCTGAACCTGGCGGCGTCGTTCAGTAAGTCCACTATGTTGATGCGATGCTCAGGTGGTATTCTCCGACCCGACATCTTGCGCACCGCACCGTCCTCGTTCCACTTGACCACACCGGATTTCTCCAATTGTTTGTACAGCGTCACTGTCCGGATGCGATTCCTCTTGGGAACTTGGTTCACCAACCGCTCAAGTAGGGACGCGCTGGCTTCTTCAGCAGACTGACGGAGGTGAGCCGGGGGCGAAGAAGTGTAGGACGAAGAGATGTTGCTGTTGTTGGGATTCGCGAGAAAAAATTGCAATCTATTTAACAACCTTCGGTATTTCAACATTTTCTCGCGCGATATCAAAGTGGGATCGTTCAACACTTAGTCCAAGTCCCTGTAGATAAACTGTAGCACCTGGTGCAAGGCCGCGTCGGGATGAAGGGACTGTTCTGCCTGCTTGTGGTAATAGGCCATATCGGCAGGTAGGCGGGCGGCGGTGGCAGGGGCGGAACTCTCGTTCTTTTCAGTACGCTCATCAGGAAGAGGAGGAAGGTTTGGAGCAGTAGAAGTACTAGCAGCAGCGACTGCAGTAGTAGCAGCGCTAGTAGTAGCAGCAGCGGGCACATGATGAAGTAGACCTGCTCGTGATGATTTGTAGAGCGTCTCAGGATCCACGAGCGCTAAGCGTTTGTAGTGTTGTTGCTGCTCTGAGTCCGTCATGGGGACGACGGTGGCGATGACGCTGGCGGTGGCGGTAGTGGTGGTACTGTCGGCGAGTAGGTGTCAAATGAGGTGTCTCATATACGGAGAATGCTCTTTATAAGCGGTAAGGCCATCCCTATGAGAGCCGGAATGAGGAAGCTTGTCCAGTTGTTTGTCGCTGAGCGGGATGTTCCCTACCAGTAAATTGTGACAGATCTCACTCAACGCTGCGATCATATCGTCGCTTCCAGAGTCTATTAGATGCGAGCAGTCCTTTGGCGAGCACTTAGCTAAGTGCTTGAGAGTACCAAAGTGTCTTTCGAGTAGATGAGAAGACATTTTTGCTACTGCTTTCTCTTGTTCTTTTTTTTGTCTAGCGGTATGAATACTAGCTGAGAGTGTATGGACGTCAAAGAGGAGCGTATTCTCAGATCGTCAGGTGTTGACTGCTTGAAGTCCAGAAGGAGGTATGAATGAGGTCGCTTGAGTTCATGGGTAAATATACTAGAGAGGGCCGCCGCGTTGGAGGGAAACACCTGGCGAGACAGACTAGCTATTTGCCCCATGTCGCGCGGGTTCTTGAAAACGATCATGTAGTGAGCGTTCAGACTCATAGTTCGAAAGTCGGGTGATTTCTGGAATAGGTTCTGAGTGATATATATGACGCTCACGTTCCAGTGATGGGAGAAATTAAGTAAAGATGTCGGCTACCACTTGCTGATTGGAACTGCTCATCAGATCGTCCAATATCAGTAGAGTGTGTGGTCGTAAAGCGTCTTCTGCTACTTCCACGTCTCCCGCTATAGACTCTTTGCTAGGAAGACCTTTTCTGAATTCCACACCGTACTGATTTTGCATTTTTTCAAACAGAGGTTGCCACTTGCCGTAATAGTAAAAAGTCTTTTCCACCGGCGGCGTGACCAAATTGTTCACGTCGCTCAGAAATTGATCCACCAAGCGCGATTTTCCAGAGGAGTCTGATACAAATATTTATTTTTTAAAAAAAAGAAGAGGAGGAGGAGGAGGAGGAGGAGGAGGAGGAGGAGGAGGAGGAGGAGGAGGAGGAGGAGGAGGAGATTAATTTTTTTTTTTTTTTTTTTTTGATCATTTAGGCGAAGCTCGTCGCTTTGCCGCTTTTTTTTCTATTTCTGTGTTGTGACACGATCGTCTCGAAAAAGCAATAAGGCGTGTGAGCGCGGCTGTGACAAATACATATTGGAGCGTATGGTTTAAAATAGTGCGTCCCTATCTTCTTCAATTCGGCTGCGTCGCAATATGCGGGATAACAAGTGACGACGTTGAAACGTTTAGAGACCGTGTTCACGTAGGCCACAACGCGCGCCCACGGAGTGGGAGCTGCAGTCGCTCCCAAGAAACCGATCGGCTTGTCGAATCGTTTCATAGCGCTTATTCTCACTTTATAAGAGGAGGCAGGGTGAGGAGAGTAGCGGCGCTCTTTCTTTTCATGAAACGCCCAACGAGTGGGGGCGCTGAGAGCGGCTGTTATGCAATGGTAGAGTAAATACTGTTCTGAGAAGACGGCTCTCGGCCATGATGCTACGTTTTCCTTTTCCGCTCTTGTATAACGACGATTTCTTTGGCGCTCGGCTTTGCTTTTCTCGAGAATTCGGTATGCTTCAAGAGAAGCGTGAACCTCAACTACGTGACGCTCTCTCCTTTGAGATAAAAAAATAGTCGGGCAGTTGAGGAGGGCACTTTGTTCGCGTGTCCGTCTTTTAGAAACTCGCGCCCTCTGCGGTGCCATATTTCTTTCCTCCGAAACAAAAAAGACTGAGTGAAAATAAAAATTTTAAAAAACAAAAAGCTTTAAGAAAAAAAATAAGCAATAAGCAGACTCAGCTCGAAATTCCCTGCTGGCGTGATGGCGGTGACTGCAGGCGGTGGCGGCGGTCGGCTGGCCGGCGGTGGCGGTGTTAGCGGCGATGGTAGAAGGGGGTGTGGAAAGAGAGATGCATCTCAGTCTTTTATAGGAGCGGCGAGAGTTCGACTTAGTCTGACATTTTCAGCTGTCGCATGCTGACCTGCTGCTATCATAAGAGAAACAAAAGCCCTAATCACGCTTTTCAGCTGGATCCTTCCACCCACCAGACATGGATCCAGATGGGAGGGTGGTTTAAAATTAATCCGTGTACCAACCGTCATACAATAGTGTAATTAGTTGAACGCGTGTTACCTGTATAAAGGATTAGCAGGTCATGGGCTTAGAGTGTGTATAGAAAAACAACTACAGGTAGCGTGAACAAAGCGACCCCCTCCCTTTCTGTCACTCTGTCTGTGACTAGAGGGCGCGCGTGTGGTAAGCGGCTTAAATCTAAAGAAAAAAAATCACCCTCTCCTGTCGTCAGCAGTCAGCTGGCCGGCGGCTGGAAAATGCGATTAGAGGGATGATGAGCGCGTAGTAAGCGACTTAAGGCTAATCTAAAGTCCTGCCGTGAGTGGGCAGCTGGCCGGCGGCTTGAAAAAAGGGGGGAGTAAGGGTATATAAGGGGGAGTGAAACCGTATTCGTCATTGTCAATCATCATTCACTCTACTACTACTACTACTACCACCACCACCAGCACCACGCCTCAATTTGCAGATCCCCATGATGGAAAGTTGCGACCGTGACATGAAGCGGTATGACGAAGCGGCGCGCGAATGTGAAGCTGATGCTGTAGCCTCTGCTACTGCTGCTGCTAGTGCCGCTCATCGTGCTACTGCTGCATTTACTGCGGCTGTTAGTGACGCTGGTTGTGATGACGTTGTTGTTGTTGCCGCTGCGGCTGTGACTGCTGCTGTTGCTGCCGCCGATGCAGCTACTCATGCCGCCGATGCCGACGCTGCTGCTGCTGATGCTGTTGCGGCTGCCGATGTCGCCGCTGATAACGCTGCTAGTGCACGCTCTGCTGCCCTTGCTACTGTCGCTGCTGCTGTTGTTGCTAATGCTCACGCTACTGCTGCTGCCGCTGCTGCTGCTGCTACCGCTGCTGCAGAGGCTGCTGCCGCTGCTGCTGCCGCTGCTGCTGATGCTGCTGCTGATGCTGCTGATGTTAGCAGTCGCGTCGACAAAGAATCGTCATTTGTCACTCTTAAACCTCCAGTTGAACGCGCGACGGGTAGTAGGGCTACCAACGCGACGGCCGGATGGTGCAAATGGTGTCGTCGCTTCTGCTCGTGCGCTTGCTTTTCTTCCGGTCCTACCTGCTGCTGCTACGGTATAATAGTGTTATAGTGTTTGAATGAGAACGCGCGTAGTTACACATAGACGCTGTAACAGATGTGCTTTTTTTGGAAAATATAATTTTAGCATAACATGGAACTTGTTGTGTTTATTTTCTATATATAGGTTGTTTGTTTACAAACAGTCACGTGTCACGTGGTGTTGTTTACAAACAAGAGAGCCACGTGGTGTTGTTTACAAACAAACCCTAAGTAGGTCACGTTACCCTAGTTACCAGAATGCCGGCTTCTGATTGGCTGAGCCTAAGTAGGTCACGTGACGTAAGTAGGTCACGTTACCATGGTTACCAGAATGCCGGCCTCTGATTGGCTGAGAGCTTCTAAGTAGGTCAGTAGGTCACCCCGAATGCTGGCTTCTGATTGGCTGAGAGCCCTAAGTAGGTCACGTTACCATGGCAACGGGTCACGTGACCAAATGGCGGTCTCTGATTGGCTGCATATCGATTGAGTAATAAACAGTAGTTAACCATAGTCCCGTTCCGATACATACTATACTACTTACAGATCCTTGTAATCTCATGCCAACTGTTGCAGTTTTCCTAGGATCCCAGTAATACCTAGCAACACCCATTTCAAACATTTCAGGCATAAGATCTGATCCTCTGACCAATCTTATCCGTCATACCCCACTACAGTGGATGCCTGTAATTTTATTTGCTCTCTATAACCTACAAATTTAACAATTTTGTGTGGGGTTCTGCCTTGTAAAATTTAACCTAAAACATTCACCTAAATCAGATTTGATACAAAACTCACCTTGAGATGATTGCATAAACTACCACATTGGTCCAGCTGTTTATACCTCTCACCATATCAATAGCACCTGTAATCGTCTTTCCATAGTGGAAACTAAACATACGAGATTTGCCAATGTCAAATGACATATAGGCATGCAGAGTCCGGCCAGGTGTCACAGTGATGATGTAAATAACAACAAGTATTATCATCATGTACGTCAGCTGAGGACATAATAGAAAATAGCAATGCATGAGTCAAGCTCAGCAGAATCTCCTAAAAGAAATCAATGTCTTGATATGTATAACCAAAGAATAGAATTACATATAGACCGTCAAATTGGAATAGAATACATATAGTGTTTATATCAATTAAGTTTGAGTGATTACCTTGAGGCGAGCTTTTTCAGCTGTTGTCTGCCTGCTGTAAAAGTAATCATCAAATGGCTCTCTGTTTAATTAACATCATTTATCAATACATCATTGTAGATATACATTCATGTACAAATATGTCTACCTGAGTGGCAACACCATCAAATGATTGATTAAATTGACCAATCCAAAGTCATCCATGGTCATGAATCCTTATTTTTGCTAGGAAGGCACATCGTTAGGAATAAATTATACTCTAGTTCTAAATAATAAGGTTTAATATACTTCTTTGCACAGAAAAAAAGTCTTGCCTCTCACCAAAATACATTTGGCCGGATTGTTCTCTAATGATGCATCTAAACAAGTATGTGGCCAGTTCAAACATAGTTAAATATGCTCAAACATACCTTGAATCTCCTGTCATCTCCCTCGATCTCTTGATGCTGGTACGCAGGCTGCGTACAGCAGAGATGTAGTTGAAGCATAAGATGGGCAATGGTAGAACTAAGTAGACTGCAACATCGTAGACCACACGGACCCATGTTTTAATGGTTGCAGACGCATTGCACAGAAATTTTGGACTATCAGTATAAGAACGAAACTGTAAAAGATCAACATGTACAATTTATCCACAGTGAGAATTATAATTGCAAACTTCAGTTTTCTGAGATCCAAGATACGGCTTCCTGTACAAAAAAGACTCTCAAGTACTTGAATATAAACTATTCTTTGTTCTTTGTTTATCAGGGATATTCTATTCCCAAAATTGTATTAAAATGAAGGATACTCCAGAAGGGGAAAAAAATCAATGGTCAGGTTTGCTTCTGTGATAACTTATATTTGGGGAGAGAGGATTAATCTGCTATAGATGAAACAACACTCTCCAGAGCGGATAATTATGTGGATCAAAAAACATGGGTATATTTGTATGGATGTTTTGTAAGACAAGTTACCGAATAGGTGAGTGCTAGATGTCCATAGGCCATCACTCCTGATATGAACCAATTCACAATAATGATCAGGAATGTTTTCTTGGGGGTAAACTTTAAGATCGTCTTCATTGGCCAACAGATGGTAAAATATCTGAAACAGAGACATGACATTGAAACATTTCTGTTTGTCTTTATTATATGTGTTGTTTCATTGACATTGATATCAAGTGCAGCAGCGATGATACTCACCCAGTATTTATAATCATGTGAAGGAAATTGATTTATTAATGTGTAAAAAAAAAAGTTATACGACTATCAAATTAGAAATCAAGGTGCATGATGAATCAGCCCCCTCCTGCCCAAGGCAAGCTGTGTTGAGTTCAATATGCACAGGCATCGACTGCTTTCTGGAAACTTACTGTACAAAATAAAATAGTTATAGACATGTAGTACTGCTATATTATGAGAGTCTAATAAAATAATATAGGAATAGAAATTGAAACAGTCACACTCAGGTTGCAATAGTATTGAAGAAAGGTCTATTGTAACATAGAGAGCCCTGTCTTGGTAACCCAGGTTGACAATTTACCTTAGAAACACCAGGCTTTAGCTTAGGAATGCAAGGCCTGTTGTATAACAATAACACAATGATTGGGCAAAGTGACAAAAAGTAGTATTATATGAAGTGCAAACGTTCTATAAACGGTTCCATCAACATGAAGCCAATCACAGGCCAGCATTTGATCATGTGACCTACTAATTATGCAAATGAGGATGTGACCTAATTTCTAAACCAATGAGTGTCAAGTTTTTGGTCATGTGACTAATAATTATTCAAAGGGGAGGGGGTTATTATGCAAATGAGGGTGTGACCTAAATAGATTAACGAATCAGAGGGCTGGATTAGGTAGAGAGGAAACAATTTTGTAGATAATATTTTTTGGACAAAACACAAAGACAAAAAAGTTTAGTTAAAGATGGGTTAGGAGCTAATTTTGAATGGATTTTTGATTTTAATTTTGCCAAGGTATTCATGTTCATAATGTCCCTATAAATATGTGTAAAGCTTTTTAAACCATTCTGATACTTGAAAATGCATAAAATACAGAGAATAACAATTAAGTGGGGTCCCCTCACCTATTCTGACCACGAGTGGCATACTTTTTATGGATTTATATGTATGAGAATGATTTTAAAAGCTACACACATGTGTGTATGAACATTATGAACACAACTACGTTGACAACTGAACAATAAAAGTTGACCCTGAATTAGCTCCTTACCCATCTTTCATGTTATTTTTATTTACATTCACAGTTAAAGTATACAAACATCACAATCCTGTAGCTCACCAATAGCAATTCAACAATCTCTACAAAAAGTGGTTTGGTAGCGCATTGGTACCTGACAAAACCCACACATTGCAAAGAATGTGTTGAATCGATTTTTTCCATAGTTGAGACTGTACATGGTTTCAATGGTGCAGCAATCTTTCTTGAACTCTAGACAAGTATGAGCAATACTACCAGTCCACACTTCATCTAGAGAGCACTCAAAATCCACTGTGGTGAAATACCAAGGCTGATACTCGGACTGGATGGACATGAGCTCTTTCAGCATGGAGTGGTGACGGGTCCTGGGATTATAATTGTGAGAGAACATACACTCTAGACACTTTACACACAACTCATTTAGGTAGCTGCAACACCAACTCTGGGCAATCGTGAAGACATGCGATAAATGAAGCAGTAGAATCTAAAGTATACCTTCTCTTTATGAGAAAGCAACTGGGGTGATGGTACTGATACACAGCAATACAATTGTCCACAAACAACTCTGGACTCCAGAAAGCGCCTTCGAAACAGATGTTAAACAAATCATGAGAAAAGTTAGACACAGCCACTTTGGTTTGATACAAATTATCGCTCGCTCGTATCACCTTCCATGTAAAGAGCTGCGCACAGTGACAGCGCGTCACCATTGTTAATTTTGTTTTCACACCAACTTAGTAGTACCACTCAACGAACAGTAGGCACCATGGACAGTAGAAAGAGTGGGCCACCTCATGATTAACAACCTTGTTCATTTTTTAAGATGAGGGTACACACATCAACTTAAGGGACATGTCTCTGATCAGCCAGTCCATATTTACAAGGCCTTACAGAGCTATAAAGGCTAAGGGTAGAACTGGAATCTATAACACCATACGCCTCAAGACACTCGCAGGGTCTCTTCAAACAGAAGACTAGACTCAAACCTATTCACAATAAGCTACTTGAAGGACTGACACTCTCTAAGGTGCACACACTCTTTACACAACCCTGTTGCCTCGGTCCCATTTAGTCGCTCAAAAGAAAAAAAATTACACAAGTTCAAGTCCTGAAAGCTGTTACATTACCAGCCGTTCTACACAAATTTCTTTTGACAATACTCTAACATTTTTCAGCTACTTTTTTTTTTACTATAGAACTAGGGGACTGGTTGTCACACCATCCGAATGTACCTCTCTCTTTATGTACATGTAACTCAGTCTGTTCTTTTCTACACAGTATGTGTCCATTCTTTTAGCCAACACCTTGAAATTTAAGTTTGTCGTGCTCACTGGTTTTTGAGTGGAAAGAATGCTGACAAAGTCTTGAGGCACCTTAGCGTGCTGCTTTTTCACCACACCCTTTGCACTTCACTTTGAGGATGTCTTGCCATATGAACTATTCCCCATCAACTTATAGCAGTCAGAAAGGATCTTTTCGTCTGGGTTAGCATCTCCCCCACGGCGAGCTTGTGTCACCTCATCAGCGAAATTAGAAAAGGTGGCTTTCGGGAAATATTGGAAGGGAAGATGTACTTTGGTTACTGTTAAACTGTGCGCCATATACCATATCAAAAGCGGTGTTGCCTAACAGAAGTTTTCTTGTTATGATACCTTCCAATCAAGGATCCCTGAGGTGTGCTCAACAAATTTTCCCTGTTCACAAAATCTCTCATGTGCGGACCAATATCATCTTTGGAGATTGTGACATTTTTAAAGATTGGTGTCTCCTCAAAGTGTTCCAGTAAGTTTTCGGGAGTCTCAATGTCCACCAGAAGTAAACCCAACAGGTGATCAGTTGCGACAGCAGATATAAGTTACTGTCATTGTGCAACTATCCACCTTGAGCTTGTTGACTTTCCAGAGAGACTTAGAGTTGAATTCTTTTTGGGTCTCTTTCTCCCATACTTCGCCACTCACACTCCTATACCTCAATAAGGGTGTAACCTAGGTTTTTCAGATACAAAGGTAGTATATGGGAGAGTATTAAGTGTGTAGAAAACGGGTATAACTAGGTCAGTTGACACTTTCAGAACGGAAGTGACTTCTGACAGCCAATCAGAAGCTTCTAAATGGCAGGAAGTGACATCAATAGAGGTCATGACATACTTTACAAGCTTCTGATTGGCTAACACAATGTCAACATGACCTACTGAACTTGTGAATAAAAAGTACACGTGTTGAAGACCACATGCTTGTAATAAATGTCAACAATGACATTGAGTGATACCGTCACATGCCAATGACAAACTCAAGGCAAAAAATATTTTTTCTTTCTTTATTCACATTTTATACTTTGTACAGTTCTTACACACAAACAAATCATACCCATTCCCAGCAGTGTTACACATAATGCAGAAAGAACGGTTGGTAGTTACTGCACGAGTTCTGGGTTTTACAACAGGTAAATGCAATGTAAAGAGGTGTAAATCTCTTTGGGAATCTGTACAAAGATGGTGCTTGAGATTTACACAAATTTACCTGGTATTTACATCGATTGATATTTACTTATAATTACCCCTACTGTAATCCCCAAGTAAAAATCATGAAAATCTCAGTATTTCAAATGGTAAATTTGTGCACAGATGTTGGTCAAAATTTGCACCAATTTACTTGGCCTTTACACTGATTGATATCTACTTGTAATTACCTCTCATGTAATTTCAAGTAAAATTCCTGTAAATGTGCGAAAAACTTATTGTAAATCGGTGCAAAGATAGTGCTTCAAATTTACATCAATTTACTTGGCCTTTACATCCTATGATATTTACATACATTTACACATTCTGTAATTCTCACCACTATTTTTATTTTTTTTTCAATAGATTTTTATTTAGGTACATTAGAAATAGTATGCGTGAGCACACATCCTATATCCAGACTCGGATAAATCCGATCTGCCTTCTTTATGCCTGACTTCCTACGATGAAAAAACTGAATGTGTAATGGCTTTTTATAAATTACTGATGATGGGGGGGGGGACGGGGTGTGTTTAGCTGGATAATATAAAAAAATAAATAAATGTACTTTTTTATTTCATATTTCCATTTTAAGGCCACAACTTTTTTTCTTTTTTTTTTGCAAAATGCCAAAAATATCAGCAGCGGATCAGTAATCCAAGTTATCAAAATAAAACGGCCTAGACAGAGGTACATTTATCTGAGGTTATACAGAGTTGATCCACCTTCAGGGGCAAGGCAACCAGGGGGGACGGAGGGAACATGCCCCCACTCCCCCCCCCACCTTTGACCGACCCCAAAAAAGGTCAAACCAAAAAGGTCAAGTAAAAAGGGGTTGCACCTCCCTACTACTATGGTGATAATACATACAAGTATGGGGGTGGATGGTTAAATTTGACACGGCGACATGGCCATTTCTTAAGATCGACATCCGACATGGAGCTTAGTGACATGAGTTTGAGTTTAAACATTTTTATTTGGCACAAATCCATCATCCAGTGACGTCTTTCGATTACAGCCAATGAACAGAAATAGTCGATAATATATATACACACACACATATACTCAGTGTTGTATAACACATATCTACCGCAGTTTATGCAGCGCAGACAAATAGGCAGAACTAAATGAGTCATCAAAAAACATAATTTTACAACAGGTATCAGACGACGTGGACCATGTATCAGAGGATTGGCAGGTTTTCAACAACAACTGAACGAATATGTCAGGACTTACAACACTGGGAGTTACATGATTTAAACTGCATGACATTCTCAAATTTTTATATTTGGATTTTGATTGCTTAACCCACTGGAATATTATATTACAATTCCTATGTCTAAATTGTCACTAACATATAGCATAGTACCCTACAGCAATGTGCGCTGATTATTTCTACGGGTCGTGGGTTATAAATTACTCTTTACATGCCATAGTTACTTCTTAATCTTCTTCACAAATTTGTCATGAAGGGCGATACGCTGAATTGATCCATCCAACTTATTCCACAACATGCGACATGAGGTTTGAAAAGATAGTGACAGGGGACATGAGCAATTCTTAAGATCGACATGCGACATGGGGACCCCCCATCTATACCCCCACAAGTGATGACAAATATACAAGTAAATAATAGTAATAGGCTAATAACATACAATCGTCCTGGTGATGGGTAGGCTGACTCTGCTGGGAGACATTCAGTGTAGGGCCCTAAACCCACCAGTGAGTAGCTTTACATAACAGGGGACCTTGTCCCAGGTAGAATAGAATAGAAAATGGCACAATATGATGTGTGTGTGTGTGTGTGTGTGGGGGGGGGGCGGACGTGCACCCACAAGCCACAGGGGGCGCCACAGGGGAGAACATGCCGCCACCTGCAGTCTCCTTTGGTCTCGCGTGACAAATTAAAGATGGCCGCGGCCACCCTGGGTAGCCTCTCCCCCGTATATTAGGGTCGAGACAGTGACAGCAACGTGCCAGTTATCAATTACAAGATAGAAATGATACTTTTGTTCATTGTAAAACGACATGATGCATGTTGTTAAGGTTTGCGCCTCAGTACATAACACCTGGGTTAAATATGTAACAGACTGGGTGCTTTTGTTTTATCATTGTACAATATTTACTAAAGTAGGTTTCAAGGGTATATATTGCTTTTCTACCTTATTCCATTTCCTAATGGCCCTATGATGGTATAGTGTTCAACTGAAAGTGACTATTTTTTTTTAACCGAGCAGAAAAGTGGTGAGCAGAAACGCAACTGCATCAGACTGGTAAGACTGAGCCATATACATGTATATATTTATCTGTCAGTTGTGCTAGGCTTCTATTGACTGTGGACTCAGTGGTACACGTGTAGAGACACATGCTCCCGTGCCTACTACCAGTGGTCACTTTGAGAACACCGCCGCATGCTGCGGGTAAGACAATGGGAGTGCAGCCAGGTGTGATGACCTTTGACCCACATACCTGTCCCGTAGACACAGACACCTACACACTTAGCTACTGGACACAGGTGAAGAATGCTGTGCTTGAGACCCTTCCTTATTCTACTGTTTATTACTCAATCGACCTGCAGCCAATCAGAGGCCTCCATTTGGTCACGTGACCCCCTCATTTGCATAATTACGTAATAGGCCACGCCCCCTCATTTGCATAATTACGTAATAGGCCACGCCCCCTTGATCACCAGCCAATCAGAGGCCGCCATTTGGTCACGTGACCCCCTCATTTGCATAATAGGCCACGCCCCCTTGATCACGTGACCCCCTCATTTGCATAATAGACTACGCCCCTTTGATCACCAGCCAATTAGAGGCTTCCATTTGGTCACGTGACTCCCTCATTTGCATAATAATGGATCACGTGACCCCCTCATTTGCATAATAGGACCACACCCCCTTGGTCACGTGACCGGAAGCGCTCTTTATTTGGAAAATAGACCACACCCCCTTGGTCACGTGACCTGAACCCCTCCCTCATTTGCATAATATAGATAATAGACAGACCATGCCCCCCTTTTGGTCACGTGACTTGGACTAGCCAATGGGAGGCTTCTATGGGGGGGGGGGGAGGGGCAGGGGGGGGGAGGGGGGCACTTTAAGATGCATGGGGAGGGAAGGGGGGGAGGGGGGCACTATTTATGGGGTGGGCGGGCACTTGGGGGGGGCTTTTGGGGTCTGCTCGAGAGAAAAAAAAAAATTATATGATCTCTAGGGAATCGCCTCCTCCCTACCCCCCTTTAGGGGGGTAGGGAGGAGGCGAGTCGGAGGTGACTGTAGAGGAGTTTTTCGGTGACTTGATGACTTTCAAACGACCGTACTGATAGTTGATAAATTTGACTTTTTGACTTGAATATTTCTTGCGACTTTGTGACTTGTAAGCAAAAGCGAAAGCGACTTTGCGACCCGTAGCCCCTTAAATAAAGAGGTGACTTTGTAACCTCAGGGGGGAGATCCTTCTACACCCCCACGGAGTAGAAAGGATCTCGGTTGATTGACTGTACTTTGACTTGTTGTTGTAAACAAAAAAAAAAAATCAATGAATAGAACGACCCCCTTATTGCTAACAAAGGAACGACTTTTGAATTACACAAATGTGACTACCCTCTTTTTGTAGGGGTTAGCGGTAACTCGACTTGAATTAGAGTATTAGGGAGAGCAAAACGCGACTACACGCCGTCTTAGACTGTCGTCTTACGGA
This sequence comes from Harmothoe impar, assembly GCA_947462335.1. Taxonomy (NCBI): domain Eukaryota; kingdom Metazoa; phylum Annelida; class Polychaeta; order Phyllodocida; family Polynoidae; genus Harmothoe; species Harmothoe impar. Next base: position 65,495,952 of record OX381720.1, on the reverse strand, counting down.
CCGGATAACAGTAACCCTAGTTACCTCGGTTACTGTTGATGACGCGTAATGAGCAACGTCGTCAAAATTAAGCTGACGTCAGCGGTCGGCTAGCCAGACAGTTTTTTTTTTTGTCAAAATGACCGGAGCAGGTTACGTTGCGGTCGCTCAAGAGACGGCGATGGATCTGGTCACGTGGATACTGAAAGAAGGTCTACCTATAACCACCACGCTAGTTTGAACGCGGCGGGTATGAGTCATCATGGGGCCCTTGACGGGTGGGTCCTCCCCATGCAGCCGTATGTCCAATTTTAAGAAATGCCCATGTCACACGTCACTAAGGGAGAAAACGTTTTTTGAAAATATTTAGAACCCGAATTTGAGCATTCTGGTACATTTTTAAGGACCCAGACACTGCAAAGTCGAGTACCATCCAAGAAAAAAAAAAAAAAATTTGGCGAAATGTTTAGGCTTGAAATGGTACTTTTCTGATGCACTCTTTGAACATTTTTTTTTCCTCATGTCACTATGGTCCATGTCACATGTCGGACTCAAGAAATGCCACATGTCCCATGTCACTTAGATGTCCGTGCCCGTGTCGTCTTATCGAATTTTAAGAAAATGACCATGTCACCATATCGAATTTAGGGGTCTAGTGACATCAGCATGTCCGGCTATCCTCCACAAATTTAGCTCTAAAATGTTTACTTTTTTTTGGGCCGATTTTTCATCATTTTAAAAAAACAATAGGCTGTTGAAATGTTTGCTGTTGTAAATAGAAACAAAAACAAAACAAAGCGCACCCATGGTAAATTTATGTCACATTGCAGTCGCGGGTCCGCTCGTGGCTTATCCAGCCTCTTCGTGGATCCGCGACTGCCAATGTGATCATATACTAATCACCCGGCGTTTACGGTATTATTTACTAAGGTATGAGACAGGTCCTACAGAAAAGGTGTCTAAAAAGCGCTGTGACCTGATTGAAATGACGTCAGCGGCGTCTGCTTGTCAGTGCCCGGCTGTAGTCCGTAGGACATGTCATTCTGCTTTTCTGGATGTTTTGAAATATTTTGATTTAACTGATAATACCTGATAACAAGCCTCTGAAGCAGTTTTTGATCGAGTACGTCTTCTCTACGTTTCCATCGATTAGCTGCTTCAGCAAAAATAATCGCGCGCGCGGTCTAGATGACGGAGTCGCTAAAGCTCTGTTTAGAGAGTGGAACTTGACCTTGACTATAGACTCAGTACTAACTGAACGCCCCCCGAGGTCACCCCTCACGTGGGTATATGTACAAGCTCAGGTTCTTGACTTTACGGCTTGACTAAAACTGAGACGCGTCCATGATAAACTCTAGCCTTTTTTTTCTTTTCTAGGATCGAGAGAGAGATTTTAAATGGGGCGGTTATCTAAATAGCGTGGAACTAAAATCAGGCTGCGGCAGATAGTATCTCTGCGCACCTCAAGACTCAACGTAGCTTTCACTCTCCAGCAGAAGTTTAGTTGTCACTAATTATGGGCGGCGACCATCGTGCACCGGCGGATATTGGAGAGTGTTGGAGAGCTGAACCTTACAGACATATAAATCAATCGCTCTGGTGGAGACAAGTGTCGGAAATATCTCGCCATAGATTGGAACCAAATACTTATCTAATGGAATCGTTATCAGTTTTCAGTTTTCTTGCCGTACAAAATTTATTTCCCACTCTTCAAGTGGTGATAGCTGAAGGTCGCTCGTCGTAGGTACGTGTGACCGGAACACCCTTTTTGGTTTTGGCGCGGGTTGACATCAGATTTGTACCGTACTGTCGCGATTAAGGGCTCTGAGGGAGTGCTTTTCAATTCGGTGAAGTTCTTACTCAGGAGCTATATACAAGCCAGGCGCTGGTGCTTATTCAAAGTCGCGAATTTAGCGCTTAAGAAAAAACATTTGGAGGCTCTTATACTCCGGCGCTTATATACAAGACCGGCGCGCTTTCAACACTAGTTGCTTTATCGCGACCGTACGGTATGACTTCGGTGTCACAAGGTCCCAAACTCCAAATAAGGAAGTGAAACGACGTCGCCTGTCTACCTCGTGCGCGTCATAGCGTCGTCGAAAATAGTGTGACGTCAGCATCTCTCAGGCGGCTAGGAAGTCAGTTCGACAAAATGGCTCACCGAGTTAACTTCGTGCCCGTTTCTCGATCTATGATTGATGCGGCCGTGGAGAAGGAATTCGTAGCCGCGCTACAGAGAGAGGAGGCGGAGAGACAGAACTTCGTGGCCGTTTCTCGATCTATGATCGATGCGGCCGTGGAGAAGGAATTCGTAGCCGCGCTACAGAGAGAGGAGACGGAGAGACAGCGGACTGCTGCTGAAGCAGAGGGTGTGGCCGATGAGCTGATCACGAAGGTCACTGATCAACTCATCCGACAGTGCGTGGAACAAGTCAAGCAGCAAGTCTGCATGGAGGAAGGTCTACCGCCCGCCGTGCTGGAGGAGCTGCTGAAGGACTACCACGCGTTATGACCACGCCCTCCGCTTCAGCAGCAAGGTCCCTGCGACCCTCTCTACTAAACGGTCCTTTTAAGGACCAACCACTGATCACAAAAGTTGAAAATCAATCTCAATATAATATACGCATCAGAAAAACCCCTAATAGGCTCTACACTGAAACCCTGTTGAGTAGGTAGATCGGGTTGGGTTTTTTTTTTTTAGGAAGGGCAATCAGGTCATCGTGTGGAGGTCATCAGGTGTCCTGTGTGCTGTCTGCCTGTCTGTCTGTCTGTCTGTGTCTGTCTGTGTCTGTCTGTGTCTGTCTGTGTCTGTCTGTGTGTGTGTGTGTGTGAATTTTATACAAATACAATTATTCATTCCTTTCAGCAAGAAAATTCGCTCAATGTAATCATATGATTTTAACCGCCCTACTTATCAGGGCCTTGACGACATCTGACCGCCCCCCTTTTCAGGATCTAATGGAAATTCACCGCCACCGCTTTTCAGAGTCGTGCTGCAGTGGTTATCCAATACATGGCGGAGTGCCATTACTTAATTCTTTTGTATGTAAAAAACAGCACTGATAAGGGTTTTTGATTAGACAGATATTGGTTCTACACTATCAAAAAATAACCACTCAGCGCTTTAATGCTAAAGGTAGCATAGTGCTTTAATGTGCTACGCCCTTTGACGATATGACATAGTATGCATGCATGCAGCCCTGGTGAGGAACTCTGAGTGCTGCATTCATGGTAATGATGACAACGGGCACCGCACATTAAAGCGCTATGCGACTATTAAAGGGTTAGATCCAGTCTTGCTCCAGTCATCCCGAATGCTATACCCAGAGTTGGTGGTCTGGTCCAGACTGCTGTACACAGATTGTGGACGGGATGGCGGGTTGCTGCCAGACTATCCCCCTGGTACGATATGCAGCTGGCGCGGCCGAGACTGTCTTATATGATGCTGAGTCTAATTATGTATTAGATACCCTACGAGTAACTGAGAGTATGTCAAAATAATCACGGCAAACTGACTGGCGACTTCATAGGACCATAAGGCAGTTATTATTACATAACTCAGTAACCTTCGGTTATGTGTTAGATAGAGTACACTTGGACACGGTTATTCCATATACCCACTGCCCCACAGGGTCAAGACGAGGTGATTAAATAATAAGACCCAGACGGGTAAAATAGCCAAGTCAACAATGACCTGTTTTTAGCCAATATGGACAAAGAGACACGGGGTGCTGTACACAGCTTGTGGACGGGATGGCGGGTCGCTGCCAGACTATCCCCCTGGTCCGATATGCAGCGGGGGTGGCCGAGACTGTCTTATATGATGCTGAGTCTAATTATGTATTAGATTCCCTACGAGTAACTGAGAGTGTGTCAAAATAATCACGGCAAACTGACTGGTGGCCTCATAGGTCAGTTATTATTACATAACTCAGTAACCTTCGGTTATGTGTCAGATAGAGTACACCTGGACACGGTTATTCCATATACCCACTGCCCCACAGGGTCAAGACGAGGTGATTAAGTAATAAGATCCCCAGACGGGGGGTAAAATAGCCAAGTCAACAATGTCCTGTTTTTAGCCAATATGGACAAAGAGACACGGGGGTGCTGGGAGTTGGCGACAAGGGGCAAGACGGGCAAGACTACTTCTCAAAATAGACAATGACAATGGACAAGACCTAGTTCTTAAATTCGACAAGGACCATTGGCATCTCTTATATTCGACAAGTGACACATGTGCCCCGTCTGTGGTCCTAATATAGATTTTCTAAAAAGTAAATTTTCTGCACCGTGTGACAACGACCGATCAGCTAGATAGCAGAGATTTCCCCAACCTATTTTGGTTATTTTTCTATTCAGTTTTTTTGGATCAGCGCACTATATTATCGTGGTTTTTTTAAAATTTTTTAATCATAAATAATATGTAGACTTGGAAAAAAAAAAAAAGAAAAAAAAAAAGAGAGCTGACACGCAAACTCCGACTCTCCCCCCCCCTCTTACTCACATGTCGCTGTTTTGTCACTAAACCCAAAGACCCACCCACCCCGTAGGAAGGGGAGACGCTTGTGAACGTTCCCTTAGGCCTCTATTCTTTATTTAAAGAGGGGCCAACCAACTGACGCTGTCAGTTGGTTATATGCTGCACAACATGGGCGTAATTAATTACGCCTGGTGTTAAGCAGCATGGATCACTGTGGTTTGACAGACTGACCTCAAAGGGCCCCCGTTGGATGGGGGCCCTTGTGGCACAACGAGTCAAAACGAGTTGATCCGTTTTTCAGATTTCCGACTCGGCGAGAGTTTCTGACTATGTCTATCTTTTATAAAGCCTTAGATATGGTGTGGTATTTTTCATCTCGCTATAGTTTAGTTGGTATTTAAAGAAACTGCCTCATTTCTATCAGAAATACACAATATTGAATTGTTTTTTCTATTTTAATATATTAGAAGCGCACTTTGTTGCCTATATAGCTCATTATGCGTTGAAATGTTCGCGAGCATCGTAGGAATGTACAAAACCCCTATTGTGGCGCCATCTGACGAAAGAGCGGGGAACTATACTAGCGCGTTCGTTATTCGCATCTTTGACAGCGACTAAGAGACGCTCAAACTGTCTCTTATTTAGTTTGAACTTATCACAAATTTGTCTTTGATAGGTCGTAGATTGACTTCTGACTTTTTTTTCTTTTTTAGTTAGAATAAAAAACAAAAAAAAACAGTGACGCCGACACAGACCTGCGCATTAACGCTGATGCATCAGGTCTAGAACTACAACTACCATATATAAAACTAAAATATATGTCAAGGATATCGTCTATGTTTGACGTCAACTTGCTGTCAGCCATTGATATAATTCTTGACACTAATCAGACAAAAGTAATTTTCTCTAATGAATTTGATGGAGAAAGAGAGCTTAGTGAATTAGTCTGAAATCAGTCAGTGATGTTGTAACAACTGTCTTTTCACTGATTAAATTTTTTGGTGGGATACAGTTCACTTTATTTTGTTATTTTATGAGTTTTTTTTAAGTGAAATACTTCACTAGGAGAGAAATTGAGCTGAAACATTCTGAGGGAAATTGGATAATTTCCCAGAATGTTCAACTATAATTTCTCTCTCTTTCTCGTGAAGAGCAGTATTAAATTTACATTTTGTTTCATGAAAATTTTTCACTTTTTCTCTTTTTTTTTCACTATATAGCTAGTACTTCTTAATTTCCAATTATGGACATTTTCTTTTATTTACAGAAATTTCCCTTTTTCCTTCTATTTTTTACTATGTAGTTAGTACTACTTAATTTCCAATTGTAGACATTTTCTTTTCTTTATAGAAATTTTCTCTTTTCTCTTAGGTAATTTTCTCTTTCTTTTTTTGTGATAAAATATCAGTTTTTTAAATTTTTCTTAGTTATATAACTCACCACTTTTTATTACATACACAAAAAGAAATACACACACACACACAAGTGGAGGGGGAGAGAGTCATATATCTAAATGTTCAGAGCTCACACCGTCTTCACCTGTATACTACTCTCTTTATGTATCGGTTATTTAAACCTTGCTTGTTCTGAGAGTATGTAGTGACTTGATGGTCTATAACTCTGAATAACACCTTTGCAACTATTGTTATTCCCTGTCTCACTGACGCACATGTAACATTTTGGGTTCAAAGATGTCATAGCGTCTCCCTCCCAATCTATCTTAAATAGACCTGGAGTTCGCTTGTCAAACACTAGGCGGCAATAGCAACATGGTGGTTGTACCCACGGGTAGTTGTGTGTTCTACATTGGATGTAGGTCTCTCTATGGTGAGGATTATCACAAGACTCAGAAGGTAACCACTTGTGACGCTCTCTGAAGTATTGCTCACGCATCTCAAGTTTGACAGCTTTTTCTCAATTCTTTTTAGACAATGCAAAATAATAACTGTCAGGGTCCATTTCACACATTTCAAAGTGTTTTGAGTCAATGAACTTCAAAAAGAAGTTGTAGTAGAACGCTAACATTTTCAGTTTAGCGTACTGGTATACCATGAACACAATCTGAATGGGCAGGTCATATGTGATACTGGTTGGGAGAGATGACATTTCTACTGTGTTCTCAGTGATGTCATGCACTTGTTACACTGACCAGTGCAGAGAATGTCGACTAGCAAAGTCACATATTTAGTATTCAAGAAATTCTGCTTGTTACATATAGTCTTACAATATGAACTGTTACCTAACAGTTTGTTCAAGTCAGACAGGATCTTGCAGTCAACATTCTCTTCTCCTTTCTTTGTCAACCTGCTCTCACTTCTAGTACAAAAGGTTTGAAAGTTTCTTCAGGTGTGTAGTGAATGCACTTTGATAACTTCTTAACCTTTCTCTAGATAGAGGTTGACTCAGTTTCCCTACACTTTCTGAATAAGTTTTCGTATGATCACCTACATCTTCTTTGCTGACAAGAATGTTTTTGAAAACAGGTGTCATTTCAGCAAAATGTGGTTTGAGATGTTCACTCTTCTATCCAGTCTCGACCTTTTGTACTAGTCATCAATGTCTTGTTTATGTGACGTGTGTGACCTTGAATCAGGGACTATCCCATATAGTTTTAGACTGAGAACATGTTTGAAATCATTTTCGCTAAGTCTCACTACATAGAAGCCTGTGCAATGTGCTTAACCCAGACACTTCAAGTACAAGCTATTTGCATCTACTCCTAGAATCTAATCACACTTTTTCCTCTCAACAACATACTTACGTTGTCTTTTTCTAGTTATACCACTACAATGGTGTCTGTGGAATATAATAGCGGGACCACCAACTAAATTCTTTCTTAGCAAGTTGTGGACTTCTTTTTCATGATGTGAAAAGAGTACATATGTTGTTGCATTCAACTCAGTGTTCTGAAAGAGAACTTCAAAGTCAGACCTTAAAGTGTCAGACCATCTTTGAACATGTCAACATTCCTTTCTATGAAGAACTTGCACTGCATAAGTCTTCTGATTTTGACAGCTTTATGCACTGCTTAATTTTGCTGAATGTCTGTAATTAAGCAACTTAAAGCAACATTAAGCAACTTTAAGCAAACTTGTCAGCAAAGACTAAAGTAGGAAAAACCCAGGGTCTCCTGCTACTTTAAGCAGCTTCTGGTGCGCTGAATGGCCGTAATAAAAGTTGCTGAGAGTTGGTTAAACTCGGGCTTGGAATTTTGCTTAAAGTTGGAGAAATTTGATTTTATCATGACTTGGAGTTTTGCTTAAAGTTGCAGAAATTTGATCTAATCCTGACTTGGAGTTTTGCTTAAAGTTGCAAAAATTTGATTAAACCCTGACTTGGAGGTTTGCTTAAAGTTGCAGAAATTTTATTACACCCTGATATGGAGGATTGCTTAAAGTTGCAGAAATTTTATTACACCCTGATATGGAGGTTTGCTTAACGTTGCAGAAATTTGATAACACCCTGATATGGAAGATTGCTTAAAGTTGCAGAAATTGGATATACCCTAACTCAGAGGTTTGCTTAAAGTTGCAGAAATTAGATTAGCCCTGACTTAAATCTACTTTTTTTAAATAAAATATTTCTGTTTTATTTGCATTTTATTCAAAGGGAGGGGGCATCTTCTTAGGCATATTTCTGAGAAAGGGAGGCTAGGGCCGGATGTTGGAGGCTGGGGCCGGGTACTGGAGGCTGGGGCCGGGTACTGGAGGCTGGGGCCGGGTGCTGGAGGCTGGGGCTGGGTACTGGAGGCAGGGGCTGGATACTGGAGGCAGGGGTCGGGTACTGGAGGCTGGGGCCGGGTGCTGGAGGCTGGGGCCGGGTGCTGGAGGCTGGGGCCGGGTACTGGAGGCTGGGGCCGGGTACTGGAGGCAGGGGACGGGTGCTGGAGGCAGGGGCCGGGTGCTGGAGGCTGGGGCCGGGTGCTGGAGGCAGGGGCCGGGTGCTGGAGGCAGGGGCCGGGTACTGGAGGCTGGGGCCGGGTACTGGAGGCTGGGGCCGGGTACTGGAGGCTGGGGCCGGGTGCTGGAGGCAGGGGCCGGGTGCTGGAGGCAGGGGCCGGGTACTGGAGGCTGGGGCCGGGTACTGGAGGCAGGGGCCGGGTACTGGAGGCTGGGGCCGGGTACTGGAGGCTGGGGCCGGGTGCTGGAGGCAGGGGCCGGGTGCTGGAGGCAGGGGCCGGGTACTGGAGGCAGGGGCCGGGTGTTGGAGGCAGGGGCCGGGTACTGGAGGCTGGGGCTGGGTGCTGGAGGCAGGGGCCGGGTACTGGAGGCAGGGGCCCGGTCCTGTTAGTTGGGCAGTCAGGTGGGCAGAGGTTTGGCAGGCAGCAGGTAGGTTGTAGCAGTAGGAGATGTGTCCAGTAGTCCAGGCAGTGGTGAAGTGAGGAGCATCCCAAACAGCACCCCCATTATATAAGGGATGCTCTCATGGTCACGTGACCCCTGCGAGACCTCCCTCTGATTGGCTAGGGAGGTCACATGACCTCTGATGTTCGCTGAAGCGGATCAGTGTTGTGTTGGCAGTCATTGGGTGCAGACTGTAGCAGGACAAGGTGTCATATACTGCCTCCTGAAGGCCTGCATTGCCCCAAACACGGCCACACCTCTGCCCCAACTACCTGTACTACCAGGGCCTGGACAAGGTTAGTAGTATAGTTTGTATGGGAACTGGACTATATACAGTACTAGGTTTTACTTATTGGACATGCAGCCAATCAGAGAGCTCCCTTTTGGCGGGAAATTCAAATGGGTCACTTCTGGTCTACCAGCCAATCGGAGGGCTCCATTTGACCGGAAGTGACCCCCTCATTTGCATAATGGGTCAATTCTGGTGTACCAGCCAATCAGAGGCCTCCATTTGACTGGAAGTGACCCCCTCATTTGCATAATAGACCACAACCCCTTTTGGTCACGTGAGCTGTACCAGCCAATCAGAGACCTCCACTGGATCACGCGACCCTCTCATTTGCATAATAGACCAGGCCCCCTTTTGGTCACGTGAGCGGAAGCACTCCTTATTTGGAAAATAGACCACACCCCTTTGGTCACATGACTTATAGATCAACCAATCAGAGACTTCTATTTTTTGATAGGGGGGAGGGGAGGGGTGGGGAGGGAGGGGGTGTATGCATGCATAGGGGGGCACTCTGGTAGGGAGGGGGGCACTCTGGGGGAGTATGGGGATTGGGGGAGGGGGGCACTCTGGGGGGGGGAGGGGGCACTCTGGGGGGTAGGGAGAGGTGGTGATGATGATGATCTCTTAGGGTGTTAGTAGTCAATTTTTCAATTTAAGAGAACCACCTTTAATTTAAGAGAACAACTCCTCTCCCCATACTGACTCTACTCAAGACATTCCTAAAAAAAAAAAAGGGAGTATCGGGAGTCTCCAGAGTGCTCTGACTAACCATCCAACCTCCAGTCCAGCAGTCACTTCTGAGGTAGATAGAAGACTGACAACTCAGGAATAGTCTCTGTCATTGTCATATGCTCCATGTTGAACTATTCAATGAACACCAGATGGTCGCGATAATTAGTCACTCTCCTCTCTCCTCTGGCTTTGTACAGTCTGTGTAGCAACAGAGGGAGTAGTATAGTTATAGGCCTCCTAGTCACTACTAGTCCATGTTGATGAAGAGTGATGTTGAATGAGAGGAGTAGCCAGTGAAAGCACTCGCAACATCACTGGCCAGTCTAGCAGTGTCAGCAACATCTCTAGCAGCACTTGCAACAACACTAGCAGCGTCATAAGCAATCTTAGTGGCATCAGCAGCAGCCTCAGCGAAGGTAGCAGCACATTCAATGGCAATATATGCAGCAACGTGTGCAGCAGCAGCCACACCCCTAGCAGCAGCAGCGAGATTATCTGCATCTTCCAAAGCAATATTAGCAGTAGCAGCAACATCTGCAGCTGTTGCAGCAAAAGTGGCACCATCGACGGTAACTCCAGCATCAGCGCAAGTAACATCAGCAGATGCATTAGTTGCTATAGCGAGTGTAGCAGTTGCTTCAGCAGCTGCTGCTGTGGCAGCAGCCACCTGATCAGCAGTGATAGCCACATTCTCGGCAGCAAAGGCAGCACGTCTAGCAGTTTCAGCACTAGTAACAGCAGCTGTCGAACGATTAACAACAGCACTATAAGCGTCTCTCACACTATCCAGCCAATCATACGGATCGTTATAAAAGTCACCCTGACCACCACTTGTGAACTGAGCAGTAAGCATATCCATTGGTGTTTCCATGCTGAAGGCAGTAGAAGAAAAATGTGTGGGGATCCGTGTTTCACTCTCTCTTATATACCATGTTCCGAGATAATCCTCTTAACTGATCAAAAGGATTAAAAAAAGAACTTAAACCAATTATCACAGTGACTTTCGCTAGGTAGGATTACCTGTCTACTCCCAGAGGAATAGATGAAATAAAAACTCTTTTAAAGGACCCAAAATTCGCAGACACAGTGTCTCGTCCTCAGTAGGGAGCTATTTTAGTCTGATTTTCACCTGTCACCCGACCACTTCAGGGGGGAGAGGTTAACTTGTTGATTTTGTTTAGACTTAAGCTGCTTACCACATGCACACGTCTGTAGTCACACACAGAGTGGTAGACACCCCCTGGGGTGTGTGTGCCGCTACCTACACACACTTTACAACTCTCCTTAAACACCCCCTGTAAGGTTGTATACACACTTAAACCTCTTAATCTCTTAATGATCTATAATCTACATATACATCTAACACACATTAAGCCACTTATGGCAATTATCACAGTTGTTACACCTGTATTCCCAAGGGTTGATTAGAGGTGGAAGGATCCACTGAGAGATCCAGCTGGAAACAAGATTAGATGCTCTCAGGAAGAGGAGGGTGTGGGTGAAAACAGGATTAGAGCGCTCTATCTCTCTCTCAGCTATATGTCAATTATCACAGTTACCTGTATTCACAAGTTGTTTTTTTCCCACTCTTTCATGATGATTGAGTAGGGGTGGAAGAGTTCAGGTGAAAAGAGGGATCTTACTACACACACACACACGCGCGCGTTTTGGGGAGGGTTAGGGTTTACGCTCTTGATCTCATAATCCTTTATACAGATGGTGTGGATTAAACTAATTACACCAATTATCACAGTTGGTACACCCTCTCATGAGGATCCATCAGAGGTGGAGGGATCCAGGTGGAAGTGGGATTTGAGCGCGCGTCTTGGGGAGGGATAGGGTTTATGGTCTTGATCTCATAATCCTTTATACAGATGGTGTGGATTAAACTAATTACACCAATTATTACAGTCGGTACATCCTCTCATGTCTATTGATCCGAGGTGGAGGGATCCAGGTGGAAGTGGGATTTGGGTTTCATGACTTTGCAACAGGTGGAAACAGGATTAGAGCACTCTCTCTCTCAGCTATATAAGAAAACCTCAAATTCCACTACCACTCTCTCCGTCGACACCACCACCGACTCGTCCTTACTAGTGCTACTGCTTCTACTACTACTACTACTACTACTACTACAACAAAGAATATCACTAACCAGCTCCTTACAAGGTTAGTGTTAAAAAAAAAAGCAATATACGACCCTTACAGGGTTAAAAGCACAATAATTAATACTACCCTTACAGGGTTAAAGCACAAGACTCCTCTTTTCACAGCGTTAAAGTCACATACTGCTTTACAGGGTTGAAGTAGCAAGGCTGTCCTTACAGAGTTGAAACAGCACCACACCTGTCTTACAGGGTTAAGCTTACTGTGCTCTTTTCTTTCTTTTTTTTTGATCTCTCTCTATTACACGCGGACACAGTGTAGACTTGTGCAGGCCGCGCTCTGACTATACAACCCTTACAGGGTTAAAAGCACCATACTACCCTTACAGGGTTAAAGCATCATTTTTACAAGGTTAAAGTCACATACGGCTTTACAGGGTTATGTTGAAAAGCAGTATGCTGTCCTTACAGAGTTGAAACACCCTCCAATGACCTGGTTTAAAGCTGCATTAGATAATAGAAGGGAGGTGACTGAGGAGTTAGATCTAACTAGGGATGTTTATTATTTTTTCAAATATTGTCCCACCTCAAAAGTGGAATAGGGCTTTTGCTCTCTTGTGACCCTCTGTAACACAAGCTCGTTGCTCAGTTAAACAGGATGTAGAGGGCCCCTGTCTGGTACATTCAACCCCTCCCCTTTGGGTATGTTTTTTTGGTTGATCTCACTGGTGAGCAGTGTTCTGTCTTAAATGCCTGAAAAAGCCGGAGTAACGGTGTGGGATGATACAGGTGACAGGTTGTACCATGTATCGACTAGCTTTTTGCGTGCTATCAGTTACAGAACGCTCTGCTTGAATTTTCTCATTCATAAAATTGTGCTATTTTGTACAAACAACTGCAAAATTCTAACCTTCAGAGCTGAAAATAGACACGTATCACGCGGCAAAGTACCGCTGCCATTTTGACTACATAAGGTCACTTAGCGGAGAACAACAGAACTATTAGTGCTTCGGGGTTTTGCCGCGAGGTGGCCCAACAAGGTGCTTTCAACGTCCCATTGTCACTAATTAGAGAGGTGGTGTACAGCGTAGAAAATAACACCGTGTCCCTTTATTTTTATTACTAATTCCGCTAATTCAAAAACCAAATGCAACCAAACACAGCTGGATGGGGCGAATATAGCACCTACTGGTGTTGCCCACCACACGACTAGACTTTTCGTCGCCTTTATAAAGCTTCCTGCTGAGAATCTCAAAATGTCTCCGAAGGGAGACAATGACACTAATTATAATGTGTCACTGTCTCCCCCGGGAGACCTCGTTTGTGTCATGTTGATCTAGGGCTGTGATCCCTAGACCTCTTAAAGGCGTAGTGCGCCTTTGAATTCAACACAGTGAAATGGGTCTTTTTTGTACCCTAGTTACATGGGACACAGACATGAGACAGGGGAAAAAATAGATAGTGACATCGGACATGGGTAATTTCTTAAGATCAACATGGCTACATGGAACATGGGGGACCACACCACCTCCCTCTCCCATCAAGGACTCCTGTCCTCTCCCTTAGCCAGACCTCCAGCACTTACCAACCGTCTTGACTCCATCAGCGTTCACTGTTTCCAAAAATACCCCCTTTTCACAGATTTTTGAGTGGTGTAGTATTCAGAGTAATATTACTGAATAATCTTTTTGTTTTAGTAGGAACGTAGGTCTACCACCCTCGCCCATTCATGGTCTGTGTTTACTTTGCTGTTACTTTTCATTATATCTCAAGGTTAGACTTGAGGGGTGTGTGGGTGGAATGAAATAGAGGTCACTGACTGGACAAAATTAGTCAATATTGGTATTCTCAGAGTTTTCTAAAAAACACAGAATTTCCTCTTTTGAAAATACCCCTACCCCCTCCCCTTTTTTTTCTAGAAATGTGGATCTGCGGTTTTTGGATGAAATGTGACCTCTTTTTATCAGTGTTTTTTTTAGAGGAGCGCTGATGGTGTCAGCAAAAGGGGAGCAAGTGTGAGGGGTGGTGGTTATTTACCCCGGGGTGGGTACTGACTCTATGTTAGTGAGTGGTAAACTGTCGCGGTACAGTCCCTCCTTCTCAAGCTAAGGGGTGGGGGGAGCTGAGGGGGTCACTGACCACTCTTTTTTTTTCTTTTTTTCATACTAAGGAGGGATTATTGAAGTAACCGCCCCCTAAACAGCATCAGGTCCCAGACATAACAATGGTAAACTTACCAATTAACACCTAAATAACAAGCAGAAAACATGTTTGTGTTCCAACATTGCTATATAAACACAGGGAACGTGCATTAAGACCCCTATTCATAAGGAGGGATGTGGGGTCACAGCCCTTTTCTTTCCATTGTAAGAAGGGCTGACTGCCCCCTACTTTCCATCCTCTCTGTCAACCCACCGCCACTGCTCTTGAGAGAAGTTGTGGCAGTTGTTATCCAAAACACACCCCAGTACCTCTTAGTGTTGGGGTAAATCTTCTTGGTATGGTAGGGGTCGTGGTATGGTGCACGTGGCAGTGGTGGGGCTGCTCATACTAGTGTGATGGTAGGGGGTACAATGATGGTGATCTTACTGTATTTTTTTTGGTTACCCCACCCTTTTCTCATGACGGTCCCAGTCTGTGGATATTTAGGATGGGACACTAGTAAGGAGGGGGGTGGTGACAGGGGGGATGTCCGAGGTTGGCTAGCTGGCTGACTGGGGGGGTTGGCTGGCTGGTTGGCTGACTGGCTGACTGGCTGGCTGACTGGCGGGCTGGCTAGTCGGCTGACTGACTGACTGATGTGTAACTCTCAACAGGTATTAAAGTGTTCTTTGTTTATTAGGTGGTCTCTTAAAAGAGACCAACCAACTCTCTTCAAGGGTTGGTTATGGACCTATGCTAACTAACACAGGTGAAATATATTACATGTGTGTTACAGAGCATCCATAGTCTACCATGACCATGGCCTCCGTCCCAGGACCGGCTAGCGGTCTGCACAAGGAGGGGCTCTGCCAGGAAGAGCTTAGGTCCTGTTTATCAGAATGACGCAGTGGTGGTGGTGTTCACCTTATGTTATTTTCCTAAATGTTAAAGCTAAGGTGTGCCATGTTAATCGAGGCTTAATCCTACGCTAGCTTAGTTTCTATCTCAAGGAAAAGTAATTCAACATATCTCATATACATTGCATAAACGTCTGACGTATATTAGAAGTGACGTTTCTGTATATTTGTACTTCAATATACGTCAATGCGCGCGCGGACCTCACGAGAAAGTATAGAGATGGAACGATGGCACCATCTGTCGGAATAGCGGGTAACTACAACAAGTCACCTGGATCCAAAGAGTTGCTACGCATACTCATACACACTGAACCTATACGAGACAGGTCAGCTAATTCATGTCCTTCAGCCTGCCCAGCATCATGGTGAATAGAAAAAAAACACTTGTCATGATAAGTAGTGGAGTTGGTGGTTTAGTGTTTTTTAATACCGGTCATTACCAGAGGGGTTGACCGTGCACACTCTTTAAAGCTTGACCGTCATGGTTGAGGTGAGGTCGGGTCTCTTAAGCTATGGTTGGGAGTTGAGGAGCTCTTACAGACGTAAGATAGAGCGAATATGTTGTAGGTAGACCACGGTCACAGCGAGGTGTGCCCCTTAAAGAGCAACCGTCATGGTTGAAGTGAAGTCGATAGTGCTTTTTTTTTTTCTTTTTTTTTTGGATAAAGTTAAGTTTTTTCCTTCACAAGAGACCTCTTAAGAGGTTGAGAGGAGCTGAGCGCCTACAGACACAAGCACAAGATAGGTTGAATATGTTGTAGCTAGACATTACACTGCCAGACCTTTTGTTCAAACAGTGCTACCCTATTGGAAGTGTTATTTTAGTCCATGTATGACAAACGCTGAACTTATTCCCTGACGACCTAGCTTTTCTTTTTTTTTTTATTAAAAAAAACAAAACAAAAGTGTAGTAAGCAGCTGGACAAAAGGAGGTGTCAAGCAAGTCTTTCCAAGAGGGGTGTAAAGTCTCCATCCTCGACCAAACTAGACCCTCTTCCTTTTGAGCAGACCCATAACCAGACCAGACCCGACTTGATCCGACCCGTAACCCGCCATCCCCCATCCTAAAGTCTAGATCAAGGCAGGGTTTGGTCAGGTTTTTGGTCGGATCAAGTCGGGTCGGGTCTGGTCTAGTCTAGTCTCGCGTGGTCAAATCTACTCCTCTTGTCGATCCTAAGAAAAATCGCGTCTTGTCCCTTGTCCCCCCCTTTGTCCCTAGTCCAATAATGACTCACAGCTGTACAAAACACCACTGTATTATTCATATCTCCATAGGTACACAGTATATAAGACTTCTATTCCCTCACCCGTTCCTGTATTGTTAAGACTATAACCACAGTCACTGCCATTCATGATAAATCACTCTACCTGCGAGCGCGGGAAAAGAGGCTGTCGTGATGAGGACACACACACACACACACAGCCGCCGGATAACAGCCACCGGATAACAGCCACCGGGTAACCCGCACCCTGCTACTGCGTGGCGCTCTCAAAACACTCTGTCCCAAATATACACGCCCCACAGCGCAACGGGGGCAAATCCTACACAGTATATAAGACTTCTAACCCCTCACCCTGTATTGTTAAGACTATAACCACAGTCACTGCCATTCATGATAAATCACTCTACCTGCAAGCACGGCAAAAGGACTGGGGCTGTCGTGATGACGACACACACAGCCACCGGATACCAACCGCCAGATAACCCACACCGGGCGACCGTCCCAAAAAAAGCCTATACAAAGTTTCAAACCCCCCACAGCGGGACGCACGACAAAGCCGGGCGCTCCAACCGACTAAAGCAAGGCGCCTCCCACCAGTAACCAATCAGTACATCGAACGCTAGACACACCTCCAACTCTAAGCAGGTCACAGGAATCATACTAAGATACCGGCATCTGCTACGGGCCAGGTCCCGATGGCCGTGAGAGATTGCACGCCGTTGAAATTACTGCCCCCAATTGGCAGGAGGGAAGTTGATTACCCCTTAACAAAATGAAATGGGGCCTGTGCCAAAATGCATTTTTCACTGTTTTAGATAAAAAAAGATCCAGGGCTACCCGCTCGTCCAAGAATTATTTTTCTATCAGTCCCGGATCATGCTCAAAATAAGGCTCAAAGTCCAAAAACTCAAAATTTCTTCCTATGGGGATTCAAGCCTGAAGCGTCTCTGGCGGCCACAGGGGCCGCAAAGGGGCAGGTCGCAGGTTTGAATCCCGGGGCGTTTTCGTCGCCTTAGGTGGTGGTGGTGGTGGTGGTAGAGGGGTCGGGTTAGGTACTAAGACGTATATATACGGGGTGATGGGGGTTTTGAGATTCTTGCTGGTGTAAGGGCAGTGGTTACCGAGCCGACCCAGTAACGTACGGCGCTTAGATTGTCAGACGGGGAAGTAGCTCAGTGGTAGAGCACTTGGCTTCGGAGTCAGGAGGTCTTGGGTTCGAGTCCCGCTTTCTCCAGACGATTTTTCCGCGACCGTTACACTGGGTTTTTTATATTAAATTATTATATCTGTCAGCTCACGGATCCGCTCATCCACCACCTCCTCCTGCACCTTTGCTACCTCCTGCTCTCGCTGGTGATCCGCTGAAAACAGCTTCTCAACCATATCATCTATGACTGCTCGCGAAAAGGGAACGTATCCGATCCCCGCCAGTTTTACAAGTTGTCTGACTCCCCAGTTGAGATCAGCTGACGTCACACTAATTTCAATGACTTTGTGACGTCATAAGTGTAGGTTATTATCCGGGTAAGTAAGACAACATCTTTTTTTTTACATCTAGGTCTATTTGAGGGTTGGGAACTAGACCAAGCTGGACCTCATCCGACCAAGACCCTGCTTTACACACCTTTTATGTGGGTTCTGTCTCACGTCTAAGTATATAAAGAGAGTCGCGTCAGAGTAGTAGCTGGGTGTCTCTGTTTCTATATGGAATCTCAGCAGCTTGTTCTCAAAGGTTACGTCACAATCTTCACAGAGATATACTGCAGACACCCTCCTTGTCTCATCTCATTACACCGCCATCATCCACCATCATTCATTTTGTTTTTAACTATCAAATAATAGTAGTCAACCATTAAGAGATTAAGAGACCCACCTCCTCCTCCTTCCCCCTCGGGAGAGGAGGTGGTTCTCTTAAAATAAAAAAATTACTACTAACACCCTAAGAGATCATCATCATCACCACCTCTCCCTACCCCCCAGAGTGCCCCCCCTCCCCCAATCCCCATACTCCCCCAGAGTGCCCCCCTCCCCACCAGAGTGCCCCCCTCCCCACCAGAGTGCCCCCTCCCCCCCAGAGTGCCCCCCTCCCCCAATCCCCATACTCCCCCAGAGTGCCCCCCTCCCCACCAGAGTGCCCCCCTATGCATGCATAAACCCCGTCCCTCCCCATCCCTCCCCTCCCCCCTATCAAAAAATAGAAGTCTCTGATTGGTCGATCTATAAGTCATGTGACCAAAGGGGAGTGATCTATTTTCCAAATAAGGAGTGCTTCCAGTCACGTGACCAAAAGGGGGCATGGTCTATTATGCAAATGAGAGGGTAGCATGATCCAATGGAGGTCTCTGATTGGCTGGTACAGCTCAAGTGACCAAAAGGGTGTGTGGTCTATTATGCAAATGAGGGGGTCACTTCCAGTCAAATGGAGGCCTCTGATTGGCTGGTACACCAGAAGTGACCCGTTATGCAAATGAGGGGGTCACTTCCGGTCAAATAGAGCCCTCTGATTGGCTGGTAGACCGGAAGTGACCCCATTTGAATTTCCTGCCAAAATAGTGGTCTCTGATTGGCTGATTTTGAATTTCCCGCCAAAAGGGAGCTCTCTGATTGGCTGCATGTCCAATGAGTAAAACCTAGTACTGTATATAGTCCCGTTCCGATACAAACTATACTACTAAGGTTTCATATACTCCCTCCTGAGAGCTGCTGACAAGGTGCTGGTCCTACTTTAAGCACCTTCCCTGCAACAAAAAGCATGGCTTAAAGGACTAGAAACTAGATGACTTGTGCAGTGGTGGACAAGGCGTCATAAACTCCCTCCTGACGGCTCTATAGTACACCAAACACCTCCACACCTCTCCCCTAACTACCTGCACTCCCAGGGCGTGGACAAGGTGTGATATGCTCCCTCCAGCCGGGGGGGGAGGGGGCATGTCCATGCGGGCAGGGAAAGCTTTAAATCCTTTAAGGATGGCATGTCACCAATAGAAAATATTTGCTGTCATTATGTAACCTGCAGAACTGAGTCAACCCTGTGAATGTAGTATAGTCGGCATGATGCATGAATACAGCACTGGTGAGTAACTCACAGGGCTGCATAAATGCATCAATACAACCAAGGGCATGATGTATTTAAGCACCATACGGCCCTTAAAGGGTTATATACTGTGGTTGCCTGGTGTAGTTGGCGCCATGATTATGCGCTAACAGCTTTACTCAGACAGGCCTGTCACCTTCAGATGGCTATGTAGGTACTAGCTGGAGGAGCGGGGAGGGGGGGGGGTCTAAAATAATCAATTTTCTCTATTATTTTGAAGTCGACATCAACGTTAGTATTACCTATTTCTATACATTCCTATCATTCTGGGCGTACTTTTCTTTTCTCCCTATGATAATAAGAAGCAATTCC
The DNA here is from genome assembly GCA_947462335.1 of Harmothoe impar. NCBI lineage: Eukaryota > Metazoa > Annelida > Polychaeta > Phyllodocida > Polynoidae > Harmothoe > Harmothoe impar. The sequence goes on along the minus strand of OX381720.1, from coordinate 65,476,333 downwards.
ACGGCAGGATGGGTCCTACTTTAAGCAGTTGCTTAAAGTAGCAGGAAAGTTTGGAGTCCTACTTTAAGCGGATTTGGCATATTTAAAAGTTGTTGAAAATATTTGGCATGATAAAAGAAGATAAAAATTGCAGGAAAGTTACTGGTCCTACTTTAAGCAGTTTCTGAAAGTTGCAGGAAAGTTGGGAATCCAGCTTTAAGCGAGTTTTGCCATTGACTATATATGCTGGAAATATTTGGGATGATGATAGCTGATAAAAGTTGCTCAAAGCTGCAGGAAAGTTCCTGGTCCTACTTTAAGCAGCTCTCCGTCAGCTCTAAGCTACTATTAAAGTAGGAAAAAGTGGACAACTAATGCAGTGTTGCTATGTTCATTTATAGCTCTGACAAATGGAGCTACATCTAAATTGTTATAGTACACTAAGCAGTCTGCCATTGTTTTCATACCTTCTTTTACCCACACTTCCCTGCAGCTTCTATACTCAGCTGGAGTTATACCTTTCCCAGTCAGAGAGCTATAGAAACTAATCCAAGGTGGGAGAGTTGTGTTATTTAATTTTCACACATTGTCTATCCACTCATAAGGAAAGAAACCTTTCTCTGTGTCTTTCAAGAAAGCTTTCAAATAACTAGAGTAATTGTAACCTGGAGCTAGATAGATCACCATGTCTAAGAACACTAAGTGCTCAGTGTATACAGCAATTGACTGGTTACACCTTTTTATAGTTGTCATAGGTTTCCTTTCTCTTTCTGAGAAGGAAGTGTTGAAACTTCTCTTTATCAAATTCAAGTCATATCGACCTGAGTTAAAACGCACTACAGGTACTCTCTTCATATAAGCTGATAGAGCTTGTTTACTTCTGACGACAGGTGATAGATTATACTTACTTTTCTCTAGCTTAGCAGCTTTCAAAGCTACACTCTCTTACTTTTCATCTTCAGCTTGCAGAGCATCTAGCTGATCTGTGACTACTTTAAAACGTTCCTAGATCAGAATTTTACAAAGCTTGCTACGCACTACAGACACTTTATTATTACTAGACAGCTTGAACACTTGTATGTCTATTTTGAACACTTTTTCTAACCAATCTAAATCAGCTAACAGAATGCCTTTAAACTTTTTCTGACAAGTGTCTGGATAAGCTTCTTTGAAAAGGTCTACAGTTATATATAATGTTCCATACAAGTGGTGTGACAAGCATCTAAAGAAACACAAGTTGTCTATGTACACTCTCTTACACTAAGAGTCTCAGTGGCAGTGTAACATAGCTCTTTTTCTGAAACTAGCAGGGACACTCTCTAGCTTACCTAAGAACACATTTATAGGTCTAATATAAGTCAGATTCACATTCACATTACCTACTGCAGTCCCCTTTTTGTCAGGCCTGCTTGTGTCTACTTTCAATAAATTTATGCAACTTTCAAAACTCTCACTATGCTTAACTAAGAAGTAGGGGTCTTGTTGGTCATCTCTGTCGTAAAATACTGAAGAGTTGTTAGCTGAAGCGTAGAAGTGCATGACTTTTTGTTCAGCGTCTTCAGCGCAAGTCAAAATTTGACCAAAAGACACATCTACTCTATAACTATGTAACTGATTATCATGTGTAGCTCTAAGTGCTGTCACTATCTCGCTCACTCCTTGATCAGATTCAAAAGTAGTCAACCTAACTTTATAGATAGCTTGTACACAGCCTAATACAACTAAGCCTTGCCCTATCAATCTTAAATTTGCTTTGTAATATTCTAAGAAGAGAGAGTTTTTGATAATCTCTTTAGGTAAAACTGTTTCACTAGAGAAGCTTCTCTCAAGCAAGTCTCTGAAGTACACAACTTCTTACCACTGATGTGTATAGTAACTTGTCTCGGGATTCTAGGTGTATTACACCGAATACAGCTGATAGTATTGACGTGTCTATGCATTTTCTTTACTACACTAAAAACTTTTTAGCTATACACTCTCTCCTCCTTTTTTAAAAACTATTACAACATACTTGCTCACAGACAGACAGGTAGACAGACAGATAGACAGCATGACAGACAGACACTCTTTAAAGAAATTACAACGCTATTTATACAGTGTGTAGGAACCTTACAACTGATGTAATGTAATTGTTGAGCACTCACCTAAACTGCATCGCAAGTGGTAACACCCCTGTAAAACTTCTTGTCAGACTCTACCATCGGCCCAACAGGTTCCATAATGTCTTTGATCGTGTTCACAGTGAGTGTGTAGCTACAGTGGGTTGGGACTGTCGCCGCATGACCTGCCGGCAGAGCTGGGTCCATTTCCTGCACGTAAGACAAGGTTCCAATGTGGATCTTAGCTTGTCCTCTGTACAGGTTGACAAGGACGTCGGTGTATTGGACAGGGTTATGATAGATTTGCTATGAAAGATTTGCTCTGGTAGAAGAGCCCTCTGAAGTCGTTGGCCCTTAAGTTGACCCGCCTCTCATAAGGCTTGTTCAGATCTTGCCTAATAGAGACACCGGGGATGAAGGCCAGTTTGTACACCTCTATGAGAATGCATGTGTGTCCAGGCGGGTAGAACAGCTGGTCAGGAACTATGCTCCCTTCGGCCTGCTGAGAGCTGAAACATAGTAGGTGTCCCAGCAGCAGCAGCCGCACCCTTGGACAGGGAAGTAGCATTTGCCACACCAACCTTCACAGAACGTGCAGCAGCTGCAGCTACAATAGCCGAAGACTTGGTGTATTTCTGCTTCTTGTTTTCCCCACAACTTTGGGTTGTATCTATGGAGATGGACCCCTTTTAGTACATGTCGTTGTTGTTGAGTGAAGTGGTGATGACGTCCCTGATGCTGTTCCTCACTACGACGTCAGATGGCACAGCTGTAGTCACAGGTGAGGAAGGTGGCGCATAGCGAACTTGCTCTGCAGCTTTCTGGAACCACTTGTCTAGAACCTGGTTCAACTCGTCACCTATGATTTCTCCCTCTTCAGCTTCATCTCCTTTTAAGTCAATGATGACTGGCGAGGCGGGCTGAGCTTCAAGCTGCACGTTGTCATCAATCAAGATGATGACGTCAGACAGTGTCTGGAAAGTGAGGATATCTTGAGGCGGTTCAGGGTTGCTGAAGGGTGTAGAGTTCAAAGCTGGTGCTGATGTAGATGCATCACTACCCAGTACGCTAGAGGGAGAAGCCAGCATGCCGTCCAGATCATGATGTAAACCCAAAATAGCTGAACTGTGTTCTTCAGGTGTACTTGGATGATGAATCCACTGTACTTAATTTCTTACTGTAGGGGGTCTCTCCACAGAAACGTCCAGAACTAAGTTCTTGCTCTTAGCTACTTTAGTACTCTTCTTAGTGCTCTTGTTGCTAGCAGACCGCATTCTCAACTCAAACAGTTGGTATAAGTTGAACTAGTAGCAGCGTGTTAATTTCGTTATAAGGAGCACCTTTTGGCAAGGCGAATTTGCTCCTTATAACCAACCTTCCTTATAACCGATTTTGCCTTCCCTGTCAGCTGTGAGAGTTGTCCCTACACTAGGGAGATGTACCTACACTAGGGAGAAGTCCCGACACTGGGGAGATGCCCCATCACTAGGGAGATGACCACTCTGGGCGGCTGTGGGAGGTGTAGGGATTTTGTACCCGGCCTCCCCCACCCATAGCTGGCTGTGGGAGGTGATGAGCGACTGTGGGAGGTTGTGGGCGACTGTAGAAGGTGTAGGGCTTCTTTACCAGCCCCCCCCCCCTCTGTGCGGCTGGGGGAGGTGGTGGGCGACCGTAGGAGGTGTAGGGCTTTTTTTAACAGGTCTCCCCACCCCTCTGCGGCTGTTGGAGGTGGTGGGCAACTGTGGGGGGTGTAGAGCTTCTTTGCCAGCCCCCCCCCCCTCTCTGCAGCTGAGGGAGTGGTGAGCGACTGTAGGAGTTGTAGGGCTAATGTACTAATCCACAAAGCCTCACAGGGATTATGGGAGATAAGTGATTTTTAATCCTAATTCAATAAAAATCTCAATTGGAAAAAAATCTCCTCCTTATAAAAGATTTTTGGTTAAAAATGCTCGTTCTAAAAGGGTTTTTATACTATAGAAGAGTAAAGAAAAGATTCTGGCAAAGCAAATGTGCTCCTTATAACCGTCCTCCTTATAACGAGATTTCACTGTATCAGGAGTGGGGTAGTCGTCAAAGTTGAGCAGCTCAGGAGCAATTTTATTTCAACTGAGCAAACCAACTGGTATATGTACTAGACTGAATATCTATGATCTTTATACATTGTCACACGTTTGTTGAACGTCGAAAGACAAATGTTTGACGTCTCATCTTTTTTACATATTTCATCTCTAATTGTTATTGTACCACAATTATATGCACGGGTGTTACTATAGTAAAATACTGAGAGCAGTTTAGATACAATCTAACTAGATCAACCACACTACATAGATAAGCACTAGATAACAAAACGCTGCTTCTGCTGAGGGCAAAATAAAAGTTGAAAAACAGTTGGAATGTGAGCTCTATTCTGATAGTACAGAGGCTGTTGCCTTTGCAACATACACTAAGGGAGAAAGGGAACATATTTTTCACTATGAAAAAAGATAAATAAACTTTAGATATTTCTTTTAACTTCTTATATATTTTACAAGTTTGAAGCAGAACTTTACATTTTCCTTCTGATGTTTGTTTGAACTATTTTCGTTCAGGTGTCTTCATTTGTGCACACTACTCATGAGGGAGGGTGAGGGAAAGGATTAGTGTATGTTGACAATAACAGGATGTGATCAGATTCAAATTGAGCAGCTCTGAGACAACATGTCCAGTATAGCTTGTACACCTGTACTGATTTCACTGAGCACTGGAGACCGGCAGTCAGTTTGGGAGTTGAAATCAAGATGTCAAGAGTGGAGTAGAGACTGGTGAGGAAAAGTGTTTATTCAGATACTGCCCTGAAAAGTATGTCAGAGACAGTTGCATACCTCCAAATCTAGATTTAGCAAATTGTTTTCTACACAATAAAATTTCTCCCATAAATGGCACTAGTCCTTCTCCTTCTCTAGTTGCAATGGGAAAGCTACTCAACCTCAAGTAGAGAGCAGTGTGTTACTACCAATTTCTAGGTCACAACACAGTATAACATGTCATAGTGTAGTATCTTCAGCGATAAACAGAAATGCAGGATGAAACCCTACTCCAAAATCACAGCAGAGTGGAAATTCTGTATTCATCTCTACTAGTATGGTAGAAGGTTTAATTAAACACACAGCATCAGCTCTTGACAAAATATTCCCTGCAAAGTACTCTTCAGACCGGTTTCTGTATGAAATGATATTGAAATGATATTGGACACAATGCTAAAGGTTGTTGTAACGTTGTAAAAGTAGTTCTACAATGTTGCCAAAACCCTGCACTACTGTGTCAAGGAGTGTTGTATGAACTCATAACAGCTTTTCCTGACCATGCCTTCTCCATTAATTAATGAAAAACAAATCCCCTGACAACCTCTCTCTTAGTCGCCTAGAAAAAAAGTGACATAAAAAAAGTATAGGTGTACCAAAAATAATTTTGGTCTCTCATATACTGAGAGACCCCCCTTCAACTGTCACTCTACTTTTCAAATATTACTATGCGCACTGTCTGTAAAAAGGTTGGTAACTCATAAATCACTCAGAGTATATAGGGTCGTGTCAGTGCACTCAGCGACTCAAACGACTTTCCAACATCATCATGAAGACAGCTCATGACCTCTACATGCTAGTTAAAGCTAGATACCCTGAAGATTAGTTAGTATTACAGTATGTGTGTGAAAGAAAAGAGTCTGTCACCTGCACTGTAAAAACTTTACGGTTCATTTTCAACCATTTTCAACAGACACAGGAAATGGTTTAATAACACTTGAGTACTGCTAAGTGATAGCTTCGATGAGGATGAAGCTAAATGCATGGACAAGTTGATAATGAAGCATGACTTGTCTAAGTTTTCAGCTGTAGAAGGTCTTAGATACAGGTGGAAGTTTAAGAGTTCAAAACCTCTCAAGAACTCTGAACACCTTGCTATGTGGGAATCAGCGCTGAAACATCACTATGAGAACAACCCTCAGCATCCTCAGTACCACTCTGATGAGGACATGCCGACACATTACCTATTAGAAAGTATAATCGACATGTTAGGTTGTCGGCTTCAAAGAAACTTAGCAGGTCTTTCAGATTTGAAAATGAAGATATTTTCAAAATCCCAGATACCTATCTAGAACGTTACACTGAAGCAAACAGATATCGAGTTAAAACTTATTTAAGTCAGTCGGAACGTGATTTGGTGGTGTACGGATTAGGTCATTGTTTGTGTGTCTACCATTAATCCGCGGCTTGACATATTGTTCATTGTTCCAGTCGGCACCTCCGTGTCTGGGGGGCCGACAGTTACCTTTGTATAGGTAGATAGGGGTCAGCTTGTGACATATGGATTAATTATGTATGTGTGATATATGACGTAACATTACGTAATACATTGGTTGAAGGTGAAATAAGGGGTTTTATGGCGTGACAAACCGTTACTTACCAGGCGCTACACTGCTAAAAATAAGTACTAGGTTGCTGACATCAGATTACATACGCTTAGGTTCGTACCTTAAAATGAACATGAAAGACATGGGGTATCTCACTTGTGAGAGAAGTGTCATAACTCAAACCAGGGAAATGTTCACTACTTGGTACCAGAAAAGTCATACCACTAAGTGGGTTGAACTAGCAGATGCACTGGAGGAAGCATACTGTATGGACCTTGTCCAATTCTCATGAGTACATCGACAGGCATGACATTTGGGATGGTCTAGAGACCGGAGACATGGAGTTGAAAGTGCAAAGGTATTTCCCTCTTTTAGCTTAGCTGTGCCCTAGAGACTGGAAGACAATAAGGATATACATAGGACTGACTTCTCACGAACTAACTTTCATCTCTCAATCTGTACCTTCCAACAGGACTATAAAGAATCCTGTCTATGAATTGTTGAGAGCTTAGAAGTACAATGAGACGTCTAATCCTATGACTCTGATCAAAGTATTGCAAGAAGACATGGGTCAGAGTGACGTTGCAATGTACGTTGAAGGGGTGTATGCAGCTGTACCCAAGACAATAAAAGTGAGTGCTGTCACCTCAATGTTGACCACTCTAGTCTGATCACTACACCAAGATGGACGTCTCTAGCACTGTAGAATCTGTTCAATTCGATCCTAGACTACAGTCACCTTTCACTATGCTAATAGCTGGACCTACATCATGCGGTTAGAGCCGTTTAGTTCTCGAAGTAATAAACAACATAAAGACTCTCGTCACACCAGAAGTACACAATATCACTTACTGCTACAGTCAATGGCAACCAGAGTTCGAAAAGTTGAAAAGTGCAGGTGTGAAGTTCAACGATGGTTTTCTTACAAGGGATGAACTTTTCAACTCTAGCAAAGATACAACTAAACACTCTTAGCTCATCATAGAAGACTTACCAGACCCGGAATATGTACCTATAGCTAAAGACCTTTTCATCGAAGGATCTCATCATCTCAACATGAATGTAATTTTCATTACTCAGAACTTATTTTTTGCTAACAAAGACTTCAGGGCTCTCAGTTGAAATAGTCATTTTATAGTTATCTTTAAAAACCCTTAAGATATGAATCAGATAGGTTATATATCTAGACAAGCTGTCCCTGCACACCCATCTTTCTTGACTCAAGTATATAACAATTAGACTAGAGCTAAGCACTCATCATAGTGTTGGACTGTAAGCAGTGCACACCTGACAACTTGAGCGTGAGGAATAGCATTACAACACCTTGGAACAGCGTAGTATTCATATCTTTTGGAAAAAGGAGAAGAAATGAAGCTAGCTAAGGGTACTAAGCGATCTAGTTACCAGAACAAGAAGTTGACTCTACTCCGGTGGCCTTACCCTTTATTGAAACATATAGCTAGATGTAGAACTGAAGAGCGTCAACATGTAGTGAGAGGTATGAGTGACAATGTAATTAAACTTATGAGTCAAATATGTGTCAATGTAATGAACAAAAGCTTGACGCGGAACACAGCTCACGCAGTCAAGAAGTTATCACCGTACAAGAAGGCTATAACAAAACCCAAGACTACTGTCAAGACTAAGAGATGAGTACTACAGCAGAAATGTTGATTCATGGGTGCACTGCTAGGTGTAGGGCTACCGCTTATTACTAGTCTCATAGGATCAGCTGTCAGACGGTAGACATAGTAGTCTAGTGCAGATATTGAGTCACTTACAGAAAGAAGCAACTCTAGTTCTGAACGACTCTCAGTTGGACACTAGTGAGAGACTCAGTAGATACAATCAGATCATGACTAAATCCTCTATACTATACAAGAAAGCTTAAATTGTGAGTCGAGCTGCTTCTTTCATGAACCCTAAAAATGTTACTCGTCGCCAACAGAGAGAAGTTAGAAGAGTAGAAGTAGCATCAATAGTAGATGATGAGGACACTTCAGAAGACAATGAAGATACGTTTTCTATTACTAGTGCTGGCCTGTGCTGGCATCTTTAATACTGTGGCATCATTCGTACCTTGCATTCATTGAGTATATCTTTATTCTCATGAGAGTGGTTTTATTTCTCCAGGAAGGATATCCTTAGGACTGCCAGTACTTTCTGGAGGCGCACTGCCGTAGCGTATTGTTTCCAATGCAAACGCAAATTCTTGGCTTTCAGGAGGCCCTTTTTACTATACGCATTGGCCCGTTATGGTTGTGCTAAGTATATATGTATGTATCTAGTCTGTATGCAACAGTTTATTATTTAGTATTCACCTTTCAAAGCTGAGCGTTATCAGATGGTTGACTGCAGCAAACTGTGTGAACTCTTTCAAGGTTCTTATGGCTGCACACCCCACAGGTCCTAGAATGGGATTGGTGATGGTGGCGAGAAAGGTATCAAGGTACTGTAATAAATGAAAAAAAAGTTCATGTGCATTACAATTCAATAATGTATGATGGTTACATTGACATTTAATGGGAGAAATACTATCAGCTTCTGATACATTTAGTGTCATGTCGGGTCATAATTAGCTAGTTATGTGATTTGCATCCGTAATATGCATGACAATAAGTGGCAAGTACAATTGACGATTAGGTGCGTAAGTTGGGATTATTGTACATTGGCCCAAACTTCTGAGTTATGCAGTATTGGCTATTTCTGGCCCTTTTCAGCCGTATACCCCTACAGAATAACAACCTTTGCATCAATTTTTTCAAATATTTGGTATATGTGAGAAAAAATTTCTTTTTTTGGGGGTATTTGTCCAAAAATTTTCATTTTCTGGCCCTCCAAAGTCCTAAAAACCCCTAAAAATGTCAAAAAGGCTAAAAATGAAATGTTTTACATGTCTCCTATGTCTACTGAGGAAACAAGAGCCCATCCCAAATATCATTTTCTGTTAGGCCTATGGTATAGTCAATTGATTCATGAGGCTTTCACTTGATATGTACCATATCTTTTTCTCCACAGTCATTTAAGTGTGTATTGTCAGCAAAATGTTCACAAGTCCTTTCATTTTGATACCCCTATACAGTAAATAAAGTAGATACAAACAGTCTCCCTGGTACCCTAAATCGTGAGGTAACTATTGTGTCTTTTGCCAGAAAAAAGAAATTTTGAAAAAAATCCAATATTCTAGCCTGCAGGACGAAATGTGTGTTCTGATACTTATTTTGGCCTCGGAGTCACCCTCTTATTTTGGTGTCGGAGTCACTCGCCTTGCTGATAACACTAAGACCCACACAGAATTGTTACTATCCAATATATTTCAGTTATCTCAAGTGTCCCTGCTTCCTATCCACCCCCTCTAATGCTCTAAACCAGAAATCTGATGATTCCACTAATTTCACTTACATTTATAGAATGTTGTATTACGGTCCCGGAGTAACCCGGGTGACTCCGAGACCGAAATAAGGTGAAATAGCAGATTTTTAGGCCAGTACTGTGCCAAGTAGGTTCAACAAGGGATCCTAACAGTCCATATTTTCTAAAGTATATACCATCAGGATATTGTAGAGTGATTTTGACAATCAATTGAACCATTTTGAGTGAACTAGGGTAAAGTTGACAGTATGTGGTTGAAATTTTCATATTTTTATAAATCTTCCAAATTCATCGAGCTGCATCTCAAAAATTTGGAGGTTATCCATACTTGGTATATCTTAAGATATATGTTGTCCCAGTTTTAAACAAAATTATTAGTTGCTGTGATGTACTTTAAGACATAATGTACATAATCACCTTATTTTGGTCTCGGAGTCACCCGAAAACAGACAATCGAGTTTGTGAGGCAATAAAAAATCAACCGCTAGGGTTAGAGATGTATCAAAAAGTGTTCCAAGGAGCCAAGATATATACCTTTCAATAATGTAAACTTGTTTAAACATACTAAGAACTTTCTGATTTGTCCTTCCTCTATCCTAAAACAACATAAGCCAGGAGTTCTATGTATGTAACAACATTAACACTACCGCAGTACTTCCCAATATAGCTTTCAAACCAGCTCTCTAAGGTAGGCTGCAGTGCACCTTCCGATATACCCAAGCAGTAGCGGAGCACCACTGGTGGTGATTGTACATATTAGTTAACAAGTCTGGACATGCATTGTGCTCGATGATAATCAGCGATAATATAGTGTTGTATGTGTTATCCCCGATACGTACATGTATATTGATGGCAGTTAAGTAGTCATAATATCACATTAGAGAAATTGCAAATAAATATCCTCTTGTTGTTATCGTACACACCTATTTTTTTTTGATAAACTAACTTTAATACTAAACAATTTTGCATACACACACATACATTCATCAGTATAACTGGCATTCTTTCTGAAAATGTGCTAAATTTGTTATGCGTAATTTTACAAACAAAACCTTACAATATGCAAATAACCTTGAACTGATGTTTCACTTGAAATTCTCTGTGATAACAAAAAATGTATAACTCATATTCTATCACAATTAATTAGAGCTAGGAAATGTACATCAAATGGTTTTCTATAGATAAAACATAGATTATGTTGAAAACTTATATCATTGACCAATGTTTAAGGTGTTCATATATCAGGAAACATTTGAAAAATTGGAAACCTATGTCATAAAAAACATAACAAGCTCCCCCTACATCATAAGCTCCAGCTGGACTGTTTATCCGTCAAAGGAGGTTATTCAAGAATTTTATTAGTTCTGTAACAGGCAGCGCAGACTGCTATGTTATTTGTATACCTATTCTATGTGCACTGACCGTGACGGTTTCATAACAAGTTACATAATCATCTACACCAGGTGGCTCTGGTGGTGTGGTCAGGTGGCCCTCACAGGCCTGTATATAAGGTGGGCTGCTTCCCCAGAGAAGGCAGTCAGGTTTTGGGACTGCTGAGGCAAGACCACCCTGCACTCTGGGCTAACTCTATGCTGTAGGGTTGCCCCACTGTATTATAGTGATCTGATCTGATCCCTGTATAGCTGATGGTTATACTTGTCATTATAATACTCCAGAGTTACCCTTTTTCATAAAGTTGCCGTATATTAAAGTCTAATTTACCTTGTCCGGTGTTTGATTCTCATGCGTTACACTTGTAGTACTCGACCAACTACATTGGTGCCGTAACCATTTGATCGAACCGACCATGATAAGGTATTAAATAGGCTTATAGTGTATGGATTACCTATACGATTTTGTCAGCTCGTTCAGTGGCAGGACTAAAGCCCCTGCTGAGGAACGTGAGGAGGCCGTACAAAATGTTTGGTTCTTCACAGGCAAATCAAATAGGCGGGAGAGCCGGGCAGCCTTGGAGGTGCCCGGTGACGACCTCTCCCAAGGAGCAATAGGTGATCCTATTGTGGAGGCTTTTACCCGAGGTGAGGACGGAGAGCAATCTCCGGTCCCAGGACCCTTTGATATCAGTCCCAGGAGATCGTTGAACTCCCTCTCCACGAACCTTTTCTGCCCCGAGGGTCAGAAAATACCAGGCAGAGAGACGCCTTCTCTCGGCCCTCCTCCCGTCTGTTCCACACCGACGGTAGCGGATCCTTCATTGGATCCAAACACGCCCGTGTTTACCGACGGTGGCTCCGACACACCCGAGGGTGCAGTCGGTGGTAAACCGTCGGTGAAGAAAGGCGTGGCGGCAAAGGCACCTGTAACTGGGACCCTGCCGGCTACAGAGGAACCATCCAGCTTACCGCTGGATGCAACTCTGTTGGCTGACATGGGGATTGGGACAAAGCACCTGAACTGCGGAACCTCGAAGAGGCCCGGAGGGAGCTTGCTTCCATCAGCAACACTAGGAATTTATTTCTTAGGGAAGTTGATGACAAGAAAAGGTTCCTTCTGGAGCTCCAAGGGGAGTTGACTTCTCAAAAGGCTGAGATTAATAAGCTTGTGCGACAGAGGGTGTCTGGTGAATGTGAGGTGGCGAGTTTGAAAACCTTGGGAAAGGATTTGAGCACGCAGCTCAAGTTAGCTAGGCGGGACCTCTAAAGCTTAAAGCAAACCAACCTTGAGCTAAAAGAGAAGTCAGAACAGGTACCACCACCAACTCCGGTGGTACCACCGGTCGTAACTGAACCTAATTTGTACACATTGGTGACACCTTCTGGTGTCACAACGAGAGTACATACTACGGTCCCTAGTATGACACCTCAGATGGGGGCAAGCTACTTACAGACTCCGGTCTGTGGTGGCGCCTTTGGGGGTTTGGCAACACCTCCAGGGTACACCCACCCATCTATTGGTTCAACGATGTTGAACCAGCAGCAGACCTTGGTCTCGGTTCCAGTACCGAAGCCCAGAGCTAGACAGGGTTTAACCCCGGTCCAGCGGGCTAAGTACGACAGGAACCCGGCCATAGAGAAGCTGGGGACAGACATCGTCCCGCGGGACATCGATGATTTGGATGAACGATATGCTCCTTTCAACTTTGGGGAGACCAAACATCCAGATGCAGCCCGTCAAAAGGCCATCGATATTCCGCCTTTCACAGGGTCGCCACCCTGGAGAAAGTACAAAGTTCGGTTCAAGGCTATTGTGGAGAGCAATCGCTGGAACAATCAGCAAGCGCTGGTTGCTCTGAAGCAAGCACTCTGCAACGGGCCAGGTAAACCAGCCCTTTTGGCGTTTGAGAGAGCGAAGGTCAAGACATTGAGCTCGCTTGAAGAGACTGCTGAATGGGCGATTGGGAAGATTGGTGAGCATGACCAAAGGACTCAGTTGCTCAAGCGTGTCCAGCGCAAGGACAAGCATCTGAGATCCTACGGATTTGCTTTACAGGAACTGATATCCGAGTGTTATCAGGGATGTAGACCCGACACACCCACTGTCATCCAGGAGTTAACCTCCAGGTTTGTCAATGGGGTCAGGGACACTGATCTCCAAGCATATCTGCGGGAAAAATGGTAGCCAGACTTGTCTCAGGCTGACCTGTTTGACCATGCAGATGTGTATGATACCAAACAGGCTGTTTTTCCAAGTGGTGGTGTGGCTGCATCCCTATCTGTAGCCCCGAAAGGAGCTCAGGTGAAGGAGGCTGCTACAAAGCCACCAAAGGAAAAACAGCCCGCCTCTAAGGAGGTGGTGGCAGTGACGTCTGAAAGGGACATGGAAAAACTGATTGAGGGTTTGTTGCGGAAGCACTTGGAAAAGAGCTCCGCGTCCACTTCTGACTCTGGAAGGAGAAAGAGAAAGAAGAAGGATACAAAACCTTAACCATGTTGACGCTGTCAGGAGATGGGTCATTGGGCTAGCGAATGCAAAGCCCCTGAACCTGTTGCTGCTAAAACCGAAAAGGAGAAGGAAAACTGAATGGGGCCCATCCTTTTGGCGAGGATGGCGCCCCCACAGTTAGCCATGCCTGTAAGGGTTTAGTAGACGGTGTTAACACTTCCATGAACCAAGGCCGCGCAGAGGCAGAAGAGTCTGATCAACCTGTAAGCATCTGGCAAGGCGGGGCTGGCAAGGACAAACGGAATCCTAAGGATTCCGTAGTCGCTGGCTTAGAGGAGTCTTGGTTAGAATCGATTGCCCAGAGCAGTGCGATTCAAGACTCCCCGAGCGACCCATGTTGGGATTACCTCCTGACAAAAGGGGTCGCTATGGATGGAGGGGACAGGCCGATGCTGACCTCTGTGTGTGTTCCTTTACAGGGACAACGCTGGTACCTGAGTCTGGTTATTTCCGGGACGCGTGGTGAATTTTTGGTCGACACGGGTGCATCTCACACCCTGGTTGATCGTAAATTCATGGCCCGTCTTTGCAACCAGCCCGATGCTCCCCTACTAGGAGTAAAGGCTCGGACAGCTACGGGAGATAGTATGCAGACTTATGGCAGAACTGTAAAACCTATGTTGGTGGATGGCAAGACATACTGGATATGTCCAACCATCACCGACATCACTGATGATGGCATCCTGGGGATGGACTTTGCTGCTCTTTATGGAGTGACAATGAACACCGCAACAGGCCGACTTCAGATTAAACATCCTTATAAACAATCTGTACAGTGCGTTTTAAGGAATGGTTCTTCTGTGGCGTCAGTGGCACAGGACACAAAGCTAGCACCGGGACTCGTTTCAGATGTCCTAGTCAGCTGCGTGGGAGTGCAGGCCAAACGGCCGGGAATGTTTGAACCAGAAGATCAAAAGCTCGCCGAGCTAGGTCTTGCTGGCTATCATACTTACCTGGCCAACGCTCGTTGGGGGGTGATACCAATCTGTAACTCGAGTAGTAGAGAAGTCACTCTACGAAAGGGGACACCTATTGGTAACACTACGCGAGCATATGGTGTTGATTCGCTGACTGCGGATTTTGTGGATGTAGGTCTGGTTGCTGGACATCCTGCCCATGAGGATGCCCTAGCAAACTCCAGCCTACCGAAACATCTAAGAGTCACACCTAGATACCCTGGAGAGTGAAATGGTGGCGCATGAGCTGTCAGAATTCTCTGACGCTTTTGCGCAACCAGGAGATCCTCTGGGGCGTACCGACACGGTACAACATCGGGTTGATACCGGGGACGCGCTTCCCAGTTGAATCCCCTACCGACGGCTACCCATGGCTAAAAAGGAGGCTATGGAGCCTGAGGTAGAGAGGTGTTGCATGAGGATGTGATTTAACCTAGTGAAAGTCTATGGTCAAGTCCTGTGGTGATGGTCACCAAGAAGGATGGTTCATGTCGATTTTGCATCGACTATAGGAAATTGAACGGACTCACTAGGAAGAATGCATACCCTCTTACTCGGATAGATGAATGTGTAGAATCTTTAGCTGGGGGGAAATGGTTCTGTACACTGGATTTACAATCCGGTTATTGGCAGATCTGCATGGACCCCCGAGACCGAGAGAAAACCGCATTTTCTACCCATATGGGACTATTCGAGTTTAACGTCATGCCATTCGGGCTATGCAATGCCCCGGCAACCTTTGAAGCGATGATGGAAACCATGTTACGGGGTTTACTTTGGAAAAAGTGCCTAGTATACTTGGACAACATCATCGTCTTCGGGGGATCTGATGAGGAAACTCTACAGAACCTCCAAGCCGTGCTGAAACACATTTTATCATATGGTCTGAAATTGAAACCTTCAAAGTTAGGTAGGATTGTTTCAGAACATGGCATCATGGCTGATCCTCATAAGATCGAAGTGGTACAGAGCTGGCCTCGTCCGATGGACACAAAGGAGATACGCTCTTTCATCGGGTTTTGTTCTTACTACAGAGATTTTATACCTGGATTCTCGAGAGTCGCAGCTTCCTTACAAGATCTGATGATTGGAGAGAAGAAGGCTAAGGCTAAAGTAGTCTGGTCTCCAGCCGCAGAGCAGTCTTTCAGGGAGTTAAAGAGACTCTTTTTAGAAACACCTGTTTTGCACAACCCTGCACCTGTTGGTAAGTTCATCTTGGACACCGATGCTTCTAATACAAGCATTGGGGCTGCCTTGTTGCAGATCCAGGATGGACGAGAAGTGCAAAACACAACGTAACTACTGCACAACCAAGCGTGAACTCTTGGCAGTGGTGGTTTACACAAAGAAGTACAGACATTTCCTATATGGTGGGAATTATCTCGTAAGGACGGATCATTCATCTCTCCAGTGGCTCTTGAACTTCAAGGACGCTGAGGGTATGATGGGTAGATGGTTGAACCACCTCTCTGAGTTTGGCATGACGAATGAGCATATCATACACAGGAGTGGAGTAGATCATGTGAATGCGGACAGCCTGTCCCGCTATCCTATCCGGAACTGTCACCGTGTAGACTGCCGAGACTGTGGGTCTCACAATGCAGTAATTGCGTCTGTGGGTGCGAAAGTTCCTAACTGGACGTTAGATCACTTGAAAGAGGAGCAGCCTGCAGATCCGGCTATTTCGAGGGTGTACACCTTGAAGCTGCTGGGCCTGTCCAAGCCTGTTCGCCCCGCACTTTTACTGGAATGTAAAGAAATTAGACAACTGTTAGCGCAGGGGGATAATCTTTTTATACGGAACAGTGTATTGTGCCGCTGGAGGGTGCAACCTGGCAGGAAGAGAGCGGCTCAGTCTGTGGTGCCTTTGTCACTCAGATTGCAGTTGCTCAATTACTGCCATGGCCACCGAACTTCAGCACACTTTGGCAGACAACGAACTGAGGCAAAGATAAAGAGTAGATATTACTGGCCTGGTATGACTTTGGACATACGGCATTGGGTGAAGCAATGTCCCCAATGCTGTTTATCAAAGCCTGGACCTGGCATGGGTAAACTACCTCTAAGTCAAGAGCTGTTCGGTGTTCGGTTTGCCCGGATCGCTGTTGATATCATTAGTGGTTTCAACACGACCCCCCCGTGGGAATACCTGTATGATGGTGGTACAGGACTACTATACCAAGTATGTCCAAGTATATCCGTTGGTAAATCATACAGCTGTTACCTGCGCTGAAGCACTTTTCGAGAATTGGATCCTCACGTGGGGAGGTCCTTTAATGCTTCACTACGACCAGGGTCTTGAGTTTGAATCTCGACTGTGGGCAGAACTGTGTAGTAAAATACACATCTGCAAGACGCATACGAACCCCTATCGACCACAATCGGACGGTATGGTGGAACGTTTCAAATGGACGTTGATCCAATGTCTCACGACAATGGTTAATGAGCATCGAGATGATTGGGATGAGCACGCTCGCTATATCTCTCATGCTTACAACGCTACAGAACATGCGTCGACTAGCTGTACGCCCAACATGCTCGTAATGGGTGAAGACATAGTCATGCCGAGTGACATGGTCTATGGCGTGCAGGGACACCAGCTCAAGCAACCCTGCACAGTAATGTTTGTAGAGTCATTGCAGCAATCATTACGCCAGTCCTATGGAGTAGTAAGGGACAACTTGGAAAAATCTGCTACTTTGCAGAAGGTGGGCTATGACATGGGCCTTAAACTCCGCCAATTTAAGGCGGGGGATAAGGTCGCGAGGTTTAGCACACCTAATTCCAAAGTCAAGACCCTGTACTCTTGGGATGGACCGCATACGGTAACTATGGTGGTTAGTGAAACTACTGTGGTGATCCGTTTGAAAAAGGGAACATTGACCAAATCACATGTGGCAAGACTCAGACCTTGGTATGGGGTGCCATATGTAGATGACGACAATGAGGCCCTAGGCGCTGACACTGGTCCAGTGAAAGCGCCGACCGACCCTGTGCCACTGACGGTACCTAAGGTAAAACCGCCGGTTGAACCAACGGTACCAACAGTGGCACGACGACGGGGTTGTCCGAGGAAAATACTGATTGAACCACAGCCGTGTGTTACCAAGCCCAAGCGTGGTAGGCCTCGTAAAAAAAGGCCGGCTACGCGCAAGGGGCTGACCGTAGACGCTGGTAGACATAGTAGTTCGGTACCACCGGTACTGCAACCGCTAGACTTACCGACAGAAGGTCTACAGAGGAGCGCACGTGTTCGAGAGCGAGAAAAGAATGTGTAAACGTTTTTTTCTTACCTTGTTGACGACAAATAGCTGTTGGCTTGATTATATTTCCCTGGACTATTGAGTACTGGGGCGGTGGTCTCGGTTCCCGGTACACGATCACCAAAACACAACGAGAAGCAGAGGGCTATCCGGTGTTGGTTATCCATTGGAGGTAGAAAAGCACATGTTCGGGGCGGGTGACTGGCTTCGCCGGCTAATTCTAAGTAAGGGATTAGCTTTGATCACATATCGCTGAGAAGCATGCTGCTGTATCATATCCTCCAACGCTGGTACACTATCACGGTATTTCCCTGTGGCGCTGCCACAAAGAGTATGTGTGGGATGCGACGAATGTATCGTCAAATACCACACAGGAGGAGGTCTCGCCTGTTTGTTGATGACAACCAGGGTGATGACCAGCGGTCGACTGGGGCGTCAAACCAGCCTTCTGGCCCTCCACAGCAGGAGGCTCACTCATCACCTCCACAGGTGGTTGAGGATGTTGCCTCTGTGTCCGACCACGGGGATGCTGAAGGGTTCGGGTGTTACCCTTAAAGCCTATAGACATGCCTCGATTTGATGCTGCTTTCTCTGATCTCTTGGCCGCTGGCTTTGAGCTCTTCAGAGAAAAGTTGGCAGTCAACTCAAGTAGACTGCTTTGGTATCAAGGCACCCAAGTAGGAAGGTACTACTTCAGCAACCTCTGGTTGTTGGGAGTGGAGGCCATTCGACAGGGTGTGGTACGGACGGCTGAACGTGCCAGACAGTTTGCAGAGAGTGAGCGGAATCTGGATCAAGATCACGCCTTTCATAAGGCAACGATCACCCAGCTCGAGTCCCGACTGAATACTTGTGACGCCAGGTTGTTTGGGAAGTTCGGGCTAAAGCTAACAGATTGGGAGAGGGCTGGTTTTCCAGACCTCAGGACAGTTTTGGGGCTGCCACCAAGGCCACCATCATTGCTGACCACCCCGATACTGTCGGCTCAGCCTCCTTGGTACGATGCTCCCTTTGCATTTTTAGGCAGCATACGGCCTAGAGGCTGGTGGAGGGGTATCTGTGACCCCTGCTACCCTGAGTACTTCCTCAGTGGCAGCAGGTGATGGCCTCTCCTCTCAGGTGGTGACTAGTGTATTTTGCGCTGCACCTGTCTCACCTGAGAAAAGCCCTGATAAGGTGGAAAAGCAGGCTGGTGGTGTCCCTCTACACACCTAAAGTCGTGCCTTTTCAGGCCCTCTGGGGAGCACTGTTCCGCCCCTCGGAGGTAAAACTAAACCAACATTGCTACCCGCCCGGGACCGGGGAGACGTAAACCGACAGTGGAGTCGCTACCGACTCCTGAAGGAAGCAAACCGATGGTACTACCGTGGCTACCCTAGGCCACAACCGTCGGTCATCAACGACTCTAACGCTGGCCGGGGCTACTGATCCTGTGGTCATTTGTTATTGAACTTTTAAGGATCGCCTTCCTGTGATATAATTATATATGGAGGCATGGACCTACCTTTTTATACTTTATTTCACAAGAGATAATATTACACTATACCAGTGTAGGACTCTATTCATCTCTACCACCATGAACTGCTAGGTACTGGAGTACCAACCCTAATAAGGATGACGATTTATCCCACCTTATTTAGGATCTGCATTTATGGATTTTATATATAAACTATTCTTCGCCAGAGGAAGTGGGAACTACTATAGTTCCATTATTTATATATAAGGACACTAACTCCACACGGATTCGCACCATTGCTGAACGTAGTAGGTGATGTGTTGAGTTTCCAAGGTGGTTATTGGTGCCTTTTTTTAGTAACTGATACTAGTGTAGCGATCCGCCTTACTCCCCTCACCCTCACGCCGGCTGCCGGGGCTCCCGCCCGGTTACCCGACCTTTCCCCGGAAAGCCCCAGGGTCACTGGGTACAGACCCCCTCCCCCCTGCTGCTGGTGGTGCTGGGTGCCTGGGACTCCCGGATTTCTGCCCACTGAACCTTGACCAGGGGCAGGTATATAAGGCCTGCCTGCCAGGACACCAGCAAGGTATTCCTTGAGGCTGGCTCATGCCAGTCTATAGAGTGCTACACAGCAGTGGGTCCTAGATCCCTGCTGTAGTCCCACTGTTGGAGCTGGGCTCCCTACAGGTTGGTTGCTGTCACAGATGTCTCCAAGTCCTGGAGAATACTGTGACAGGTATACTCTCCACCTTCCCAACTCCCATGCTGGAGTGGGAACTGTTGGAGGAACCTTTCTGTATGAAGCCAGCATAGCCCCAACTATAGAAACCCTATCCCCCATTCCTGTAGAAGTGGGGTTCTGAGGCATACTTGAGTATGGGAGTTGGGAGTGAACTGAAGTAATAAGACCTGAGAATATATCTCATTCTGTAACTGTGCTTGATCTATTGAAATAAAGAAATATAATTAATACAACCTATTCTTCGAATCTGTTGGCTCGGAATACAATCCCTGTATCCTGAACCAGTTACACTAGTCAAGGACTATCAGTTGGACAGTTTCTATATCATGTGCCTACGGGACTATGGTTTTTACAAAGACTATATTGTTGATATAAACTGTTATGTGCATGTTAACTTGTATGTTCATGTATGTATGCCTGTTTTAACTATGAGTAAAAATGTTACTTGTTGCTAAATAGATATACGTGGTATATAATGTATCTAAGAGGTATTATTATTATAATTCCAACCCTACCTACATTCTAAAGAGGGGTAGTGTAACAGGCAGCGCAGACTGCTATGTTATTTGTATACCTATTCTATGTGCACTGACCGTGACGGTTTCATAACAAGTTACATAATCATCTACACCAGGTGGCTCTGGTGGTGTGGTCAGGTGGCCCCCACAGGCCTGTGTATAAGGTGGGCTGCTTCCCCAGAGAAGGCAGTCAGGTTTTGGGACTGCTGAGGCAAGACCACCCTGCATTCTGGGCTAACTCTATGCTGTAGGGTTGCCCCACTGTATTTTAGTGATCTGATCTGATCCCTGTATAGCTGATGGTTATACTTGTCATTATAATACTCCAGAGTTACCCTTTTTCATAAAGTTGCCGTATATTAAAGTCTAATTTACCTTGTCCGGTGTTTGATTCTCATGCGTTACACTTGTAGTACTCGACCAACTACAGTTCTTTGAGAAACCTCAGATTCATACCTCCATCATATATATATATATATACTTATATATACTTCTGGACACCATCCTAGGATGACGTCTAATACTAATTGAGTCTTTCTCATATTTTAGTAAAAATAATCCATCAAAATTTGACACTGAGGGCCTGAACTCGTTAATATAAAATGGGAGAGATCAGAGATAAACCAGCTGTCACCTCTGAACACTGTTATCTATACAAGAACCGTAGTCGGCGACATTGAAGTCGGCGATTATCAAATTACTCGTTCAAAATCCTATGATGTTAAAGTAATAACATATTTGCACGGACCAACCCCAGAGTGCCTCTCCTCTCGCCCCTCCCACTTTGGCTAGCCTAATACTATGTACTGTATAAGGGATTTCTCATTCAGAGGGTATGTAATGAACTCTGATAATTGATATGGATATAAACCATTTATATATTGAAATAGTAAATGCTACATATAATATTACAAGACAGAATCGAACTTTTTGTAAAAGGTTATCTCTATCTTTACAATGATTTATATGTGTTTATTAGTCCAGTTGCCAGGGAGGGATTATCCTTTCAACCGTGCATAAAAAAACCCGAAGAGGTTGTGACTGATTTGGGTACAGGAAGTCATATACTTTCAGAATCTTGACGATGCCCGGCTGGCATCGTTGAGCGTTTTCTGAAATTCAAGATGGCGTCCAATGATGCAGTATAGCTGTTCAATATCAGCAATACACAAACATATCAACATGTGGATGTGAATCATTACTGTGTAATAACTCCAGTCTGCTGACATACCTTATACAGATACAAAATGTATAATGCTATAACAGTTTGTAACTATTTGTTTGATGGTTAGCTTAGTAGTACACAATAATGGCTTCAGTCACTATCACACTGAATACTACAATCAATGTGGTCATCTACAATGGTGCCCTCCTCCGGATTGTTCACCATAGCATCATTTGGATGGGACACTAGGTAGGTGAATCAATGATCTGACATTGACACTTATCTGTGCAGTTCAATCAAGCATGATCATCAGCAAGTAACATCTCCATGAACAGCATCGGTCTGAGGAAGAACAGTTACATTTTGAGAATAGTTGATGGAAGAATATGAATCACATTTGGCAATGGTGTGGGGATAACACTTTATTGCTATATGCAAAGACCAGTCAGGTTAGCAGAATAATAAAACCGGTGTCATAAGAGATGACATGTATCCTTTGATTTTACTACACAGATGTCATACTTGATTGGTCATGATTGCATTGGCTTGTTCATTTGTGATGCTTGATCATGTAGCTGTATTCTCCTGTTTAAAGAGGATTCTTTGAATTTCTCAGTTCTTGAGAATCAAGATCGATAGAGCCTGATTGATTCCAATTGATCCATTGACACTTCTGTGTCAAATGAATCTGCCTCCCTTATCTATGACCTTTTCCAGTTCACAGCCATGGCAGTTACTTGACTAGTGTCAATAAAACCATCTGAAAGCTTTCTCATGTAATCTTCCATAGAAAACTTTGCCAGTCTAACTTCATCTTGGCACCTTTAGGCCAATATTTCTGTGACAATGTTGAACAGTGAGGCTGAATGCCCTTTTTGATGCTTGAGGTGTACATGGCTATTGATATTCTCACGAAGCTTCTTTCTGTCCTTTTCATATTGTGTTATGTGGGCCTGGATTTATTCCTTGTGTATGTTGGCGACAGTGTATCAGTCTTTGCGAAAACATTTTCAGCATACAGAACCGTCTGTCCTGCACCTAGCCAATTTTGCAGGACCGGATAGATGGTATGGTTTTCATAAAGACTGTCTTATTGGGACTGCAAGTGTCCATTGCTACATGTATCAAATCATTGTAGCTATCTGAGAATAGTTGGAAAGGTTAGTAATCAAAGGGTAGGTACGGCAGTCTTTGCAAAAACTTTTTCAGCATGCAGGAGAGTCAGTCCTGCTGCTAGCCAATTTTGCAGGACTTGATAGATGTTTGCAGGACAGAATATCAAAATCAAAGTTTCGCATATTATTTAGAATAGAATAACATTTATAAAAGAAATGATAACAAAAAAATGCTCTAATTTGCCTAGAATATTAGTGTGCACTCTAAAGCTTGCAACTTTAGTTCTAGTTGGAATATTTGAAAAATTCTTTTGATTTGCGAAAGCCAAGGATGTGGAGAACATCTGGTCCTGCAACACTAGTCATTCTGCCAGACCAGAGCCATTTTAGGTGGACATTGCCACTGTCCGGCACATTTTGGCAAAGACTGGTTTATCATTACTCCCTAAGTCTCCTATAGTGCTTAACAGCTAGCTGCAAAAAGCAGGATCAGTGCCAACTAGTGTGACATTCTCATATGAGGCTATGTTAGTCAGAACAAACCACACTGCATTGGAACTGATGGGTTGCATGGTGTGCTTGCCCTCGATCAACTTATCCTCAGTTAATACTGGCAACAACTTCAATGTGTACATGTTGTGATTTTGGAGTAAGAGGCCGGTTGTTCACTAGAGTCAGGCCGGTAAAAGTTGGTGGGAAGGGAGGTCAGGGGTCTGATTATCATGGTAACCATGGATGATGAAAGGCTGCAGACACAGGGTATTTGGATTGCAGACACTGACCAGAGAGACATAGTGCCTTAAAGTGTGTGGGAGTGGTAATTTGAACTACCTCTATGTCAATCATTATGGATTATTGTTGTTGAATTCTAGTTGTCATGGTCAGATTTGAATGATTGATTGATTTGTTTAATGTTCAGATGTACATCAAGTACCTCACGAGACGTATCTCAAGTTAGCGAGGTAGCCTTCTACTATAGTAGTAGTCTTGCCTTGCAGTGAGACAGATAATTATATGCTGTTTGCCTAATACAGCAATGACTGCATCTATGGATGATTAAATGTATGAAATGAATGACCGTATCTATCAGGTCCAAGCAACAGCCAGGAGGATAGGTCGTCCTGGATGGTAAAGTTTGTCCTCATTCCCGGGGCCGGTTTTACCCCCCCCCCCATCTTCACCACTCCCTTGCACACTCTACCCTGTAAACCTAAGGTACAGGTAGTTCCTTCCCGGGCTTCCCTTATGTAAAAGGGCCCCTGCACCCCCACCACGAAAAAAAATGCATACATGAATTGAATGATGGATGGAATAGGTCTATATCATCACTTATACTTTGAATCAGACAAGCATGTCGAGGCTGGGCTGTAGGCTACTATTTCACAGTGGTTTCCCAGAATGGTTGGATGTGAGGGGGGGGGGTTGTTTGGTGCATGTGTGGTCAGCAGGAGTCACAGCTTTCTACTGGAGCTTTATTTAGCGCAGTAGTCCGGTGCACAAGGTAGGTGAGAATGCCTGCTCACATGCCAGCGCTTGGCGGGGGGGGGGGGGGGTTGGCTGCAGTGGGAGAGGCAGGCCACGGACATGTACATGTACCCGGGACACCCAGTGGGATGTGCAGGGTTAGCTGCCGCCAACCACAGCACAGGCCCGGCCCTGCTCCGTGCGTCTAGATGTAGCATTATTAAACTCAACATTCCTCAGCTGCTCCGGTCAGGGTACCTTAGATCTTCTGGATTCACATAGAGTTTACATGTATCTATCACTTCATATGCTAATTTTTTTTCCAAAACTTGGCAAAAAAATCACATTTGATTTATAATTCCAAATCTCATGAATTTTTGAGTAACCTGGTCAAAATATAGACCATTTACTCATGTTTGATGTGATTTAAATGCTTTAAAAGACACAGGAGTATACATAGTATATATTTTGCTTTTCATTGCATATGTTTTTAAGCATCAGGACGGAAAATAATATGGTTAAAATCCAATTTTCTTAAGATAACTCCAGTATGACAGTCATACACTAGGACGCTGCTATGGCTTACACCCTGGGCGTCCTGGAGGATGAGGGCGCCCCTGTGGGTAGCCATGTACCAGTAGGCCGGAGTTGCTGGGACCTGTCTATGAGGCGAGGGAGAAAACTGCTACCGGACCACGTACCCTGCTCTTTTCATAGGATAGCAAGCATGCTTTTATATGCATGGTCCTACAAACCTGGGCTAGTACTATAGTAGGCAGGGCCAGACAAACCATAGCCTTTGATATCTCAGATGTGGTTCTCTGAGGAAAGATCACACGAAAGACCACCAGCAAGTTATTCTACTCCTTCATGGCCCCATCATGGAGGTCCCCACTAACACAGGGGAAAGTTGGTTACCCAGTATGCATGCCAACTGTGGAACAATATTAAAATCATCCATCTCAGAGAGACCTTTACTTTGAGAAATCACTTGACCATATCATGTTATGAAAAGACAATTTCCCCAATACAAAATATTTTTTGAGTTAAAATCATGTTTTGAGTTAAAATGTTGGTAACTCTGGAAATGATGCATTACCATAGATACCTACTCAAATGACTTTTTGACATTGAGGAGAGAGTGTATTGTGGCCATGTTGGTTGTTCTGTCATGTATTCACAGTTATCAGTAACGGTGGAAATGTTTCCGCATCAATCATTAGGCATTACTGATTTGATTTCGCATTGTCATGGTGACCTAGGACCTGTGACAACTCTAAAACTATGTTAAAATGATGTATCTCAATGAGACCTTTAATTTGAGATATTACATGAGTGTAGGTGTGAAGAAATGACAAATTTTTTATAACAATATATATTTTGCATAAGAATCAGCATGCTGCTTGCTATGGAAATATGCTATCACTATGGATACCTATTCAAATGACTCTTTTAATCAATCAGGCATGACCAAAACCCCCAATTTAGAGGTATTACACATGCAAATCACATAAGAATTGACTGATTTATGACTTGAAAACATTTTCGTCAGCCATCTTGGACGCCATCTTGAATTTCCGAAAACGCTAAAGCATGCCAGCCAGACATCGTCAAGATTCTGAAAGTATATGACTTCCTGTACCCAAATCAGTCATAACCTCTTCGG
The DNA here is from genome assembly GCA_947462335.1 of Harmothoe impar. Lineage (NCBI taxonomy): Eukaryota > Metazoa > Annelida > Polychaeta > Phyllodocida > Polynoidae > Harmothoe > Harmothoe impar. The sequence goes on along the minus strand of OX381720.1, from coordinate 65,450,248 downwards.
GGGGGTTTTCTGCAAGGTTATCAAGCTGGCAACTGGACTATATTTATCTAACTGGGTGAGATATAGTGCATATACCCTATAAAGAACTCAACTCAACTCATGCACAGTGCGGGTGCACATAGTGGCCTAGTTTTCCCGACTATCTTTAGCCACTCCTTTCTGTCCTTTGCTATTTCCCCTGCTCTGTCTATCATCAATCCCAGTTGTTTGAGATCCCTAGCCACCTTTAGTTATAAGAACACCTGGGTCGCTTACCAGTCAAGGCAGACAGTAAGAGACGGCTACGGTGGCCAGCAGGGCTACAGCAACAATAAAAATAGTGGCTGGAATAGTGGTCAGCGACCCCCCCTCCCCCCGGTCTCATTTAGGGTCGGGCAAAAAGGGGTCCCGCTACGGTTGGAACCTTGATAAGGAGGGGTGCAGGGAACCAGCTTGTGATCATTACCACATCTGCATTTATATCTGGGACCCCCAGCACAAAGGCATGGACTGCCGCGATGGGAGTAGCATGGCGTTTAGGCAGCGCAAAAAAAAAGGATAAGGTGCTGACACCACCCCCTCGCCAGCAGCGGAGCACGTGGGCGTGTTTACATTGCACGCAGAAGTAATGCGGGGACACGTGGACTTGTTTACTTCAGCCAAGTGGAGGTGTTTACATCGGGCGCGGGAGTTACGCCTGATCCAGAGCACCGGGATTAAAGTGCCGATACAGCACCGGGGTGGTGTCAGGCTGTGCGCGGCGGGGCCCGGTGGTACTGCGCAGGACAATACAAGGGTACACCCTAACACACAGCAGCAGTAGTAACATATTGGGGTGTGTTAAGAAGATATTGTGGACCACAAGCAGTGGTTGTATAAAGAAACAATGCAGGGGGGATGGCATTTCTCTACTTTTTATTGTCTCTGCTGTATATTGTATAAATGATTGTGCGAGCAGGTAAACATTCAATGTTTATTTGGATTGTACAAAGGTGGTCTGTGTATGTAAGCACTAGGGGGCACTAGGTTTCAATTACTACCTTGTTGGGTGTTCTCAGAATGTTTTCTCAGGGGGGGACACTGACCCAGATTAGGGTTGCATCATGTATGGGACCATATTAGGGCATAATGTCATAAATATTGATTGTGATGTACCATACTACCGGGACAACTATGAAACCAGCACTGAGGGGTTAGGTCATGACATAATGTTTGTTGAAGGGGTTACTACGAAACTGGGAGACAACAGGCTATGTGATGGAAAACCTCCGCGGACCTATAGAATATGGTACATATAAACCATATTCAACAGGTCCAAGGAGGTTTTCTTACTTATACTCCACCCTCCATCCATAGTAGATCAAGAAAATGACATCTTTTGATAGGGAATTTACATGATTTTTCAAAATTCATTTTCATTTGGATAATCTGGGGTTTGAACCCACACATAGATTCCCCATGAGCTAACATGATTAATCATCTAAATCAACACAGAACTTTGCAAGTTACCTGGTGGCTAAACTGATAGGGCACAGGGTAATGTAAGCAAAGGGTCCCCGGTTATAATCACATCCTGGTCACCATTATACATTTTGTAATTTGAGATCATTTTAAATGTCAAATCACTGTTCATCAAGTTTGGAAAAGAAAAACGGAAAAATGGTAAGAAATACAGATAGTCCTTATCTCCCATGATATCAATGCATTATTGCAATGGTGATCTCTTTCCTCAATAAGATAGCGAAAATAGTTATAAATATTTCCACCAGGTATCCCTGTGCTAACCTCTTAACATGGCAACCTGAGTAGGAGGTCTGAGTGTATACCTTACAGCCTGGGCACTATAGTATAGTGGTCATGTCTTTGGACTTGCAGGCAGAAGGCCTTGGGTTCAAATCACCATAAGGCCAAACACATTTTTAGGCAATGATATCTTATGAGTAGAACAATAGATAAGTAACCAGTAGTTCTTATGAGTTCCTTCACACAGGTGTTCCTCTGTGGCCTACCTGTTAGGGCAGAGTTAATCAGATTGTAGGATTTACAGGCCTAGGTTTGGAATCCACAAAAGGCAGGGTTTTAAAAGGGAAACCATCCCCATAACCTCCTCCCAGACTTGACCTAGTTCACATAACCTCCTGAGGAGGTTATACAGATAACCTCCTGAGGTTATATGAACTTGGTAACTTTCCTCAGTCTGTTAAAACATCTGAGAGAGGAGAATATGCCATATAACCTACTGTTAGAACAATAGACCAAACACCCAGGCGGATTATAAGTATGGGCCTCTCCTCATCGCTATTTTGTTTTTCTAAAGATGTCAGACTTTGTGAACAGGTGTATGGCGAGAGATGAGTTCATGGAAATTGTCAGTTATCTCAACAATTTTACTGTCATAGGAAGAGAAAGGGACAATTGTAGAGATGCCCAGTTAGCCCTAGTGAGTTGTTGAGTAGAATTGGGTTCTTTGTGAGCTTTAAAAAGCCAGTTTCTCCAAGCATGGTGTCTAGAATCCTGGGTATAGAGATACACACACAGGGAATGAAGCTGAGACTTCCACAGGAGATGGTGAAACTAATTTAATTCTATAGGGATTTGCTGTGAAAAAGAAAGCAACTTTTCAAATAATGGCTATGGCTTCCAGACAAGGCTAACGTGTGTGCGTCGTGTCCCTGGTATATGCTCCTCCACGGTGGATTAAAAGCACAGTGAGTCTTACAGCTTGATATGATTGCTGCATGCACATACCATGACCATGTAGGAGTATTTGTTAAGACAACCAGCTCTATACATTCTTATATACGAGCAAAATTGGCCGGGTAACAACGCCGGTAGGAACCATACAACAATGGCAGAGTCAACAGACCGAGACGCTATGAAGGCACTGGTGTCAGAGCTCTCTGTGGAGCCTAAAGTACTGGTGGTGAAGTCAACAGCGCCAAGGTGGGATAGGCTCTTGGGTACCTACTACACAAAAGAGAGGCTATAATCAAGTCCGTTGAACACACACAGGAGTATATTGAGGATATCAAGAGGGAGAAATCTGCATTAGAAATTGAGCTTAAATCACTGAAGGCACAATTGATTCAGACAGCCCATTATGTACGAGTCAATACCCTTGACATTTAGCAACTGGGTGTCACCCTCGCTATACAAGATCAGGCGTCAAGAAGAAAGAATCTGATAATTGAGGGTCTGCCTTTCAACCAACGGGAAAATACTGAAGAGGTTGCATATAGTCTCCTTAAGAAGATAGAGACAGACTTAGATATGTATGAGATTGACTATGCCTACAGGCAGGGCCCTCCCACCTCCTCCAGGCGTGCAATCATGGTAGTGTTTCTGAAGGCCTCGACAAGGGACAGGATTATGGCTAATAAAAAGTCATTAAAGGTGCTGAGCACAAGAATGTATAGGGATCTTGTTCCAGGGGAGGTACTACCCACACAGCAATATAGCCGACCTGCCAGATAAACTTCAACTGGTCAACGCCAGAACCATTGTGACTGACCACTATGTGGCATAAAACTCGAGCTTAGCACCGCTCAGCAACTTCTTTCCGTGTAAAATTGAATATGAGGGGTACATTTATAGCTCAGTAGAACAAGGTCTGTCACACAAAAGGGCTCTTTTTGCCAAGAATAAGGAAAAGGCAGATCAAATAATGGACTCCTACACAGCCATGAGAGCCATGACCATAACTAAATCGATCAGCTGCCCTGAGTTGAGAAACCACAACCAAAATATCCTCAAAGAACTTAATAGTGCGAAATTTGTTCATATATTTAGGTTACTACTCCTACATGTGGTCTTTTCCGACTGATTGAAATGGTAACAGCCATATATTTTTTTTATTCTTTTGTATAAACATTTCAGTATGTATTAGTAAAAATTGTTCACATGATAATATTTTTCTCCCTTTTCCATAGTGATGTATTTTTGCACTCTAAGGTTAAAATCATGCCAATGTAGGCTAGCCAGGGCGCAATGCTCTTTGGGTGCCATAGCCACCGGCTTATGGAAGGGTATTTTTTTTTCGGGTAGAAATTTGGCAACATGGCTAATTCTGACCCAAAAAAGGTGTAGATTAAGAATTTCCATGTTGCCAGCTTTTCAATTTACCCCTTGGGGGCGTAACCGACCAAAATACAAGATGGCCGCCAAATAATCCAAAAACTCATCTCCCATAGCGTTAATATTGCCCTGAGAAGAAGTTAAACCATACCTATCCCCCCTAAATGAGGGTCTGGGAATCCAGTGGTATTATTGGTTCATTGCTAGGTTGAGGGGTTGCTTAGCAACAGCCATTCCAAATGTTTATTTGCTTAGTTACATAGGTTTCCTGGCTACCCAGGTCAATTCTTTTGATAACCTATGTAACTAAGCAAATAACCATTTGTAATGGCTGTTGCTAAGCAACCACTCAACCTAGCAACCAACCAATAACACCAATGGATTCCCAAGTTGGGATATAGGGGGGGCAGGTATCAAAAGAATTGACCTGGGTACCCAGGGAAGCCATGTAACTAAGCAAATAAACATTTGGAATGGCTGTTGCTAAGCAACCCCTCAACCTAGCAACAGGCCAATAACACCAGTGAATTCCAAGGTTGGGATTAAGGGGGGCTAGGCATCATAAGAATTGACCTGGTTACCCAGGAAACCTATGTAACTAAGCAAATAAACATTTGGAATGGCTGTTGCTAAGCAACCACTCAACCTAGCAACAAGCCAATAACACCAGTGGATTGCCAGGTTAGGATTTAGGGGGGGTAAGCATCATTAGAATTGACCTGGTTACCAAGAAAAGCTATGTAACTAAGCAAATAAACATTTGGAATGGCTGTTGCTAAGCAAACACTCAACCTAGCAACAAGCCAATAACACCAGTGGATTGCCAGGTTGGGATTTAGGGGGGGTAAGCATCATTAGAATTGACCTGGTTACCCAGGAAACCTATGTTGCTAAGGAAATAACCATTTGGAATGGCTGTTGCTAAGCAACCACTCAACCTAGCAACCAACCAATAACACCAATGGATTCCTAGGTTTGGATATAGGGGGGGTAGGTATCAAAAGAATTGACCTGGGTAGCCAGGAAACCTATGTAACTAAGCAAATAAACATTTGGAATGGCTGTTGCTAAGCAACCACTCAACCTAGCAACAAACCAATAACACCACTGGATTCCTAGACCCTCATTTAGGGGGGATAGGTATGGTTTAACTTCTTCTCAGGGCAATATTAACGCTATGGGAGATGAGTTTTTGGATTATTTGGCGGCCATCTTGGATTTTGGTCGGTTACGCCCCCAAGGGGTAAATTGAAATGCTGGCAACATGGAAATTCTTAATCTACACCTTTTTTGGGTCAGAATTAGCCATGTTGCCAAATTTCTACCCGAAAAAAAAATACCCTTTCTTTTCATGCCATAACCTGGTGTACTATCCTACATGTGGTCTTTTCCAACAGATTGAAATGGTAACAGCCATATATTTTTTTTATTCTTTTGTATAAACATTTCAGTATGTATTAGTAAAAATTGTTCACATGATAATATTTTTCTCCCTTTTCCATAGTGATGTATTTTTGCACTCTAAGGTTAAAATCATGCCAATGTAGGCTAGCCAGGGCGCAATGCTCTTTGGGTGCCATAGCCATAATGATATCTCTGTATGTAAGATCACATCGTTCTCATTTATCACCCTAAGAGTTTCTTTCATTCAAGCGGTTGAATCTTGGCTAAACCCTAACAATATCAGATACTACGATGTCCTTACCAGGATATCAGTTCTTTGGACTTGACCGTTTTCCTATAGTAGATAAGATTGCTGGTGGATTAATGATATACATGCATGATACCTATACAGGAAAAATCAAATACAAAATATATGTGTGCTACCCTCCCCCAAACAAGACAAAGTTAGTATGGAGTCTCTGTATAGAAAAACTGACTGAGATTAAGGCAATTGTCACAATTATAAATGATTTTAATTTAAATCTTCTGTCACGTAAGGCTATTGATGACTCAAAAGTCGAAAGTTTTTGAACGGATTATGACCTTTGTCAATTAATTAATGAGATAACGTGGCCTGCATCTGGAACACTGGTAGACCATATTAATTTTAATGACCGTATACATAATGTATGTGAATTTGGGACCATTGACTAGCATATAGCTGATCATACACCAGTTTTTATTCTGATAAAATGTGAGAGGAATGAAATAAGAAAGAAGTTGGTAAAAGCCAGATCATATAAAAATTATGATGTTTTAGGTTTTAAAAATATGCTAACAAATGTGAACTGGGATGATGTACTGTCTTAAGAAGATCCTGATGCACTCTGGGATAAAGTTATTTCTGTGATACGAGCATGCCTAGACTCCATGTGCCCTATACATACTTTGGTATTACCGGTATATACACCTGAATGGCTAACTCCTAATATCATACAAGAAATGCAGCATAGAGACACCTTCCATAGAGATGCTAGACGTACAAATAATTTAGATGACAGGCGAATTCCTGATTTTTATAGAAATAGAGCAGAATCATAAATTTATTATAGTAGAAAAGAAAAGATTGATACCCTCCTGGGAAGGCATCAGGAAATTACTACCAGTTAAAACCAAATCTACCTTTATTAAGTTAAGAAATAGCCTCACTAAAGAGATGATACCTGCTAATGAAGTCTCAAATCATACGTTCTTTGCGGAGGTTGGCCAGAAGCTTGCCTCTGTGCTGCCACCTGTCGACCCTAACACCAACTACCGTAAACCCACCTCTGTACCGCCTTATAAGACTGACTGGTTGTACCCGCTCACATATATGGAAACAGTTAAGCTAATTAAATCTATTAAAAGTAAAAAGCCATCTAGTATTAAGGATATGAAAGCATATGTACTGAAAGATGCCTTCTTTAGTATTCCAGACATAATAATGTGTATGTATAATAAGTGTCTGGGCAGATGTTATTTTCAACCAATAGAACCATTGAATTCCTAGGATCCATATTAGGGGGGATAGGTATGATTATAATCAACTTCAGGACCATGGAAATGGGTTTTGCTAGGCAGATAAACAATTAGAATAGCTGTTGCTAGGCAACCAGCTGTTTAAACAACAAACCAATAGAACCATTTGATTTGTTGGGTCCATGTAAGGGGGCATAGGTATGATTATAATCAACCTCAGGACCATGGAAATGGGTGTTGCTAGGCAGATAAACAATTAGAATAGCTGTTGTTAGGCAACCAGCTGTTTTTGCAACAAACCAAAAGAACCATTGGATTTGTTGGGTTCATTTAAGGGGGGATAGGTATGATTATTATCAACCGCAGGACCATGGAAATATGCGTTGCTAGGCAGATAAATAATTAGAATAGCTGTTGCTCGGCAACCAGCAGTATTAGCAACAAACCAATAGAAGCATTTGGTTCCTTGGTTCAATGTTAGGGGGGAAAGGTATGATTATAATCAACCTTAGGACACAACCAGGGGCACTTCGTGCCCATTCAGCATTAACAAACATTGATAGGCTGCACTGTAACTCTCAGATAAAAAGACAGAGGTCAACGATCATCTGCCTGATTGAGAAGTTTCTCCACAAATGGTACATTGGATCATAACACACAAGTGGGGAAACCAAGAGTTCAGACTGATGAGAGTGGATCTCTGTGTATTTTCATGTAATTATTGATGAATCATATTTCAAAACAATATTTAAATTTTAATTTCATAACTTTTTTAGTGACGTCATCATGGAGAAACACCTGATGGACAATGAGCATCAGTTTCTCAATTGGGGTGTGGAGAATGGGCATTTTAGTAACTTTGTTTCTCCACATAAACTGAGGGTTACAGCTGTAAGTACTACGACCCTGCCCTACTGTCCAAAGTCACTTGAGTCTCTCCTAGATCTTGTGATTTATGGATACCAAATATTTTAGGTTAAAATTTCATTTCACAAGTATATAGTCTAACTAGCTAGGAGGGGACACGCCTGATAAATGTTTAATTAATTACTATAATAAATAAAACATGGCACCTAGGACACTTACCCCATAAAACACAATGGTAACTGAGTTCAGACAGTCAGCCACTGCCATACCAACCAGGATTACGTTACTTGAAGACTGCAACTCCGTTTTTACCAATACTGATACAATAATCAACATATTTCCTGAAATATAAGAATCTGGTTTTGCATACATATTGTATATGAAACTAAACCTGTTGATATAATGTTTGAGTATCAGTAATCTGGTATATCGATAGAATGTTCATTAACATGTATGAACAGACAAAACATAATAAACAGTACAGAAGTTTATTGTGGTAAGTTGTTATTCTAAGGGGCTAGGTTATTTCCCATGATATAGGTCTCTATCTTTCTTTCAGCGGGGGATTGCTCATACCATGAGATGCCACATTTACAACTCTTTCTTGTACCTTGCAGATTGTACCTTTAGCAAATTCATCACCTAATTCAATACCACCAAACAACCATGTGTGTGCCTTTGAGCTGGCCTAATATATATAATCAGTTTTTTGGGCTGGTTCCTAGGCTACCTGGAGTATGTGGGCCTTTGTCTTGTCCTGCAATAAATTGTAAGTCTGCTTGTGTACATTGTTGGTAGATGCGAGGCCAGGAGTACTAAAATATACTCTGAGGGCTCTATTTTGGAGGAACTGTAATTTCTTCAGTAACAAGTAATTTGAGTCATGGTAAAAAATATCTCCATAGTTGAATCAAAATATTGTTAAAGCATGATGGTTGTGTAGTAACCTGGGTACTTGGATAGTAGGCTAGGACTAGGGACAGTTGGTGATCTGTCCAAGTATAGGTCTGATTACTAGTAACTGTAATGTCATATCGGGTCATCATCATCTAGCATTTAGCCACTATGATCTAGGATAATTAGCCGTGTAGTTTGGGTTTATGCATACACACATGCATTGTAGATATTGATGTCTCTGGTGTGCAGACAGCAGCAGCAGGATTGTGAGGGCTAATATGCTGCCTGTACAGTGCCCCTGGTGTGTGAAACCTTCTTAGTCCATAAGTCCTAGAAGGGGGAGGTGTGGCGTCCAACAGTGAGGCGGAGTCTTAGTTCCAATGTACACACCAGGGGCGCATTCCAACATCTCTCCGCTTTACTCATATAACTAGTTTTATGTCCTATATCTTTATATGATAGTCGGAGATTATGAATCAGTACAATGTGTGTCATACTCGATATGTATATGTTAAGGAATAGCAGGTTGTATGACTGCCAGATACTATCCTAGGAATGGACTCTGCTGACTAAAATGGCAGATCTCCCTGCCACGCACGGTTGAAGTTTGGGATAGATGCCAAGACTGCATTGTACGACCTGCAGTCATCACGGTCGGCACGTGCACAGCACCCGATGGGTCGGTGGGAGAGACAATGTGAATTGATATATTTTACACCGGACTGGTGTACAATCTGCGAGCTCAGATAACTGTGACATCCTCTAGTTTCCTAATGACTGCCACACACTCGTCCAGCATGGCTTAAGTAGTTTCTCTCAACCTCTAATGGAGCTCATCCGAATCTAGTACAGGTTGATGTTGCCGTCGTTCCAAGACTTCAGTCCTCCGACACAGGGTGTATTGCCGTTGGGCGTATTGATCCTTCATCTGGTTGAGCTCTATCCGTGCACAATCCAATCATTCTTGCTTCTTTATGGTCTCCCCTTCCAACTCCACACCTTTAATACGTAGCTGGCACAAATGGTGACTCAAAGCTTCGAACTCAGCGTTCATCTTATCCATCTCAGCAATTCTAGCTTTTCTAAATCTACTCTTCTCCTCTGCAAAGTGGCGTTTTGAGATCTCCTGAGGCTGATGACGATCAGCATGCAGAATACTCATAGCCAGTGTTGGCATAGTAGCAGCATGCCGCTTCAGACCAGTTTAAAACAAAGAATCTTCTAGGGTCAAACCTAGATATTTTTGAATGGCATCAACTGGTACGTCTCGGCCCATAGTGCTTCTCTGAAGCCGTTGCAACCTCAGGATCCAGACTCGAAATGGGATGGAGAGATCCTCCGTGCCGTTGCCTGTTTTCCGAACAAAACTGTACGATTCAACTTTCTACCCGAACTGGTCACGGCACCAATATAGGGGTTGTAAAAGTATGAAACAAACACAGTTTCCAAATTCAGTTTGAATGCAACAGGTTTATTCAAGTCTCAATCCTTGGTTCTTATATGAACAGGTTAATTATACACACAACCAGAGTTCTTGCTGGTTAGAAGTCAGCAGAGCTGTTAGGACTGGTCTTTTCCCAGCAAGGGCTGGTGCAAGAGCCAGGAGCAGGAGGGCTGTCGGGGCTTCGGTCACAAAGATACCGAAGGGTGTGGGTCTTAGCTCCCTGATGTGGCCAACCGTGGCCTCTTATATACCTGGGTCACCACCTAGGATAGAACTGTGCCATTCCCGCAACGAAACCACGAACCCATATTACATGTATAAGGTACACTATATTTCCTCATTGTCTTTAGATGTTGTATGTTTGATTATGCTTGCCTGTATTTGATTGTCTTTGACTACTTTGAGTACTTTTCGGAAGTTTTACTTTCGCAGGCCATGTCTTTTTGATCAGCTCATATTCTTAACATGGGACACACCAATTATATCCTATAACCCGATTGTGCCATGCAAACCAAGAACCTTAAGCATTCTACAGTAACGTACCACGACAATGGACATTATCTCAATGGACATCAACAACCTATGGCAGAGTATCACTACCTGTACTATTGTTGATAAACATTTTTAGATCAACAATTTGATGCACATCTGTATATTGGATGGCAAGAGTATGTGGTTACCATTATAAGTTTGTGAAATTATGTTTAAAATCTGAATCCTTGTTAACTAATAGTTTATACAGTCAATATGCTCACATCAAGCATGAGCCAAAATAGAAACTTGACGTCATGCACTATTGCTAGATATACCTCACTAGTGCTTTCCCCACAAGCCATTATTGCATCACTATTTTCTGTAGGGTTTCACAACAAACCATGTTAATCCGCTTTGAATATATTGTTCCCATATATTTAAGTGAATTGAAGTACAATTACAAATGCAATTAAAACTTACCAAATATCCCGAGAACCAGTGATAGAGATGCCAATATTGCATTGAATACAGATAGTGTGATATTTTCTCTCAGCATCCCAATAGGAGATTGTTTCAGCATGTCAAGAAAATATGTAGCATTACCAGGTATACATTGCAAAGACAACTCTCCCCAAAGTGGGTAGAAAATGAGCGTGCAATATAACTTTGCCTGGAGGATTGGGTCAATTGCTATTTCCTTTGCCTTGTTTAGCAAAACGGTTGTAAAACCTATTTGACCATTTAATTTTCCAATTGAAGGATAAACAAAGGGCCAAGAGTTACGCAGCCCTTCCTGAAATATTAGTGTATTTCATGTACAACATAGAATGAATTAAAAACTTCAGAAATATTGGCAGTCTACAAAATTGCTGTATAGATACATTCATGATAATGTGACCTAAAAGAAAAACATTAAAAATTATAAATATAATTATGTTTGAAAAAAGCAGTTGCTACAGAGTTGGCTACAGAAAATGGTTATATATATTCTTAGAACAACTACTCAATGTAAGGTCACAGATTGCTAGAGTATAACCTTTTACATGCTTGGCATGACTACTACCATGTCACAGCAGCAATCTAGGGCTCAATTCTCAGGGTTGTAGGCCATTCCCTGTATGATCACCGTCTAGCAACAGCAAGATATTTTTTTTGGTTTGAAATATCTTTAATTGCTATAGTCCATGTGTGTCATACATAATCGTGGTTCCTTGGGTGTCAACATAGGATCGAGTCATAAAGATATGATGATAGCAGTCCGTATGGAACAGAGAAACAATAAAGTAATGTCAGTACCAGTAAGATCCTACCTAGGCAAATGCCCCCATTAAATCATATTAGGGTATGGTTATTGTGTAACATTCCCAGTATTGTAGTATCACCTTTATCTGGATATAGTTGCTGAAGAATCAACCAACCATGTTCTGCTTGGACGAGTACAATGCATTTATTTGAATATCTTACCCACAAAGCTGAGACAAACGTGGATAGGGAGTAGTATAACTGGGAGAATAACAGGGTTCTAACAAGGTTCTGGACAGGTTTACAGTGTGTTTGACCTGATACAAAGTAGGATCCAACAGTTGCTTGCAATATTTATCTCCCCATATGGTAGTGGTGGAGTATACGGCATGTCATGGAGGAGAAGTGTGAGGGTGTGAGGGTGATTAGACACGGCTGCCTAGTTTTGCCTAGGTTTGACCTTGTTCTTATTTAGGTCCCACCCCCTTCCTGGGGTTATTTGTATCCATTCAACCATTCACAGGACATGCAAGCACATCATACAGAGTTCACTGGGAGTTCCAGTGAAAATAAATTATATCGAAGATCATCCCACTGGATTATCCACTCTCAGGGATCACTCCAAATTCAGCTCAGCACCCCCCCCCTCAGAATGTCAGACACTCGATTACATCGAACACTCTTGACATGTAACATATGAGACAAGACATAACGCTATGGTGTCCTACTTAGTCATCATATCATATAATCCTTTCATAACTCTCTCCTTTGAACGGCAATATGGTTGAGAGATCACTTCCCCTGTCCATAGGCCTCCAGGCCACAACCGGAAGTGCCTCCAGGACCATTTACTATGTGTCATAAGAACCAGTGTTTTGTCCACCCCACGCAGGATAAAGTATTGCTTTGGGTGATGTTACAGTGATATCCAAGCCACTTTATTCCATCTGGCTTCCAGTGTTTACCTAAATGAGGAGACGCAGGTTTCCTCCACCTGCTCTTCTTGTGTTAGGGTACCAGCCTGTAAACATGGAGCTTTTTGCTGTGTGTGGGTTCATTTATTCATGTCACCCAGTATTGGATAGACCTTAGTCTATAATAGTCAGTTACAACCATAGTGTCGTAGTGATTCACCTTACTCCTCTCACCCTCATGCTGTGTGCAGGCGCTGCCTTTCTGTCCCTCTCCCGGGGACAGGTCCTTTGCTCCAATTCCCTCCCAACTCCCACGCTGGAGTTGGAATCTGGAGTTTCAGATTGAACTATCATTGAATCTTTCTTTCACATAGAATATATAAAAGATATTTGAAAGAAGTTAGCGGCTCCTTTGTCAATTAGAAACAATCACTCTGTAGATCAAGGATCACTCACCATAAGAATCCTACAGTGCGAATTGCTATAGTATAAAATGATAGTGTAGGTAACGTTTATTCTAGAAGCTGTTGTCTAACCAGAGGTGCACATGTATATCAACCTGGGTGATTCACCTGGATGATTCTGTCATGTATGAGGGCTGCAATCATCATGGGGTGCCATTTACTACAACTATGAACCATAGAGTCCTCTGAATCATCCACTGTAATTCTATCCTGAAATGTTAATTAATGCTTAGCAGAATGAATCTTACCAACTTGAGAAATGAACCCCTGGTTTACATCTGCTTTGGTGAATACATACAATGTGACATATATTGTTGCTTAATGTGCTGAATAAGGTTAAAGTACACTTACCAGTTTTGTCTCATTGTAACACAATACATGACAGAATTTAATCTTCCTGAGATATTCATTGTTTAGAATATCTCCAGTTGGGAAGGGGCTCCAGTCTTCTACCATTGTTGTCAATGATTCAAGTCCTGTAGAGGGATTTGGTCGGTCTGCATCTCTCTGCAAGGTTGTATTAAATGTTTCATCCCCACCTCCTAAAATAAAGATCCATGACAAAATATATCAAGGGAATAGAACCACATTCACCAAAATATTGAGGTTATTTCAAAACCATGTCAGTGCATCCTTTTAAACTTGTGAATTGGTAGTGCTACGGCTGCAGATAATACTTTAAAGACAGACACTCATTGTCTTAGGAAATATAATTGGGTGATTTGTGTTGTTTACACAGCTCACCTGGCCTCAGTTCTTCATGCCCATGTTCACCTGCAAGAGCTGGTGCAAGCAGGAGGAGTATCACAGCCACACTATGGGAGAAGGCGACAAAGATTACTCATTTTGCTTGGGAACCAATTTAGCAAAGGCAAATTCTATTAGAGGAAAGGGAAACCTGAAATTCTGAACAATATAACTCTCCCTAAAAACCTACCTGAAATATTACATGCTTATGATGTTCTACAGCAGTACACTGACTATCATATCATTCCCCTAAGGCTGATTTATTCAATTACAGTAGAATCAGGTTATAAGAAGCACCTGTTTAACTTACTTTGCCTCCCCTATTGGCTGAATCACATTGAAAGTTGTAAGGATTCTGTACCCTGCCTCCGCACTAAACAAAAACATGTCATATAATGTGGGAAAAATGTTTCCTCAATGCTTGGAAAAACTAAAAAAACAACCAAAATATAGCATTATTCAACACAATTTAGTTGATTCCACTGATGTATATTAAAGTATTAATGTATATTAACCAGACATTATAAACAAACGTTTGAATGTACGATCTTATTGTAACATTATTTTTTACTTTATTTTTTAAATGAATTGTGACTTTATTTTTTGTCTGAGACGATGTAAACACACCTGTACTGTTTATTAATCCTGATGACAAAAAGAACTTACACACTCCTGTAGGGTTGGCATGATGCACCAATGCACCACTGGTTAGTTACTAGCCGGTCCTGCATTACTGCATCATTATGACAAACCATCTTAAGCAAAATCAGTCCTTAAAGGGTTAAGGGCCACATAATGCTTTCAAGTAACTGTTTCGGGATGGGCTTCATGCGTAAATACAGCCTCAGCTTATCAGGGTTGCTTTTATGCATCATGACAAGCAAAGATATAGCACTTTAAGATACTAGGTGGCCTTCACCCTATAAGGATGGCAACATGCATTATTGCATTATACCCTTAGTCATAATAATGCATGTATGCAGCCCTTGTGAGTAACCTTTGTTGTCAGCTGGGGCCCCGAGGGACAGCTTAGCCACAGTAAGGCACTCTATATGTCTATATATGGTACTAGGCCTTTGTTGCTCTATAGAAGAGAGTCTGACCTATTGTTCATCAACCCCTTAAGAGCTGCATAGTGATTAAATACATCTATCCCATTTATTTTATCCTGGTGTACAGAAAGAACTTAGAATACACTTCTTTACAGCCTGTAGTAGCATAACCAATGTGAGGCCGTTATCAGTTGGGTGTGTGTTGTTACTGTTATGACTACAATGCACGGGCCACGTTTTCGGTCACCAGTGGGAATTGTCCGGTTCTATTTAGCTTTAAGTGGGTACCCCAGGCAATAATAAAGCTGTGAGATCTGTTAGTCAATAAAAGGATATATAAAGCTACATTTTGGCACATTTCTCTTAAAAATTGGCTGGTGCAGACTAGATATATATAAGGGTAAAAAATACTTTCTTAGATTTTCATTATCTGTTCAAAATATTTATCCTGCGCCCATTGGGCCATAGGCACATTGTATAGAGGAGAAACATGGCTTTCCATCAATACACACATGGTGGACCTAAGCTGATGTTAAGTCCTGCGGATTGTCATGTGTATTGTGTATTATCTAAATTTGTGTGATGTGACACTGGGAGGCCGCCCCTCACACCTTTGCACCCCCGTGGCTCTGAGGGAGTGGTCGGGGGGGGGGGGGGCGGCGGTCCACTGCCACTGCCCCCCCCTCCCCTGAGGCTGAGAAAGCTGTGAACACTAGAGGGTCCATGTCAGGCGCTTGTTCTACGGCAGCTTTCCTCCAACAGATTGGTATTTTTCAAGGTCATTAAGTTGAATTATGTTGGTCCTATAGATGCTAGACACAAAATTAAAACAGTTTTATGCTCCAAATAGCAAGACACATCAATACCAATAAAATCCGTAGTGATATCATATTGTTTTAATTTCTCTGTGGTAATGCTACCTGTAGCCAGCCCCATGTAACACCAAGTAACAAGGTCAAAAAGCGCCCTAAACATTATGTATATCTATGTACTACTACCACTACAAGTGTGTGATGTGGATCGGGCGTCAGGAGTGGCCTACTCCTGTACTACCATGGTGCTCAACAGGGCTCCATTTATACATTTTACCAAGCAAGGACAAAGCATTGTGTGGTAGATATAGTAAAAGTAAGCTTTTGTATAAGGGTTATAAGAGCAATGACAGAGTAACTGTCCATCGCACAGGTCAAGGATAGTTACCATTTAAGAAAAGACCAAGGTTGTGTGGTATGGCTCAACCACAAACTCCCAAGGGCAAAGGGAATCGTCTTTAAGTTGCGAGGACAAAATGTGGAAGTTGTTGATGCATACACCTATTTGGGTCCAAAGATAGATTGCCCTCTAAGCTTTGAACCAGCACTAAAAGACCTTAATATCAAGGTTAATCACAAGTAGTTTAGAATGGGAGGTTATCATCATCTCATGACTGAAAATGTAAGTGTGGGGGTGTACAAGTCAACTATCCATAGTCTTTTTGATTATGCAAGTTTTGCACATGATGGGGACAATGGAGTCAGCCTCAAGAAATTGGATTGCCTTCGGCTCAGGGGTCTTAAGATCTGTTATAGGGGTAAAGATTACTCTGAGGACCAGTTATATGGCAAGTCCATGGTTCCTAGACTACCAAGAAGGAGACAGGATCTGCTATCAAAACGGGACTGTTGGGTTGACCATACCGTGAATAGGCAAGGTCTGAGATCAGAGGGAAAGATCACATTTAAAGTTCCTAGGGTTAGAAGCGGAGGATATACAAAAGCACCTCTCTATAGAGGGGCTCAACTGTGGGATAATCTTGGTGATTGGTATTAGAAAAGCAAGGATAAGCCAACCTTCAAGTTAATGCTGGCCACTATCTCTGATTTGACTCCCAATCCGAAAAAAGCTATGCCTAATGATGACTGAGGATGGGTAATTTAATATACTTGGTGATTGTGGTGGATGACTATGCCATCTCTGCAAGGTTTTGAGTGTGACCACTATTGCTCTTTTTGATATTGTTAAGGGGCTGGATTTGTGTTGATATAGGAAGTTGTAGTGACTTCATTTCACCTCATAGATTCAGTTTGGTCTGATGTGTTGAATAGGAAGTTGTAATGACTTCATTGCAGGCACATAAACATGTATGTTACATAGATACTACAGAAACATACTATGCATTTATATAAGTAGTATAATTTGTATCAGAACAGGACTATACTAAGTACTGGTTATTACTCATTGGACATGCAGCCAATCAGAGAGCTCCCTTTTGGCGGGAAATTCAAATCAGCCAATCAGAGGCCACCATTTGGGCGGGAAATTCAAATTGGTCACGTGACCTGAACCAGCCAATCAGAGGCCTCCATTGGGTCAAGTGACCCCCTCATTTGCATTATAGACCACACACCCCCCTCATTTGCATAATAGACCACACCCCCTTTTGGCCAATCAGAGACCTCCATTTGGGCAGGTGACCCCCTCATTTGCATAATAGACCATGCCCCCTTTTGGTCACGTGACCGGAAGCACTCCTTATTAAGAAAAAAGACCACACCCCTTTGGTCACATGACCTATGGATTACCCAATCAGAGACCTCCATTTTGGTAGGGGAGAAAAGGGAGGGGGTGCATTTTGGGGGGGGGGGGTGCACTCTGGGGGAGGGGGGCACTCTGGGGAGAGGGGTGGTGGGGGAAGGGGGGGTCTTCTGGGAGAAGAGGGGTGGGGAGGCCCTCTTAGGGTGCTAGTAGTGAAAAAAAAAAAAAATTTAAGAGAATCACCTCCCCCCTCGAGGGGGGAGTAGGGTCTCTTAATGTTTGACTACTATTATTTAATATTAAAAACAAAATGAGTAATGGCCGACGATGGCGTAATAAGATGAGACAAGGAGGGGGTCGGCAGGCCGCTGTTTGTCTGTGTGAAGACTGTGAGGTCATCTGTGACAATAAGCGGGAATTCCTACTCTACAGACAGAGACACCCCGCTACTACCCTGACGCGATTCTCTTTATATACTGATGCTTGAGACAGTACCCACATAAAAGGTGTGTAAAGCAGGGTCTTGGTCGGGCGGGTCCGGTGTGGCACAGTTCCCAACCCCCAAATAGGCCTATAGATGTAAAACAATGTTGTCTTACTGACCCAGATAATGACCTATGCTGCTGAAGTGTCACAGTGTCACAGCGTCATCAAAATTAGTGTGACGTCAGCCAATCTCAGCCGGTTACTCAGGCAACTTGTTAAAATGGCTGGGTTCGGTTATGTTACCGTTTCTCAAGTGAAGATCATGGACATTGTGGAGAAGGTGTTTGCAGATCAGCAGCGGGAGCAGGCACAACAACAGGCGCGGGATGTGGTAGATGAGGTGATCCGGTAAGTTACTGATCCGCTCATGAAGGAGACCGTGGAGGACACGAAGGTCGAGGTCTGTCTGGAGGAGGGCTTACCACCCTAAATCCTACAGTTGATTGACGACTATGCAGCGTGAACTCGAAACTCCACACTCCCTCTACTCTACTAACTCTCCTTTTAAGGACCAATCACTTTTCACAAAAGTTTTAATCTATCTTAATATGATATATGCAATTTTTTTTCTTTTTTAAATCCACATCAGAAAACCCTATATAGTCTCTACACTGAAAACCCCTTGTCTTGCTATAACAACATAGATAGGGTTAAACAAAAAATAAGTTGTGTCCAAAAAAACACCCCCCATAACATCCACGTGAAGAACCCGCAAAGGGTTACATAACAATAAGTACAAATCTAAATTCTGTCGCAACCCTCTTTTCTTATATAAAAGGAAGCAAGAATTTCATGACAATGCACATTCATCCTAAAGCCCCAGCGCCCCTATTAATAGGGCTAAGTACCTGTCCCGGTCCCCTGGGACTGCCACCGGAGGGGTACCAAGATCTAGGCCTTCAAAAACTAAGTAAAAATATCCTTCTACATGTCCAGTTACATGCAATGTTGATCAATTTGACACTATAGTGTGTCTCCGTATCTGTATGCTGCATAGATGCATAATACACGGTTTTGCACACTCTTAAACTAAGGCTAACATGGGTGACCTATATAGATATGGTACTCTCGTTTTCGGGGCTAGTAGAAATCAGGTGTCTAATATGGACGTTCCATGTTCGAACCCTCACTGGGTTTTGGTCAAAACGTCCGTCCGCGTCGCCTTATATGATGAAAACGCGTCAGGTTTTTTATAGGGTTCGAACCTGTGAGGCGTTCCTTGGGGACACGAAAAGCACTTCAGGCTTGAAACCCCATAGGGAAGACATTTTAGGTTTTTTGACTTTGGGCCTTAATTTGGGGATGATCCCGGGCTGATAGAAAAAAAAAATTTGGACGAGTGGATAGCTCTGGATCTCTTTTTATCTAAAACAGCAAAAAATTACGTTTTCAACTGCAATTCAATCGACGAGGGGTTATCAACCCCCCTTTTGCCGATCAAGGCAATGAATTTTGACAGCATGAATTTTGTCGCTGCCATGATGTGCGGTGTTAGGAACTTTGTATATTTGGGACAGTGTTTTGAGAGCGCCGTGTGCTAGTTTATCTACGTTTGGACGTGGCCGCAGGGGTTTGCCCAGCGGCTGTGACATCATCAAGTCGTCCTCACCACGCCTGGGGATAGGGCGATTTATGATGAATAGGGGTTATAGTCCTAACAATACAGGAATGGGCGAGGGATTAGATGTCTTATATGCTGTGTACCTATGGAGATATGAATAATACAGGGGCGCCTTGTACATTTGTGGCGACTTCTTATGGTTATATCAGTAACCAGGTTCTAGTTACTATACATGTACATGAGCTATGACGGTTGATTCAAGGCATTGAAATGGAGCCGTGGCTCTATTATTATATGACTCCTGTGGAGTCTGCTCCATAGTCTTGATCTCCAACGGCAGTGTCTAACCAGAACCCCTCCTAATCTTACAGCCCTTGGAAAGACTTGCTTGACCGCTTTTTGTCCAGCTGCTTACTGCACTTGTTAAAAGCTAGGCCGTCAGGGAATAAGTTCAGCATTTGCCATTCAATATACTTGGTGATTGTGGTGGATGACTATTTTAGAAACATTTATCTTTATTTCTGAGTTTATAACAGTTTCAATCATCGAAGTACAGATCATAATTGTGCTAGGGGCGCACTCCCATATAAAATATAATATCCCGTAGTACATTTTATGTGAATGCAAATCCAATAAACTCAGAGCTAGAAAGGTTCCCCTCCTCCCACGCAAATTAGGTGTGTGGTGGATTTTCATAGGGAACCCTTTCCTTACTAGGAAAGAATATAACAAAATTATATAGGATCCAGTCCTGTTTAGACTGGGACCACTCATATATATCACAGTCAAATTGATGTGATAAGATTTTCCTTACAAATATGTTGTTGTAAATATACATGTCACCTTAGTAAATAGCAATAGGTATCTCACCTGCCAACCAATCTTTTCTGTTATTCTTAAAACTTCCAATTCCCTTTGTCATAGAGGCTCTGAGGTTGGCTAATATAAATGTTTTGTGGTTAATCGTTTTCAGCTGCTGTTTGATATGCAAGTCATACTTCAAATGTGGATCTATCAATACTCCTAGATATTTGTAAGATTGGACAACCATTAATTTTGCACCATTTAAATATAGGTTTATATTCATACCGTTTAGCTTTCTTTTAGAGGCAGTAAAGGCCATTACCTTTGTCTTAGCAGTATTAACAGTAAGTTTGTTTTGTAGACACCATAAACCAAAAATATCCAGGCTAGACTGAAGTCTTGTATGTATATTGTCTTTGTTTACATCAGAATCAAATATAACAGTGTCATCCGCATATAGCTTAATTTCAGAGTTTTTTACACAGTTTGGCAAGTCATTCACGTACAGTAAGAACAGGAGGGGGCCTAGTATAGATCCCTGTGGGACACCGCAGACCACTTTGAGAGAATCAGACATGATATTATTACTTTTTGTTTTCTGAACTCGATCTGTAAGATAACTTTTTAACCAAAAAAGACTATTTCCCCTTATACCATAATTTTCAAGTTTACTTTCTAAAATACTGTGGTCTAGGTGTCAAAGGCCTTACTTAAATCTATAAACACTGCCACAGTTGGCTTTGCCACATTAAGATTACGCGCTATACTATCTGTAAAATCAGCCAGTGTCGCTATTGTGGATTTACCAGCCCTAAAACCTCCCTGGTGTGGGGATAGAATATTATATCTAGACAGGAAATTCATTATATGTTTATGAGCTAGTTTTTCAATTAATTTACAAGGTGTGGGTGTTAAGGCTATTGGTCTATAGTTACCTACATGCTTCGGGTTACCTGATTTAAAAATTGGCACAATTGTCGCAATTTTCCATTTAATTGGTACAATATTGGTTCTGAAAGAACTGTTAAACATATCAGTTACTCTTGGAAGTTCATGCATAAATGCATCTTTGATAACCATGTTTGACATATTATCAATGGCAGATGATTTGCGTGTGTTAATTAACTTAACCACATCCTTAACTTCATTTACCGTTGTTACAAGGTCCAACAGTGACTCATCAACTCTGGTGTCATACGGCTTCCATACATCATGCATATTTGCGGATAATTTTGGCCCAATGCTTGTAAAAAAAGAATTAATGTGGTTTGCCACTTCAGTTTCCTCTACTGGGGTACCGGTAGCATTATCAACAAGTTCAATAGTGATATGCGTAGGGGAATCAGGGATTAGCTTTTGAATCCTTCTCCAAAATTCAGTGGAATTTTTTTCATTAGCTTTCAATTCTTCCCTAATGCACTTTCTTTTTGCTGATCTGGAGTAAAGATTTCCTTCACGTTTGGCTTTATCAGCCTTTTCTATATCAGCTGTAAGACCTGTTCGTCTAGCTTTAGCTAACATGTTATTCTTGTCACGCAGAACATTAACCATATGATCCGTCACCCACTCTTCTCTCTCCTCTGGAATTTTGAAGGATTTGACCGGGCACATTTTATCTAGTGAGGATTTGATTGAATCATGAAAAATGTCCCATTTTTTAGTTGGATCACCAGAATTATCAAAAGTACCCCAGTCGTGAGCATCAAGATCCTGGCCTAATTTGAGGGGATTATACTTTTTGTAGGACCTACCGACATGATGAACTTTTTCTTACGTATCATGTATACAGCATAATGATCAGAGACGTTGAGGTTCATGACACCAGACACATTAACAAATTTAGCATTAGTACAAATTACATCCAATATTGATTTCGAATTGCCTACAAATCTTGTAAATTCCTTAATCAAAATTCTAAGTCCAAAATCTCTCATTAGCTTCTTGAAATCTTTAACTTTCTGGTCCCTGATTAAGGCTAGGTTGATATTAATATCACCAGTCAAAATTATTTCCACTTTATTTCTTTCCAGTATGGCTGTCAGGGTTTCTTTTAACAATCTAATAAATGTGACTTTACAACCTTTGGGCGGTCTATAAGTATTAATCAAAACCAAGCGTTTGTTATAGGGTTTTTCAATCCTAATACATTGAATCTCCATATCTTTACAACTTTGATTTAAATGACTTAAGTCAAAGGCATCATGATAAATACTGTCCTTGATGTATGTACAAACCCACCTCCAGTTTTAGGGTCACCATTCTCATTAAATTCCTGATCAGGGTCAATCCAGCTTCTATCTACTCGGTGGACTACAAAGCCTGTGAAATCTCTGCAAGGTTTTGAGTGTGACCACTATTGCTCTTTTTGATATTGTTAAGGGGCTGGATTTGTGTTGTGATAGGAAGTTGTAGTGACTTCATTTCACCTCATAGATTCAGTTTGGTCTGATGTGTTGAATAGGACTTCATTGCAGGCACATGGATCAATGCTGTGAAGTTGTAGTGACTTAATGGTACCCTTGCAACAGGTAGCACATATCTAGCGTAAACATATATGTTACATAGATACTACAGAAACATACTGTGCATTTATATAAGTAGTATAATTTGTATCAGAACGGGACTATACTAAGTACTGGTTATTACTCACTGGACATGCAGCCAATCTGAGAGCTCCCTTTTGGCGGGAAATTCAAATCAGCCAATCAGAGGCCACCATTTGGGCGGGAAATTCAAATTGGTCACGTGACCTGAACCAGCCAATCAGAGGCCTCCATTGGGTCAAGTGACCCCCTCACTTGCCTATACATATAGTTACAATACATGTACATGAGCTATGACCGTTGATTCAAGGCATTGAAATGGAGCCGTGGCTCTATTATTATATGACTCCTGTGGAGTCTGCTTCATAGTCTTGATCTCCAACCGCAGTGTCTAATCAGAACCCCTCCTAATCTTACAGCCCTTGGAAAGACTTGCTTGACCGCTTTTTGTCCAGCTGCTTACTGCACTTGTTAAAAGCTAGGCCCTCAGGGAATAAGTTCAGCATTTGCCATACATGGACTAAAATAACAGTTCCACCAGAGGGCAGCAGTGTTTGGACAGGGGTCTGTGAGCATGGTCCAGCTACAACATATTCACCCTTTCTTGTGCCTGTAAGAGCTCAGCTCCCAGCCCTTAAGAGTCCTCTTGTGAATGAAAACTTAACTATATCCAAAAGTGCTATTGACCTCACTTCAACCATGAGGGTCAAGCTTTAAGGAGCCCACGCACACAGCCAGGTAATGACCCGCGGGTAACACTAAACCACCAACTCCACTACTTATCATGACAAGTGTTTTCTATTTGCCATGATGATGGGCGTGATGAAGGGGGTGGCTTAGCTGTTGAAAATTAATGCTGGCCTGTCTCGTATAGATTCAGTGTCTATGGGTATGCGTAGCAGCTCCTTGGAGGTCAGTTGTTGTAGTTACCCGCTATTCCGACAGGTGCCACCACCATTCGATCTCTATACCTTCTCGTGAGGTTTGCACACACATTGATGTATATTGAAGTACAAATATACAGAAACGACACTTCTAATATACATTGGATATAAATGCAATGTATATAAGATATGTTGGATTACTTTTCCTTGAGATAGAAACTAAGCTGGAGTAAGATTAAGCTGAGATTAAGGTAGCACACCTTAGCTAGGGGTTAGCTAAGAAATTACATAGGATGAACTCTACCACCGGTCCGTTGTCTAAGATAAGGCATGGTGATGGGTCAATCCTCGTAAACCCAGTACGTTCCGATGGATGAAGCCTTAGCCGTGTAGGCTATGCTCTGTAACACACATGTAATATATTACACATGTGTTGGACAACATAAGCCAACCCCAGTTAAGAGACCGCCCAATAAAAAAAGAACACTTACCTGAGAGTGGCACGCCTTGGACCCCTGTCACTACCCCTTCCTAACTAGTGCCCCATCCTAAACATCCACTTGCTTAGAAAATTCCAACTCGTCCCGTGAGACGTCATTACAATAATAGTGATAGCTCTCATTATTTATGCAGTAGTCAAGATAGTCCAAGGCACCACCCCGAGCTATCTAACCCATCTCTTACATCGGTCTGTTATATAACCTACACTGGGCTCCTGTACCTCTCCTTGACTCAGTGCCCTGCTCACCACAGACGCTCTCGGTGTCAGGTTCCACGTCACAGGCTGGGAGCCTCTGAGAGGGTGGTGCCTTATAATGGAAGGGGGAAACCAAAAACACTTTGAGTACAGTAAGATCACCAACTAACTAATCCCTTCCATCACAGTAGTATGAACAACCCCACCATACCACTACCACCCCTACCCTACGAACTAGATACCATACAGAGAAGATTTACCCCAGCACTAAGGGGACCCTTGATGGGAGGTCCCCATGTCCCGTGTCGATCTTAAGACATGCTCATGTCGCCATATCAATCTTAAGAAATTCCCCATGTCCCATGTCACTATCAATTCTTTCCTCCTGTCCCATGGCACTATCTATTTTCTCCTCATGTCGCATGTCACTAGGGCCGAAAGTAGGTAGGTGCTATATTTGCTCCATTGCGCGATGTTTGGCCGCATTTGGTTTTGGAATTAGTGGAATTAGTAAAAAATAAAGGTACATGGTGTTCTTTTCTATACTATACACTACTATGCATTACCATAGATGCCAACTTTAAATCCTGCATCATGTGGCAATGTCTTATTAGTGATGGGGGAATGCTTAGAGCGGATTGTGACACCACCTTGCGGCAAAGCAGCAAAGCAGGAATAGTTCTGTTGTTCTCCGCTGGGTGGCCATATGCAGTCAGGTTGGTAGCGGTACTTTTCTGTGTGATGGGGTATATTTTCAGCACCTAATGTTAGAATTTTACAGTTGTTTGTACAAAATAGCACAATTTTATGAATGAAAGAATTCAATGAGGATATTCTGTAACTGGATGCACACAAAAAGCAAGCTGGTACATGGTAGAACCTGTCAGTTGTATCATACACACCACAACTCTGGCTTTTTAAGAGGTTCAAGACAGGCCACGGCTCGCCAGCTGTCGGTCTTCTATCTACCTCAGGGGTGACTGGTGAGTAATGAGGAGTGTCTGCTGGACCTATAGTGGTACTGTTAAAGGAGAATAAGTGTACTTGTGCCTGTTTTACACACGAGTAACATTAAGAGACCCACCTCCCCCCTCGAGGGGGGAGGTAATTCTCTTAAATTTAATATTTTTTTTTCTTTTCACTACTAGCACCCTAAGAGGGCCTCCCCACCCCTCTTCTCCCCGAGGACCCCCCCTCCCCCCACTACCCCTCTCCCCAGAGTGCCCCCCCTCCCCCAGAGTGCCCCCCTATGCACCTCTATGCACCCCCTCCCCCCTATGCATCCCCCCTCCCCTCCCCTACCAAAATGGAGGTCTCTGATTGGTTGATCTATAGGTCATGTGACCAAAGGGGTGTGGTCTATTTTCCAAATAAGGAGTGCTTCTGGTCATGTGACCAAAGGGGGGCGTGATCTATTATGCAAATGAGGGGGTCACCTGCCCAAATGGAGGTCTCTGATTGGCTGGTCCAAGTCGCGTGAACAAAAGGGGGTGTCGTCTTTTATGCAAATGAGGGGGGTGTGTGGTCTATTGTGCAAATGAGGGGGTCAAGTCACCTAATGGAGGTCTCTGATTGGCTGGTTCAGGTCACATGACCAATTTGAATTTCCCGCCCAAATGGTGGCCTTTGATTGGCTAATTTGAATTTCCCGCCAAAAGGGAGCTCTCTGATTGGCTGCATGTCCAGTGAGTAATAACCAGTACTTAGTATAGTCCCGTTCTGATACATATTATACTACTTATATAGTCTAGGCAGTGCTCTGTTACCTACTTTGTTGTTTTGTCCTCCTGTTATGCTGTTTTCTTAAATGTAACTCTAAAACAAATTGAACTGTAAACAATTGTACCTTAATAAGGATGTACATAGGCAAAGTGCTTTTTTAACTCATTGACTGTGCTAGGTAATGGGCCTGCCGCGGTCGGGCACAAAGACGTGGGCTGACGCAGACCCGCGCTCGACACACCATCAGCGTCAAAAGCTGAATGTTGGTTTCTGATCTCAAGGCATTACCTATGGGAAGTTGCGTCCCCGCCCAATAATTGGACGCTATTGGATTATATGGGACATGTCTCCAAAGTGTATTTACACATATATACTTATACTTACCCCAGTCATTTAAGGTATATAGGACTTAGTCCTTTGTGCTAATGATGGGAATTGTTAAATATGTTACTAAAAAAGAAAATTAAGCTGTTTCCTCGACAGATTATTACATAAAAATTGTTATATGTTTTAGACAGGTGGTATCCCGCATCCCACCCCTTCTTATCTCGTCACTTAAGGTGGATCGCTACCTCTTGAACATGGACACACTGCGCAGGTATCTGCACATATAGCTTAAATGTATCAGAATTAGCTTATATTACATAATCTGATACATATTTATCATGAATAAGCCATGTTAAAAAATTGGGAGATTCCGAGCAAAATTGAGCGTTTTTTTGGACTTTGAATATTTCATATATATGTAGCCAGTGACATTTGCTAATTTTATCAAAAGTTAGAATATTGAAACTATTTACCAATAAATCATTATCTAGAATGATGTAGATCTGATTAAGTTACTTAGAATAACCAAGGGTATTGATACTGTCGTTGATTCTTGCTATAATAGTAATAAGTGTACAAAGGGTCAAGGCGATGATTGGACTTGGGCCCTGAGTAAAACAGATGGCCTATTTATTAACATGACATAATCATACACATTCAAGCGGTCAACAAAAGAAAAAATTTCTCAAAATATGACGAGCAAACAAGCAAGCCCCAACCTCACCGGGCTGTGGCTGAAGCGGCAATGACCCTGGCAACCACCAAACACAAGCACTGACATGGTCACCCTCCAGGGGGCAGTGCGGTGTCGTCCGTGATAGTTCTGGCACTCCACACATGGGGGCGTCTGTGCATCTTCCTGGTACCAATACGTCTAACACCTATAGGCTGTTATACCCCATAAATTGTAGCCATTTTCTACTCTGATTCTAGCCATTTTATACTTTATTTTTAGCTTTAAATGTAAGATTTAGACCGATTTTGCTATATCTTTTAACTTCAAAGGCCAAAAAAGCTAAAAATATGCCTGGGACTCCCTATCAAAATCACTCTCTTATGTTAGCAAATGATCTGAACTAATTTCTGAGAGAGTTAAAAAAAATTCTGTTAATTTTGAATACTATTTTTAGCCAATAAGGCTACAAAATAATAGCAATTTATTCCTATTCCTTTCCAAAACATCATATATTTACCCAGAATGCCATGGCATACAACTGTAAAATTAATTTTGCAGCAAAGTGGAACATATAGGTGTTTCACATGTGAAGTTTTACATTTCTGTGAATAATGGTTGATATTTAGAAAAATTATTTAAGTTTGCAATTTTTTTTCTCATTTTTGGAGAAAAATTAAAATACTTTAATTTTTCAAAATTCTGTATCTAAAAAAGTAGGTCGGGACCCCCTATTTTTCTTTTCATTTTTCGATTCTATATGATTCAGCCTGTCTGTAGAAAAAAAATAGGAACATTCTGTTAACTTTGATCAAAGGGTAGCGACCCACCTTAACTCATGGCAATGAGATTACTTTTAGAAAACATGGGCATTACAAGATGCTTTAGCCCCATTATATGTAAACCTTGTGTGGATGGTGGATGGGATGAGTGGCACCCAATTGGAGTGTATCAGGGGAGGGGTGTGTCCTTCCTTTTCATTTTACGATGTCTTTTGACTTAGGCCTAAGAGGGGTTAAGGGTCTACATTAATGTCATTTAAATGTGCACAGTATCTTTAATGATATGGAAACTATACGCGATTATATCATAGATTCTGATATAGATTGTGTTACTTTTTCTGAGACCTGGCTGGATGGGGATGTGACTTATAATCATGTACACATAGAGGCTTATTCACTTCAGAGACTAGACAGGCACATATCTGACGCAGGAGATATAAATCATGGCGGGTTACTAACCTATATTAAGGATGGCCTAACTTCAAGCAGTTAACTTTTCATGCATAATGTTAGCAATAAGGACATTGAAATCATGTGGACAGAGACGCTTAGTCTTAGCAAATGTATATTTGCCCCCAAAGGGGGACGTGGTTAAGGCACTGGATATAATAAAAAATTCCTTTAATGTAAAAGACTCCGATAAATACAGCGAAATATTCCCACTAGGTGACTTTAACATAGATTATTTAAAGGGTAATCCAGACCAAGATAAACTTAATAATATCTTCGCTGGGTTGGGGGCCCGTCAGTTAATTGAAGATATCACAAGGTATAACCCTAATAGGAATGGAAATGATTCAATTATAGATCTCGTTATAAGTTATAACCAATTCTGACCACATAGCTAATTCTGGAGTCAAATCAATAGGGGGCATCAGTGATCATGAACTAATATTTATTACCAGAAAGCACATTCCTACCCCCAAAATTCCCCTCAACTTTGTAGGCAGAAGTTATAGACTTTTTAATGAAATTACCTTTGTAATTGACTTAAAAAATTTGGATTGGAATAATTTCTGGACTTGTGACAACCAACATGATGCCTGGGAGCTCTTTATAGCCTCCATTAACCATATACTAGACATAACCTGCAAAGTCAAGAGTTTTACTTTCAGCCAAACTAAAAAAAATCCTGGTTAGATGCAAACCTAATTAGCCTCATTAAAGATAAAAATGCAGCCATTAAAACATTTAAGAAAACTAAATCCCAGGATGATAACAATATCAAACACTACTTCCTAAACCTCTCCAAACAACAAAATAAATTAGCAGATGAAGCCTATCAAAAAAACAAGTAGATGATAATATCAATAGCCCCAAGAACTACTGGAAAGCACTCAACAGGGTTGTGAATCCAAAACCCCAGTCTATCACTTTTAATCTCTTGCATCATGAAAATAAACTTACCATTAATCCTGAGGATACAGCCACTTATATTAATGAATACTTTGTGAATATAGGCCCTAAGCTAGCTAAGGATCTGAATCCCCCGGTATATGAACCCGCATTTGTTTTTCATGAGACCGACGAGGCAACTGTCATTAAACTGATTAAAAAGGTCAAGGGTAACAAACCTTCTGGTATTCCACTTGTGAAAACTACAGTACTTAAAGCTGCTATTTTAGGCCTACCTGAGCATATTACATTTATTTTTAACCTAGCCACTTTTCCTGATACTTGGAAGACTGCCACTGTTACCCTACTCCCAAAAGGGGGGGACTCCTCTAATGTGAATAATCTCAGACCTATATCTATTCTGCCATTACCCTCAAAATAATAGAAAAAATTCTTCATAAACAAATCCTTACTCGCTTAACTGATAACAATATTCTCTTGGAAAATCAAGATGGCTTTAGACCGGGGAGATCTACACTTAATAGCTTAATAAAATTTACAAATCACATTTACAGGGAATCAAATAATGATAAGGGGACAACAGCCATCTTCTTGGACTTTAAAAAGGCTTTTGATACTATAAACCACCTACTTCTAACAAATAAATTGGGAAAAATTGGTTTTAGGCCTTCTTCAAGAAAATTAATAGAAAATTACCTCACAAATAGGACACAGTCCACAAAGGCAAATGGCAGGATATCGGCTTCGCTTCCAATCCCGTTCGGTGTACCACAAGGATCGGTCATAGGGCCATTGCTTTTTTATCCAGATTCCTATCATTTTCGTCTTCGAAATTTCACTAATTTGCAGGCGAGTCAGTGAGTTCACTGACTCGTCTCGCTTGAAGTCCATTTTCCACGACTTATCATTGTTTCTCCTGCCTCAAAAGGTGACAACTTAAAGAAAACATATTACTCTTTGTTAATCTGCAATAATTTACTACTTACATGGTCAAATTAAGGAGGATTGATTGATTTTTGGCAAAGTTAAGTCGCCGAAACTTGCCTCCTCAGATTCTTGAGAAAAGGTACCCCGTTTTACGACATCAAAAATGACATCCGGTTTACTCGGGGGTCGGCACGAACATCTTTATCTTCCGAAATCGAGCAAATTGCGGACTTTCAAGGTAATATTATTACTCCTACAGGTAATATCTAGGCAGTTGCGGACATTTTGGACAGTATAACTGTCTTGATAAAAAAATAATTTGTTTATCGAGTGCTTCGGCAATCTCCGGTATCAAAATCCAACATGGCGGGCAGTGGAACGCCGATGGACGATGACACGCTTCAGAATTCAGTGAAATCATGGATTACAGCTCAAATATGAAGGGTAAGTCCGCAATTATTGTTTTTATCGATAGATTAGGCTCCTCTCTTATGGGGGTTGAAATTGCGGACAGCTCAGTAGCTGCGTTATTCCGCAAAATGATATTGACGAACTCTCAAACTTGAAAAGACAAAAAAACTGAGCCAATGATCAAATGATAGAAGTTTGAAAATGACAGCATGGCTGGTCGCCCCCATTGAAAAACGCTTCAACCAAATTTTCTGGGGGGCTAGGGCCTAATTCAGCTATTGTACGTCCAAATATAGGATGTTTTGTAACGCTTAGGCTTTGTTTCCATTAAATATAATGTATTTTAACCCCCAAACGAAGCCAATTAAAAAAAAAAATCGTCTCAATCTGAATGTAGGTCAACGATCAGCTGATTGACGCAGACCGGACTGTCATTTTTAAAGGCATTGCTACCGGGTAGCGTCTCACCAAGTGAAAACTTCGCCATAAAATATCATTTTTCTCAATAACTACTGAATATTCTGCAATGGCACCTCAAAATCCTGTATCTATGGACATCTGTCCTAGTCCCCGCAAAAGCATTTGCTAAAATATTGAGTCTGAGGTTTTCAAAACCTAAATGAGCAAAATATGGCAAGGCGCTTGATTGGGGGGATTTTGGTCGGCCTTTAAAAATGACGGCGCTGTTCTTCAAGGTAGGCTTATTTAATCATGTTTTATATCAGATTAACATGCCCTACGCATTATATAAACATCTACATATGCCAGGACGAGATATTGTGGTTATATTCCGAAAATTGTGGGTGCTGGGGTTGAATTTGTCCCCGAGATGTTGTTAACCGCGAGTAGAACGCTTTGACCTAGACTCTTTTGCATAGCGCCACACAAAGCGTCTCGGCGAGAGGATTTCAGAAACGTAAAATTTGGCTCTCTATCATGTTTAGTTCTATAGATACGGGTATGTCTTCGACAAACATTTGGTTTGGGGCAGGGCACCCCCTTGAAGCAAAAAAAAATTGAGCTCCCCCCCCCCCGTGTCAGGTTTCAGGGTTGGGACGCTACCCGGTAGTGCTTTAACATAGGGAGTCTATGGGTGCCGAGTGACAGTGGCTCCATGCAAACATGAAAACTGCTCTTTAAAATTGTACAAGGGGGGGGGAGCCCCAAAATAATTTTTTCTGAACTCCCAATTCTAAGACCTTTCTAATGATACGATTTATTAAGAAATGCAACAAGTAGAAGTCACTTTTCACATACAGGCACAACCCTTAAACATGAATACTACTAGAATAACTTGAAAATTTGCTCAACGATTTTTTTTTGTTTGGGGGGTTAGAGAAATTTTTGGGATCTGCCCTTAATATATATCAAAGATGACATGTTTAATATCCCAGATTGCAATATCCCATTAAAAAAAAAAATCTTTTTGACCCCCCAAGCCCCCCTGAGTTTGGGTCAATTCACCATCCCGACCCTGTTGAAATCCTATATAGTATACGGCCTCGTCGTGCCTCAACTTCAGTTTGCTTTTTGGATTTTTGGCTCAAGGTAGGCTTATTTAATCATGTTTTATATCAGATTAACATGCCCTACGCATTATATAAACATCTATAGTATACCAGGACGAGAGATTGTGGTTAGATCCCGAAAATTGGGGGTGCTGGGGTAAAATTTGTCCCCGAAAGATTGAAGAAACACATTGGAAAATGGAAAAAAAAAAAAAAGTTTCAAAAATTCAGAAAAATTCAGCGAGTCTCCCATATTTCACAAACATTGTTCCCTCCAAAGGGCATGCAGCTCGGCCAAGTACTTATTGAGCAATAGACCATCAAAATGTACGTGTTAGTGCTTGAATCCAATGGGAAAATGAAAAAAAAAAAATCGTCATAAAATTATGAAAAATTCAGCGAGTCCCCTATATTACTCCTGGGTTACTTTCTCCAAACGGCATCAACAATGGCCCAGTGGTTGCTGAGAAAATTGAAGTTTCTGGGGTTGAATTTGTCAATCAAAAAGTACAATTTCCGAGTACCGCGATGTCCGTGAAAAGCGTGTTGTACTCTGTGTAGGGCTTAGC
The DNA here is from genome assembly GCA_947462335.1 of Harmothoe impar. Classification (NCBI taxonomy): domain Eukaryota; kingdom Metazoa; phylum Annelida; class Polychaeta; order Phyllodocida; family Polynoidae; genus Harmothoe; species Harmothoe impar. The sequence goes on along the minus strand of OX381720.1, from coordinate 65,417,429 downwards.
AGAGGCCAGAAATGAAACACTGACAAAATTCTGATGAAAATGGACTATTTACATGTCCAAATCAGACAAGATTTCATTTTTTTCAATTTTGACCCCCCCCCCCGCCATCATCGAAAGAAGAGAAAAATTCCTAATCTTTGTGATAAAAGCTTCCGCCCTCCCCCCCCCATCCAAAGAAAAAAGTGACAATCCCTGATCCTTGCGAAAAGGCTCCGCCCCCCACCCCCTATCTAAAGAAAAAAGTGACGATCCTTGACTCCAATCAAAAAAAATTGACCCCCCCCATCATCGAAAGAAGAAAAAATTCCTTGCGAACAACCATTAGGCGGTGCATTCTGAATAAATGAATCGCTTCCTGATCCTAACGAACAACCTTTTGGTTCCTCCCCCAAGGAAAAAAGTCCCTGATCCTTGAGAAAAAGGCTCTGCCGCCCCCCCCCCCATCCAAAGAAAAAAGTGACAATCCTTGACTGCAATCAAAAAAAGAATTGACGCCCCCCCCCCCCCCCATCATCGAAAGAAGAAAAAAATCCCTGATCCTTGAGAACAACCATTAGGCTGTACATTCTGAATAAATTAATCGCTTCCTGATCCTTACCTTTTGCTCCCCCCCCCCCAACCAAAAAAGTCCCTGATCCTTGCCAAAAAGCTTTGCTCCCCCCCCCACATCCAAAGAAAAAAGTGATGATCTTTGACTCCGATCAAAAATAATTAACCCCCCCCCCCCCAACATCGATAGAAGAAAAAAATCCCTGATCCTTGCGAACAACCATTAGGCGGTGCATTCTGAATAAATGAATCGCTGCAATAATCATATATAGGCCTACCGTAAATTCCTGCGTACAACCGGCATCTCGCGTATAACCCGCACCCCTAACTCAGGGGAATCCTATAACCTGTTTTTGAATTTGAAAATTTCAATTTTAGTACTGTTTTTTAGTGATAAAAACCCTCGTATAACCACGCACCTTATATAGGCATGTTTGGTATCAAATGAAAGCTGAGTTTGGTTCGTGTACAACCCGCGGGTAGTACACGGGAATTTACGGTAATTATAGACACACTTATGTGTTAAAAGATGGATAAAGGTTAGTACAGGTGAGAACAAACAGATTGTTATGTATGCAGAAACTTGACATGATTTCATATATAATATTATTGTGATTAATTATGATAAGGTAAAATCGTGATAAAACAGGTTTCTGTCTCATTGGGTGAGATTATGATAAATCATGATCAGGTAAAATTGTGATAAATCATGTTTTTCCAATCAATGGGAAAGATCATAGTAAATCATGATATATCATGATTAATCATGGTCAATTAAATCATGATAAATCATGTTTTCTCTCTCAATGTGTTAAATCATGATAAATCATAAATTATTATGATTAATTATGTTAAGTTAAAATCCTGATAAATCATGTTTTCTCTCTCAGTGTGTTAAATCATGATAAGTCATGAAATATTATGATTAATTATGTTAAGTTAAAATCCTGATAAATCATGTTTTCTCTCTCAGTGTGTTAAATCATGATAAATCATGAAATATTATGATTAATTATGTTAAGTTAAACTCATGATAAATCATGTTTTCCCTCTCAATAGGTGAGATCATGGCCAATCATAATACATTATGATTAATCATGATCAGGTAGAATCATGATAAACCATGTTTTCTCTCCCATTGGATAAAATCATGATAAACCATGATAAATTATGATTAAATATGATTAGGTAAAAATCATGATAAATCATATTTCCCCTCTCAAGGGGTTAGATCATGATGAAGTATGGTATATAATGACATATCATGAAAAAGAAAACATAATTTATCATGATTTTGCTCTTCAGGAGGTAGGATCATAATGCAGTATGATTAATTATGATTAATCTTGGTAGAAGAAAACATAATTGATCATGCTTTACCCTCTCAAGAGGTAATATCACAATAAAGTATGATTTATCATGATACAAAAATATATGATTTATCATGATTTTGCCCCTCAGGAGGTAATATCATGATAAAGTATGATTTATCACAGTTAATTATGGTAGAAGAAAACATGCTTTATTATGATTTATCATGATAGATCATGATAGATCATGGTTCAACATGATAAATCATGATATTCATCATGATATTTTTCTACCTGGGGCCCATGGGGGGGGGGGGCGAAAATATTTGCGCGCTCCCCAGTTAACACCAAACTTGGCTGAGTCCAGAAATGAAACCCTGACAAAATTCTGATCAAAATGGACTGTTTACATGTTCAAATCGGACAAGATTTCCTTTTTTTCAATATATTGCCAGCCATGTGTATTGGGGTGTTTATTTTTGGTTTATGACCAGAAAGGTTATTAGAGCTGTATGTGGTTTGATACATGTAAATACCCGGTATATAACACTCAGAAAGGTTAATAAAGCTGTCTGTGGTTTAATACATGAAAATACGCGGTAGTGACTTTAAATAAAAGGCCATGGTTCTTCAGAAGTTAAAGTTCTTTTTCTGCCATTTTATATGTAAATTCTAAAATTTTCCAGTGAACGTGAGCGGTACGAGCGGGAGTCGCACAAACGGGAGCAACGGGAGCGGGAGTCCCAGGAGCAGGAGCCTTGGCCACGTGGACACAGCGTTCAGAACCTTGATCAGGGGCTCTTCAACACGTCTAGGGGCTCCAACCACTCCTCCTTGGGTCAGCATTTTGCATGAATGCTGATTAGGACCCAAATTGTGAGTAGCACAGCTCATGTCGCTTAACCCAGTTAGGCTCCATCCCTCAACCCGAAATTTTAGCCAAGGGACCCAAATTTTAAACAGATCTGTGGTAGTCCACGCAAAAAGAATTTCTCAAATATTGTGTCTAAGTACCTCAAAATTGAACATTTCCAAAGGGCCCATGGGGGGGGGGGGCGAAAATATTTGCGCGCTCCCCAGTTAACACCAAACAGGTTAAGTTCAGGTTTACAGAAATAACTACTGCATATTATGCAATATCTCCCAAAAATTCTCATTCTTTGGACATCTGTGGTAGTCCCATCAAAAGGAAATTCTCAAATATCATGTCTAGGTTCCTCAAAATTTAAAAGAGCAAAATGAAGAATATTGTGAAAATCGAAACTAAAATATGGCTCCAAACGATGGGTCTCGGTGAGAGGAGTTCAGAAATGTTCAATTTATCAATCTATCATGTTTAGTTCCAGAGCTAGGTGAATATTAGTAACCTTCTGTCCCCCCCCCCTGGAGCTGTCTGTTGTTTAATACATGTAAATACCCAGTATTTAACACTCAGAAAGGTTATTAGAGTTGCCTGTGCTTTAATACATGTAAATACCTGGTATTCAACACCCAGAAAGGTTAATAGAGCTGTCTGTGGTTTAATACATGTAAATACCCAGTAGTGACTTTAAATAAAAGGCCATGGTTCTTCAGAAGTTAAAGTTTTTTTTCTGCCATTTTATATGTAAATTCTCATATTTTCCAGTGAACATGAGCGGTACGAGCAGGAGTCGCACAAACGGGAGCCACGGGAGCGGGAGTCGCCGGAGTAGCAGGAGCGGGAGCCTTGGCCACGTGGACACAGCACTCAGAACCTTGATCAGGGGCTCTTCAACACATCTAGGGGCTCCAACCACTCCTCCTTGGGTCAGCATTTTGCATGAATGCTGATTAGGACCCAAATTGTGAGTAGCACAGCTCATGTCGTTTAACCCAGTTAGGCTCCATCCCTCAACCCCAAATTTTAGCCAAGGGACCCATATTTTAAACAGATCTGTGGTAGTCCTCGCAAAAAGAATTTCTCAAATATTTTGTCTAAGTACCTCAACATTGAACATTTCCAAAGGGCCCATGGGGGGGGGGCGAAAAAATGTGCGCGCTCCCAAGTTAACACCAAACCAGTTCAGTTCATGTTTACTAAATAACTACTGCATATTATGCAATATCTCCCAGAAATTCTCATTGTTTGGACATTAGTGGTAGTCCCAGCAAAAGAAAATTCTCAAATATCATGTCTAGGTTCCTTAAAATTTAAAAGAGCAAAATGAAGAATATTGTGAAAATCGAAACTAAAATATGGCTCCAAACGATGCGTCTCGGTGAGAGGAGTTCAGAAATGTTCAATTTATCTCTCTATCATGTTTAGTTCCAGAGCTATGTGCATGTTTGAATTCTATACTATACACATCTGTGGTAGTCCTCGCAAAAAGAATTTCTCAAATATTGTGTCTAAGTACCTCAAAATTGAACATTTCGAAAGGGCCCAGGGGGGGGGGGGGGCGAACAAATTTGCCATTTTATATGTAATTTCTTCTCTTCGCAGAATTATTACTGAAATAGATTGATTTATTTTTTTACCAAAGGCTCCCAACACGTCAGGAAGGCTCCCAATACGTCAGGAAGGCTCCCAACACGTCAGGAAGGCTCCCAACACGCCAAGAAGGCTCCCAACATGCCAGGAAGGCTCCCAATACGTCAGGAAGGCTCCCAACACGTCAGGAAGGCTCCCAACACGTCAGGAAGGCTCCCAACACGTCAGGAAGGCTCCCAACACGTCAGGAAGGCTCCCAACACGTCAAGAAGGCTCCCAACACGCCAAGAAGGCTCCCAACTTCACTCACCATTTGAAATCTGAGCACAACTTAAACTACACAGTACCGGTATTGACTCACAGACCAATGTGACCAAAACTAAAGTGCCCATTTCGGGGGGTTAGGCCTATTTCTCAAGTATGACACTTGCACACAATCTAATATAGACCTTGAAATTATAGAAAAAAATATTTCCAGGAAAATGGGTCAATTTTTTACTTCAGTGGGGGGGTTGGGGAATTTTGAAATCTGAGCACAATTTAAACTACACAGTACCGGTATGGACTCACAGACCAATGTGACCAAAACTAAAGTGCCCATTTCGGGGGGTTAGGCCTTTTTCTCAAATATGACACTTGCACACAATCTAATATAGACCTTGAAATTATAGAAAAAAATATTTCTCAAGGGCCTTGTTCGAAATGTCAACTACAAAATGAGATTACTGAGAAGAATAAGGCGAAAATTGGCTGAGAAATCAAGTGCCAAGGTACTAACTTCTATGATTTTACCAACCATTGACTATGGTGATACACTTTACAGTGTGACTAATCTAAACATCCTTGACTCCAATCAAAAAAAATTGACCCCCCCCCCCATCATCGAAAGAAGAAAAAAATCCTTGCGAACAACCATTAGGCGGTGCATTCTGAATAAATGAATCGCTTCCTGATCCTAACGAACAACCTTTTGGTTCCTCCCCCAAGGAAAAAAGTCCCTGATCCTTGAGAAAAAGGCTCTGCCACCCCCCCCCCATCCAAAGAAAAAAGTGACAATCCTTGACTGCAATCAAAAAAAGAATTGACGCCCCTCCCCCCCCCATCATCGAAAGAAGAAAAAAATCCCTGATCCTTGAGAACAACCATTAGGCGGTGCATTCTGAATAAATGAATCGCTTCCTGATCCTAACAAACAACCTTTTGGTTCCTCCCCCAAGGAAAAAAAGTCCCTGATCCTTGCCAAAAAGGCTCCGCCGCCCCCCCCCCCCCCCATCCAAAGCAAAAAGTGAAGATCCTTGACTCCAATCAAAAAAAGAATTGAGGCCCCCCCCCCCTAATCAAAAGAAGAAAAAAATCCCTGATCCTTGCGAACAACCATTAGGCTGTACATTCTGAATAAATGAATCGCTTCCTTATCCTTACGAACAACCTTTTGCTCCCTCCCCCCAGGGAAAAAAGTCCCTGATCCTTGCGAAAAAGCTTGCCCCCCCCCACCATCCAAAGAAAAAAGTGATGATCTTTGACTCCGATCAAAAAAAGTTGACGCCCCCCCATCATCAAAAGAAGGAAAAAATCCCTTGTCCTTGGGAAAAAGCTTTCGCCCCCCCCCCCAACCCCACTCAAAGAAAATCTAAGTGATGATCCTTGAGTCCAATCAAAGGAAAATTAACGCCCCCCCTCCCCCATCATCAAAAGAAGAAAAAATCCTGGAAAGATTAACAAAGAATTCATCCCCTGGAAACACTTTTCTTTTCCGAAAATTGAGGTTTCTGTGGTTGAATTTTTCAATCAAAATGTGGAATTTCCGAGTACCGCGATGTCCGTGAAAAGCGTGTTCCACTCTGTTTAGGGCTTGGCTGAGTCCAGAAATGAAACCCTGACAAAATTCTGATCAAAATGGACTGTTTACATGTTCAAATCGGACAAGATTTCCTTTTTTTCAATATATTGCCAGCCATGTGTATTGGGGTGTTTATTTTTGGTTTATGACCAGAAAGGTTATTAGAGCTGTATGTGGTTTGATACATGTAAATACCCGGTATATAACACTCAGAAAGGTTAATAAAGCTGTCTGTGGTTTAATACATGAAAATACGCGGTAGTGACTTTAAATAAAAGGCCATGGTTCTTCAGAAGTTAAAGTTCTTTTTCTGCCATTTTATATGTAAATTCTAAAATTTTCCAGTGAACGTGAGCGGTACGAGCGGGAGTCGCACAAACGGGAGCAACGGGAGCGGGAGTCCCAGGAGCAGGAGCCTTGGCCACGTGGACACAGCGTTCAGAACCTTGATCAGGGGCTCTTCAACACGTCTAGGGGCTCCAACCACTCCTCCTTGGGTCAGCATTTTGCATGAATGCTGATTAGGACCCAAATTGTGAGTAGCACAGCTCATGTCGCTTAACCCAGTTAGGCTCCATCCCTCAACCCGAAATTTTAGCCAAGGGACCCAAATTTTAAACAGATCTGTGGTAGTCCATGCAAAAAGAATTTCTCAAATATTGTGTCTAAGTACCTCAAAATTGAACATTTCCAAAGGGCCCATGGGGGGGGGGGCGAAAATATTTGCGCGCTCCCCAGTTAACACCAAACAGGTTAAGTTCAGGTTTACAGAAATAACTACTGCATATTATGCAATATCTCCCAAAAATTCTCATTCTTTGGACATCTGTGGTAGTCCCATCAAAAGGAAATTCTCAAATATCATGTCTAGGTTCCTCAAAATTTAAAAGAGCAAAATGAAGAATATTGTGAAAATCGAAACTAAAATATGGCTCCAAACGATGGGTCTCGGTGAGAGGAGTTCAGAAATGTTCAATTTATCAATCTATCATGTTTAGTTCCAGAGCTAGGTGAATATTAGTAACCTTCTGTCCCCCCCCCCTGGAGCTGTCTGTTGTTTAATACATGTAAATACCCAGTATTTAACACTCAGAAAGGTTATTAGAGTTGCCTGTGCTTTAATACATGTAAATACCTGGTATTCAACACCCAGAAAGGTTAATAGAGCTGTCTGTGGTTTAATACATGTAAATACCCAGTAGTGACTTTAAATAAAAGGCCATGGTTCTTCAGAAGTTAAAGTTTTTTTTCTGCCATTTTATATGTAAATTCTCATATTTTCCAGTGAACATGAGCGGTACGAGCAGGAGTCGCACAAACGGGAGCCACGGGAGCGGGAGTCGCCGGAGTAGCAGGAGCGGGAGCCTTGGCCACGTGGACACAGCACTCAGAACCTTGATCAGGGGCTCTTCAACACATCTAGGGGCTCCAACCACTCCTCCTTGGGTCAGCATTTTGCATGAATGCTGATTAGGACCCAAATTGTGAGTAGCACAGCTCATGTCGTTTAACCCAGTTAGGCTCCATCCCTCAACCCCAAATTTTAGCCAAGGGACCCATATTTTAAACAGATCTGTGGTAGTCCTCGCAAAAAGAATTTCTCAAATATTGTGTCTAAGTACCTCAAAATTGAACATTTCCAAAGGGCCCATGGGGGTGGGGGGTGAAAAAATTTGCGCGCTCCCAAGTTAACACCAAACGAGTTCAGTTCATGTTTACTAAATAACTACTGCATATTATGCAATATCTCCCAGAAATTCTCATTGTTTTGACATTAGTGGTAGTCCCAGCAAAAGGAAATTCTCAAATATCATGTCTAGGTTCCTCAAAATTTAAAAGAGCAAAATGAAGAATATTGTGAAAATCGAAACTAAAATATGGCTCCAAACGATGAGTCTCGGTGAGAGGAGTTCAGAAATGTTCAATTTATCTCTCTATCATGTTTAGTTCCAGAGCTATGTGCATGTTTGCATTCTATACTATACACATCCGTGGTAGTCCTCGCAAAAAGAATTTCTCAAATATTGTGTCTAAGAACCTCAAAATTGAACATTTCCAAAGGGCCCAGGGGGGGGGGGGGCAAACAAATTTGCCATTTTATATGTAATTTCTTCTCTTCGCAGAATTATTACTGAAATAGATTGATTTATTTTTTTACCAAAGGCTCCCAACACGTCAGGAAGGCTCCCAACACGTCAGGAAGGCTCCCAACACGCCAAGAAGGCTCCCAACATGCCAGGAAGGCTCCCAATACGTCGGGAAGGCTCCCAACACGTCAGGAAGGCTCCCAACACGTCAGGAAGGCTCCCGACACGTCAAGAAGGCTCCCAACACGCCAAGAAGGCTCCCAACTTCACTCACCATTTGAAATCTGAGCACAACTTAAACTACACAGTACCGGTATGGACTCACAGACCAATGTGACCAAAACTAAAGTGCCCATTTCGGGGGGTTAGGCCTATTTCTCAAGTATGACACTTGCACACAATCTAATATAGACCTTGAAATTATAGAAAAAAATATTTCCAGGAAAATGGGTCAATTTTTTACTTCAGTGGGGGGGTTGGGGAATTTTGAAATCTGAGCACAACTTAAACTACACAGTACCGGTATGGACTCACAGACCAATGTGACCAAAACTAAAGTGCCCATTTCGGGGGGTTAGGCCTATTTCTCAAATATGACACTTGCACACAATCTAATATAGACCATGAAATTATAGAAAAAAATATTTCCAGGAAAATGGGTCAATTTTTTACTTCAGTGGGGGGGGTTGGGGAATTTTGAAATCTGAGCACAACTTAAACTACACAGTACCGGTATGGACTCACAGACCAATGTGACCAAAACTAAAGTGCCCATTTCGGGGGGTTAGGCCTATTTCTCAAATATGACACTTGCACACAATCCAATATAGACCTTGAAATTATAGAAAAAAATATTTCCAGGAAAATGGGTCAATTTTTTACTCCAGTGGGGGGGGTTGGGGAATTTTGAAATCTGAGCACAACTCAAACTACACAGTACCGGTATGGACTCACAGACCAATGTGACCAAAACTTAATTATTAATAAAATCAGTTTCCATTATAACAGAAGGAATTCCTTTGTTGTCATTTATAACCTCTATGTCATCAAGTAAACAAATTTCCTCACCAGCTTTGAAATAAATCCCAAACGCACCTCCAAATGCCTAATGCGTTTCCAAACTCAGCCCCTTCCAAAATAGTAAATCCAGTATCTTCTCAAACAAGTGAGGGCTAGCAAACAGATGGAATCTGTTTGCGCCCTCACTTGTATTATTTATATTAATGACCTTGGTTTCCCTTTGCAGCACTTGAAATGTCAGCATTATGCAGACAATACTGTGTTATACCACTCTAGTAATAATTTGTCTGTAAATGTGGAAAACACAATTAATAACGAGCTAAAAGTGGTTCACACATGGTACAAGGCAAATAAGCTATTGCTGAATGCTAAAAAAACCGAGAACATGCATATGGGCACAGATGCAAACCTCAAAATGATGCATAAAGTTATAGGTATTTAGGTATTACTCTAGATACCAACCTTAATTTTAAGACCCATTCAAAGGGCCTTGTTCGAAATGTCAACTACAAAATGAGATTACTGAGAAGAACAAGGCGAAAATTGGCTGAGAAATCAAGTGCCAAGGTACTAACTTCTATGATTTTACCAACCATTGACTATGGTGATACACTTTACAGTGTGACTAATCTAAACATTTTGGAAAATTTACAGTATGCTTTTAATAGGGGCATTAAAACTACCTATAATAAGGAAGAATTTCATGTCGATCCTTGTCTGAAAATGTGTAATGTAAATAAGTTAGAAGATAGACGTACTATGCACCTTAACAATGCTGCCTTTGACTTCTCAGTAGATGTAGAAAATGTTGACATAAGAGATATAAGAACACGTGCACATGATGAGAGATTGGTGAAAATAATAAGACCCGAAAAACCCTTCTATAGGAAAAGCTATGAGTTGAGGGTTTCCTCCCTCTGGAATTCTTTTGACAATGAGATTAGGGCTCACAAAGACAGAGATAAATTCCAGAGGTGGAACAAGAAGAGGTACAAGGACATACTCCACCCCCCTGAAATTATACCTTGAGTTGGGACTTGATTTTAGTACTGGTCTGCCACTCACTCCCATCTACTACCATCCACCATATATAAAATTTTGTATTTGTTTCTCAATGCATACTCTCTAGTGGATTAAGATCATATCCACATTGGAATAACATCTCAAAACCTATCGTTATTAGATATAACAATTGTAGGCAATAACACCTGCCTGGGCAAAATTACATCAGCCAATGGGAATTACGCATGTGTCTGACGTGAAAGTGTCAGAGACATGTCCATATTCCTAATAGATACTGTCTAATGCTTTATTGTAATGTAACAAGGTAAATAAGTAAAGAGGATCCATAAACATCTTGGGTCCTTCATATAAAGCGCATAATTCAAGGTTGACAGTACTGCTAAAACATCCGCAGTTTATTATACTTTTACTTATACTTATATTACATCATATTATATTATATAAAGAAATATAAAAATCCCTTAAGGAAATTGACTGTATATATTACCGTTGACTACAGTTTAAGGTAAAGGTTAACTACGAGGGGCATTGGCGCTTAACCGTTTGTCACAACTGTGACCCGGCCTATTTATTTAGAAATAACAAAAGAAAAACAAAACAACCAAAGTCTCTGCTGGCCTGCTGCTGGCCTTGCTGCCTGCTTGCTTGCTGCTGGCTACCTCCCCTCCCCTGGAGAAGAGTTCCATGGCTGGTGTCGGGGGGAGGCACTAGGTGGCACTGGTAGGACCACTAATATGGGAATAACTTCCCCAATGGAAGTTATGCCTGACGTTTCATCTACTGATATATATGCCCCACAGCTGCATTATACAAACAGGGCCTGGCCCTATATAAAGCAGGATAAATAAAAGAATTAACAAACAAACAAACAAACAAACATAGCTTATGATGCATTTCTAAATGTATATTAAGATACGCTAAGCTGTAATCCATTTGTGCTCTATTCTTCTAAAGTGGTCTGGTAATAATATTCAGTCGTGGTAGACCTTTTTGTATCTATCTGTACATGATGTTTTCACTGCATTTCCATCTTTATGTCATCTGTATATTTCATTTTTATATCATGCAATGTGCTTATAATGATGTAAATTGACAAGGATTCTTCATTTCATTTGTCATAAAATATAACACACGTTTGTAACTTGTGATTTGGCAAATAAAGACGTTTCAAACCTTAAAAAAACTGTCCTGAGCTAATAACACTTAGGCATCTTTTCACACATATCCATATTTTGCTTACACCTAATAATTGGTCTGTCATTGGTTATATAATTGTTTCATTGGTCATATAAACAGGCAGTTTCTTTTGTTCAGATAGCAACTGTGTTATGAAGTACATTAAATCAATAGCGGCACTTAAAGACTAAGGTTAAGATTAATTGCCAACCAAGACACCAGAGAGACGGCTGTGGTACAAAAAGGAAGGGTGCTCATTTTGTATGTATGCTGGTTATATTGATGTTTAAAGTTACTACATCTGAAGCTTATTGCTCAAAACAGGAGTCAGGAATTTAACAAATTATTCTCTCAGGGGGGGGGGGGTGACGGCGGTGGAGCAGAAAATAATTGCACCACACTTGCTGGTGAGATAAGAGAAATTTTGGTGAGCTCGTGCCAAAATACACTGACCCATCTGCTGTTAAAACATGACCAGTCCCTTATTAGCCAAACTCATAGAAATATAATGGTGGACACGCCATCAGGCCATACCCCAGCAGCAGTCGACATAAATGTAAACGGAGTGAACAATTCAGCCAATGCCTTGTAGAACTTGTAGGACTTCCCCTGTATGAACATTGATATTTGTCTAAACTTTGTCTTTTGCTTCAAGTCACAGTTTCAAGTTAAGCGGCTTAAAGTGCATCCCATGTGAATGCCTTAATTCGTTTGCATGATGCACCAATGCAGGCCCGATGAGTAAATCGCCGATGCTGCAGTTGTGCATCATGCCGACCCTTCAGGAGTGTCTCAACCCCATAGTGTCAGCATGATGCTTCAATGTAGCACTGGTGAGTCACTTACCAGGGCTGCATTCATGCATCAAAAATGGCCAGCATTATGATGCGTTAAGGCATCATGCCATCCTTAAAGGGTTAATGCATTATTACATCCTAAACAGGTTAATCACAGTGTCCATCCATACCCATTTCATGTCTCGTTGTGGCACACAATGCAAATATAAAGGCTTCCAGACCCATATTTGCAACAACCTTTCTCATAACAACCTGTAATAGCCTATATCCAATTGACCATATTGCACTCTATTCATACAAAGCACGTAATGAGTTTTGCTCCTCATGTGAAAGACCATATATCACTGCATGAAACACTTGATATAAGTTTCTTTAAGTTTTCCCTAAATGGCTCAGACACTAAATAATTACTGTTCCGAGCCAAGAACCCACATTTGCAGTGCATCATAAAGACCAGTCGGAGTAAGGCCGGATTACAGAGGATTGGGCCTGATTTAAACAATGAGTTGAAATTTATAAATAACGGCCGCTTTTTCCGACATCGAGGTTGTTGTTTTGTTTTGCAAAATTCAGACACTTATAAAGGGCCCAGAGTCTAAATAATTACTGTTCCAAGCAGCCAAGAACCCATATTTGAAGTTCATAATTCAGACCTGTCAAATTAAGGTCGGATTGTGCCTGATTAAAGCAGTGAGTTGACATTGATAAATGACGGCCGCCATTTCCGACATCGGAGGTCATTGCTTTGTCTTGCAAAATTCAGTTACTCATAAAGGCCACAGACACTAAATAACTACTGTTCCAAGCAGCCAAGAGCCAATATTTATAGTTTATCATAAAGAGCTTTTGGAGTAAGGTTGCATAACAGAGGATTGTGCTCCATTAGGATAGTGAGTTGACACTTATAAATACGGCTCCCTTTTTCGAATCACCATTATGGCCACACAAGGTCGACGTTCTACTTGAGCTGCATCTCAGCTCGCTAGGGTTAGAATAAACCAGTCACTTTCTCTCATTGAAAGCAGCAAGAAAAAGAGAAAGAGAAATGAGCCTCAAGTGGTGGGTAAGAAACCCCCCTTTCCCCTGTTTGGTAGCAAGACTCTCAATACAAACCCCTCCCCCATGGAGGTTGATCCACAGCAGAGGGACCCCACTGTTGAGCGGGTTAGACAATTAGAGGCCAAATTGGAGGGTGTGGAGTCCAGTATGGGGCAAATGCATGTCCAACTTGACTACATGTTAGACCTAATGTTAAAAAGATATGAAAGGGATGAGGGTGATAGCAGGCTAGGAAGGGTAAGACGACTACACGCGGTGTCACGCCGCATTCAGCAGACCCCCGCCCGGTCGTGGGGAGAGGCACGACCGCCGCTCCTACGACAGGGAAGAGGGTTCACATTATGGCCCACCTCACACAGATCACCAAGGATGCAAAGAAAAGGTCATTGACCGCAGACTTAAGATGCTCACAACAGGTATGGGATGCTGTAGAAAGAAAGGATCTGGGATGGGCTGACTATCAAAAAATCCACAATCTTAAGGTAGACCTCTCTCTCGGAAACGGTGGGGGGGCAACCAAGGTCAAGGTCGTGGTGGGGGTCACAACAACCCATCATCCAACAGTGACAACACACTCTGTAGAGACGTTAACTCAAGAAGGGGATGTTCACATAGGTCCCACCATCAGGCCCCTGGAGGCAAAGTGTGGCATTATTGTATGTACTGTGATGCCAATAACGGTGGTCTATATACACATTCTATTATGTCCTGCAGCAACAAGTTCAGAGATGCACCCCCAAACCAAGGCCCATCTGCCTAGGGACAAAGGTACAACGACAGCTACCATCGCTATGGCAACAACAACCAGCAGCAGCAGCAACATGGCCAAGGGCAATAGCATGGGTATGGTCAACAGCAGGGTTTCTTCCAGGCTCCAAAAAACGAGCAGCAGGGGTCATACCAGCAGAGGTAAAAAGTGTGACCCCTCAACCATCCCATAACAGGTTCTTAATCCCTGATGTACATAACTCTGATTCACTTGACATTGACCAGTTTTCAGAATTCTGCAAGGCAATGGAGCAGGAGGCCATTCTACAAACAAAAAATGGCTCCCCACCCACTGTCCACCATGTAAATAATCTTGTGAGTTCATCCCATGACTTTGTACATAAAATACATGTTCACCAATGTCGCTCTCTCCTGAGCATTCCAGAGGAGGTCCACACTGTGATGTCACCCCCCAGCACAGAGGAGGCCAGCCGCAATGCGCCCTAGTGCAGAGGAGGTACACACTGATACCACAGCACTCACCCCTACTGCAGGGGAGACCTATGCTGCAGCCTTACACCCTAGCGAGGGGATTCAAACCAGGACAAGAGTACAGGTAGAACATTCAGGTATGAGTTTGGATTTTGCAACTATAAGAAATATCTGCGAAACAAATACTCCTGATGAGAAGGTTAACTTTCAACCAGAAGCATTCACAAACCACAGACCTATTCATTGGCCTAGTGCTCAGTTTGAAAACAAGTATGCTGATCTAGTAGTTATTTACCAAGCAGTAAAAGCCACAGGCCTACCCAACAATGTGGCAGTAAAAGTCAAGGTCCCAACCAACCTAGTCATAGATGAATGGGACAAAAACCTCTCGCAGTCTAGAGAGGACCGTCCGTTGTTTGACTTTATCAGGTATGGCTTTCCCTTGGGGTATATGAGGCCGACCTCTCACACAAGTCAGGTACTTAACCACCCCAGTGATGACCAGTATGCCCCACACATAGACTCATTCATTTGTAAAAAAACTCAAACTTGGGGGACTACTAGGCCCATTCAGTCAACCACCATTTAAGGAGTTGGCACATGTCTCACCCCTAATGACCAGAGCCAAATCCAATTTGCTGATGACCGTCGAGTGATTACAGATATGACATTTCCCAGGGAAGCAGTGTCATAGCAAAAACCACAGTCATGGGCAAGGAAATAGCACATTCTCTACCCACGGTATATTCATTTACACAAAAACTCCTCGAGGTAGGGGAAGGTGCTTACATGTCCATCATTGACATTTCTAGAGCGTACAGAAACTTCACATTGTGTCCACTGGACTGGCTGCTCCTCTGTCTACAGTGGGATGGGCAGTTATTTTGTGACATTTCAGTCCCGTTTGGTTCCCGAGCTTCCGCTTCGCACATGCAATCCATAGCCGAGGCCATAGTCGGAATGTTACAGAACCGTAGAATTGTCCCCAAAATGTACTTAGATGATTTGATTATATTATCTACCAACAGAGAAAGTGCCATCGCAGACTTCAATGAAGCACAGCCGCTCATCAAGGCCCTCAGCTTCCCTGAAGCCGAAAAGAAACTTCAAGCACCCACTAAGGTTGTCAAGTAGCTGGGGGTGGTCATCAACACAAAAGACATGAGCATTTCCATCCCGCCTGAAAAGTTGCAAGAAATTATGTCAAAGGTCAGTGCATTCTCCAAAAAACAATCATTATCACGAAAACAGTTGCAAAGCCTCCTCGGCTCACTACTGCATATCTCAAAGTGTGTCAGGCCAGGCCGCTTATTTGTATCACAATTATTCGAGGCACTTACCCAGTGGGCACAGAACATTGAATCAACATTGATAAACGGTTGTCAATGTTGAGTCAATAGTGACTTAATGTTGATTCAACATTGGACTGAATTCTGTGCCCACTGGGTAGAAGCATGTCCAAGAAACACACAAATGTAAACGCAGCGATCAGGAAAGATATGTGTTGGTTTATGGAGTTCTCGCAGGGGTAGAACGGGGTCTCACTCATTCCCAGGGGCCCAGCAGCAATTACAACTGGCCCTTTGGACGACCCGGTTACGAACATAGCACATCTTGAAGGTATAAACATTGTTGTTGCAGCCCACACCTTCCTGTCAGATGCAGATGAAGGAAAAAATGTGAATATTTTTTGTGACAATTCAGCAGCTGTTTCTGTCTTCACAACAGGAAAGGGCCATGACACCAGCCTCTTTAACTCTGCCAGGGCCCTGTGGATGGCTGAGGCAGTGCTAAACGTAAAAATGAACTTTATTCACATTACAGGCGTAGACAATGTCCAGGCTGACCTACTATGTAGGGCACACCTGTCAGCTTCAAAGCAGGTGGAAGCGGAGCAAGTAGTCAGAGACAATAACCTTACACTCATTGACTAGTGTAACTACATGTTTGACCATATTTCCCCTGCAATATGTTCAAGATCAGGGCTTCAAATCTCTGCAGGCGTTAGCGGCCTGGAGACCCAGGCAAGGGCGGACAGCACCCAAGCAAACCGTCGTTAGGCTGTAGGAGGGTACTTGGGGTTCAGCTACCTGATGAAGTTCCCCCCTACCAGCCGACTTACCAAGAAATCTGTTCTTGGAGTATCAGGCTCTAAGGAAACTGTCTCCGAAAACAATCCGGAACATAGTGGCACATATCAGGGTACATATGACAATGGTGACAGGAAAGGCCAACAATATGTCACACGCAAGAGTCCTACTTGCGTTAGACGCAATAGACAGGCAGAAAGACATCCCCTCACATGTCAAGGACGACATCCCCCTGAATCTGTTCAAAACTTGAGTCATGTAGATCCCAAGAACAGAAGTAGGTACATTGGTCAGGGCAGTGCTCCTCCTGACTGACAAAGCGGCACTCAGGAAGTCAGAGGTGGTCCCAACATCAGTAAAATCATTCAATCATCTGAAAATCTGACCAGGGGGGACGTCAAGCTGGCAAAAGAAACAGCAACAGTTACAATCAAATGGGCAAAGAATCTGCAAAAGTTCAACCAGAATAAGATAGTCACATTAGCGAAGTCAGACAATCCAATGTTGTGCCCAGTCCGGGCCCTCACCAAGGTCATGTTAATGGGTTCATATCTACCAGAGACATCACCCATGTTTGTGTTCCCAGGTACCGCCACTCCCATGCCCGCAACCTATGTACAGAACAGGTGGGACGACCTGCTGGAAGCCCTAGGCATAAAATGGCACCAGTATACACTACATTCGCTCAGGTCGGCCGCAGCGACCGCTGCCTTCGAGGGCCCCTGTAATGAACTCCAGGTACAAAGGTATGGCGGGTGGCGGTTGGACGCTTATAAGAAGTACATCCGGTCAACATCATGTGCCCAAGTCAACACTGTCATCACCAAATCCCTACATAAGTCATAAAGACTCAAAAAGACTCAATTTCAATACAATTCTTGGCGGTTTAGGTGAAGGCTGTGTCTCACGACCTTGGGCCAATGTTTTTGTCTCTGACCGGGTGCCGTCTCTGACCAGGTGCTGTTTCTGACCATGTGCCATCTCTGACCAGGTGTCAGAAAAAAGTGTTTTGAAAAGAATTATACCCATATACATATAAGGATTTGTAAAAACGTTATGGCGGTTGTTATATGATTATAATTATGATTATAATTAGCCTCCTGCTGTTGGTATTTTGACCTTATCAGGCCAAGCCGGTCAGAGATGGCACCTGGTCAGAGACGGCACCCGATCAGAGACTGCACCCGGTCAGAGACAAAAACATTGGCCCAAGGTCGTGAGACACAGCCTGTATTTCATTAATAATTGTATTAAAAATTGTCATTTTATAACATGTCTATATAATACAATCTTAACAAAATAAAATTGATAAATGTTATTCACCCAGCCTCCTGTTACTTCCTGGGAGGATGCTTATAACAGTATGGTGCATGCATCTACAGGTTGTTCCCCCTATCTGTTGGTGTTCGGGGAGGATTTGATTATGCCTGCTGACCTGGTTTTCGGCGTAGCTGGGATTAACGCTGAAACACTTTGTCAGGTAATGTTTGTGGAAGCATTGCGGGATCAATTTAAATCCGCATATGTGATGGTTCGATGTGAGCTGAGCAAATCAGCATGTTGGAAAAAAGTCGACTATGAAATGGATTTGAAACTCAGGTCTTTTCAAGTGGGGGATAAAGTGGTCAGGCTACGTCATCCACTGCAGCAGTTGAAACTGTCGCCCAACTGGGATGGTCCCTTTACTGTTGTTCGGATTGTTTCTGAGTCAACAGTGGTGATCAAATCGATATTGGGACGCCTGTATGAATCCAATGTAGCGAGGCTACGTCGGTGGCATGGTGATGGTTCAGTTCATTTGAAGTCCGGAGAGTATTCGAAGTCAGATGACACTGTACTGAGGGTGACTACCCAGGAATGGCGTGGTCCTGGTAGACCTAAGAAAGTGGTGGGTGAGCTCCCTCCTGCAGTAGAATCATTGTCTTCGGGTACTGGTAAAATTGAACAGGGTCTTGGTAGGCCTAGGAAAAATGTTACCGGTACTGAAATTCGAGCTTCTGGCAAGAAGGTGAAAAAAACATGTAAAAAAAGTCTCTGCAAATGAAGGTCTGAAGGGGAGGAAGGCTGTCCAATTGACTACTGTACATCCTGTGGAATCTTCCCAGAAGACCAGGTCTAAAGAACCCAAGGTAGGGTTGAGACGCAGTCCCTGGTTAGGCCAGGGTACTGCTGTGACCTAATTTGTATACACAACGAAAAGTATGATCCCATAGTGGTAGTACAGACCCAATTGCCGTTGAGTGATCAGGACTGAGACTGCGCTGGAGAGTGAATGAACGAGAGGGTGGCAGACGGATCAAGCCGGCGAATATTCTTATGTTATCCGTAATGACATCTGCCTACACTCCTGAAGAATTCATGGCCAGCAGCAGCCGCAGCCCTGTGGAGTCGACCCAATAAGGGCTTCACCTGTTCGGCTCGTGGCGGGAAACTTGAGCGTCCCCCGCTGCATTATCCGTTGATGAGAAGGGCTTTTCAGTGAGGCGTGAACACTGATTGGCTGACCTTTGCTCCCGCAGTGGGCTTGGAAGCACAAGACAAGAAGCAGCGACGCAGGGACGCATCTCAGAGCAGAGGAGGAGGAAAGAGGGTTCTAGGACCATTCAGTTCCTGAAAACCACACCATAAGACCACGAAAGATGGTCAGTTTACTTGTTGCGTGTCATAAGGACAAGTGGAACTTTGTTCCCACATTAAACTTCAATGCACGCTGTCAACACTGAGCGTGTGAACTAATAAAGACTAATAAACTTAATTAAGGACTATATTATACACTACTGAATGGACATTTATCATTAATCATGACTCACATGATAATGCAGTCAGTAATTTGTAGGTTTCTTGTAGATTAGACCTTATTCCAATCTTGTATACTTTTCTTTGTTCGACATTGAGTGTTCCCTTTATAAAAGTATGGACCTTTGGTAAAATTGTTATTTATTTATATGTTGTGAAAACCACTGATATGAAAACCCTGTCTGGACATATTCATTGGAGGTTGTTAATTTAGTGAATTAGAGTATATATCTAGTAGACTATTTAAGTGTTTTTGTTCGTGCAAAGATAGTATAACAGATTCAGGACATTCTTTCAAAAGCATTATTTCAGTTATCCTATTGAAATGTATAAGCTTAAATCTCGTAAAATTGTTGTAAAAAGGTAGATTATGGAAAAAATTAGGTGTGTACATATAAATCAAATTGGATATTATAAATGTAATCTTGGTGCACCATTACATACGCCAAATTATCGTTCCAATGATTTTTTCCCGGGGGGGGGAGAGTAATGTGATATTATAAACGCTTAACCGCTATTAATCAACCTGCACTTTACAAGGATATCATATACCATTGCATTGTCACCGCCTATAAGTCGAGTACAATGCATTTCTAGACTTGCTACCTGGTACCTACACCCGTCACTAGGTAGGGTACTAGGTGCACAACATCGCATTCTATATGTACAATAAACCCTAAACTACACACCTAATCGCCAATTGTAGTGTTACTTCGTGCATATCAAATCTCAGATATTAGTGTAAAGCTAATTGATGATGGCTTGATATTACACAAAGACATCGACAACTCTATGGAGATAAGTTCGACTGAGGGAAAGCCTCAGGAAGACACTGAGATGCCTGCCATGGAGGAGGTGGGGCAGGTGACCACCTACAGTGTCTCAGAGGAGGAGCTGGAGGAGGCTGTAAGGATTTCTGTAGCTCAGGAACAGCTCATGGAGGTACTGGACTGCCAATCTCCCTTTAAAACCTCACTAGAGCTTCATTCAACTTAGAAGGCAGTGGTACTGAGTGAGTTGGAGGATCACAGGTTCTACCACTGTGATAACACTTGGCCAGAGAGTTACGAGGGGGCTGTCCCAGGGGGCTACAAAAACGAGATCTTCAGGAAGATCTTGCTTCCATGTGGGAGTGATGTCCGGGCTGCACACTCACACTTACAAACTCAAGAGCAATCTGAGTCTAGTGAGGGGAGTGAGGGTAGCACATCGGGAAGGAAAAGTGGCTCACTAAACATAAAGGTGACCGCCGATTATAACATTAGAGCTCTCTGAACAACCCAGATAACAGAGTCCTCACGGGCTCCATTCGAACTCCCTACAATATGCCTCCTGAACTACCTGAGGTTCAATTTGAGTCCCCTGCAGGCCGCTTTGATCTACCAGAAACAATGGCTGAAGCTATGATCTGGAAGAAGCCGTAGAGCGGAATGTATCGAGCACTGTAAGAGGGCTAGAAAAATGCATTCTTGCCCCCGAGGCGTTAGACAGGGGGCTGTTGAAGGACTATATGGTAACAAGGCTGCTGTTACAGTCAAGATACTCATATTTCAGGCCCAGAAAACTGTAATTAGCTTTCCAAGTTGTTTATTTAACAATATCCTGGCCTAGCAAGAAGCTGTCAGATGACATCTAAGAAAAATGGGGGCTGTTAATTGATCAAGGGAGCTACATTGTTACAGAGTCCTATTCCTCTTTTGAGGTGGGACCAAATTTGAAAAAAAAGAATAAACTCAAAAAAAAAAAAAAGCCTTAAGATTGAACAGTTGTAGATGACAATTTTAATGAGGAAGTCGTATTAATTAGTTTACAAATAGCCAGTGTAAGTACCCATATGCGTAGGAGAGAGAACTTGCTTATTCTTATAGGTTTGTAGGATAGACACATCATGATGCACATCATCATAAACGCATCATGATACATTTCAATGTTTGGTCGTGTAGCAAGAGTCCTAACACTCAGTATACTGCTACTACTGCTACTACTACTACCATTTCTAATAATGTAGTCCCGCTAAACCTAGAGCAAGAGTTCTCTTCTAGACGTTATTGCCCTAAGTAAGTCGCGTTACCAAAATTTCCCAAAAACAAAACAAAAAAAAAAGTTGACATTGTAAGTAGACGAACCAGTAGACTCGCCTCTCTGCCCTCTAAAAGAGAGGGCAGGGAGCGAGTCTTACTCTTAAAAACCACTCCCCCCTCCCCCCTCCCCCCCTCCCCCCTCCCCCCCTCCCCCCCTCCCCCCCTCCCCCCATTCCCATAAAGCTAATACTTCCTCCTTCAAAATGATTACCACAGCTTGTGGCCAAACTTAAAAATAAGTATTTGATGCTTGATTTTACTTGAAAAATAGTGTTAAATGGAGGGGGTCAGGGGTCCACTGGCCCCATTGGTTTACATTGCAAATTCCTCCAATAAGTACCCATATTTTGCTGTTTGTATTCTATGATTGAAAGAGAACCAATAAAGATAAAGCTTAACCGAAACTAGTTCTGAAATCCCCATGCCAAAACGCATCAGATAGAATTATAATTGCAACTTAAGTTGAAGGGCAGAAGAGTAAGGCATTTGCACATTTGGAAGTTGGAGGGTCCAGGGTAGTTTGCACAGAGGTTGGAAGATGAATTTCCCCTCTATCTTAGTGTTTCCAAGTTCACCTCCTAAATTTGCTGTTGAGATGTTGAAGGAACATATTGATTATCATAAAACTTCCAATAATTTTTTAAAACTAGCCTTGCCTTAGGGTGTCCCTGAATAACTCCTAGCTTCAGATCTTCACATGGCTACTTCTGATCTGTTATGTTCAACATTGTGTATGAGAGACTTTGCATAAGCTGACATCCCGTACTAAACCATTGATCAATACCTAAATGTGCTTGCTCCTCCCCAAACTCTGTATACATATTTTCTTCTCATGACAAGAGTGAGAGGATAATGTGAAAGTATTACCATAACCAGTATATCCTACACCCACCTACCTGATGCACTGCATGTTGCTGATGTGAGACAAGTTCACCATCCTCTTCTAGCAGACAGTGAAAGGATGAGACTAGGAGCTGATCTGGCTGTAGCTGCAAATGGAACCTCACGAGAAGACCAGTAGCACAGGGGTATCATGGGTGTGTCTGATATGACTAATTAACATATTGCATGTTGACATCCTGAATGTCAGATGTACTAAGCACTTCAAATTGGCCAGGGGTATCATGGGTGTGTCCTGAGAGTTGCATGTTTCTTTGTTCATTGACACCTCACTCCTTAAGAACATATACAGGATGCATCATGTCATGCCATAGCACAGTTATATATCCTGGTAAGGCGTGACCGGGATCTACTCCTGTTACAGACCTGAATGCAATCTAAGTGAATGGGTGTGGTGAGGTGGAAACACCACAGGTGCAGTGTTGAAGGAGCACCTGCCGTGACATCAGTTAATTAACTCAACATTAATAACATCTAGTCCAATTTAATAATGTTTTATTGTATATAAGTTATGTAGGGATTATATCCCAAACACAAGTATTATATGCTATTTTACCACAAAGTCAACAGGGGTCTTGTCCCATTTTACGGGACAAAATATTAATCATTTTCAAAAAGTAATAACTTAGTTTTAAGACTCTCATTGTGAGTGCTTCTCCATCAGGGCACTCCCTATGGAGAGGCACTCACACTGTGTAGAACATATAACTTTCCCTTAGGGAAACTGTATGTAACTCATATCATCAAGATATACACACCACTGCATGTAGCAAACAGGCCCTGGGCCTACTTTATGCAGTTTAAATAAAAGAAGTTTCAATTCAATTCAATTCAATTCAAACATTCACGGATCATGTTTTTACTAGGCGGTGAGGGGTATCATGGGTGTGTCTCACAAAGAGATGCTACAAGCAGACTCACCCAGTGAAGACAGCATCGAGTATATATGCAGCCAACAAGGGCAGAAAACTATACTGGTTAATGTGAGTATATCTGTTATTGGAACTCAAAAATCAATCTGAATAAAGGTGATCCAGGATGTTGACCAAGACCATACTTCTCCTACTACCTAGTCTAATTATTCTAATAACCATTTCTTTACAAATCTTTTTAGCTAATTTTGGTCAAAAGGCTGACTGAAATTTTGCACAAATCAATTCTCCCCATTAAATTAACACAATAAAAATACATGTCTAGGTCCCAAAGTGCCTACTTTCTGATAAATGAATGATACATTTTTACAGTCTTTGGATAACCCTCAGGTAGAATTTCTGGCATAATATCCCTCTAATAGACTTAAGAACAAATTTTATCTCAAAACCTAGCTGTAAACTCTATGCACAGCGATAAGATTTTGACAGCAAACAAAAGTATATTTGAGAAATTTCGATAAACAATGAAGTAATGTGAAGGAAAAAATAAATAAAAATTTTTATGAGCCTCTTCGGCTTATGTTGACAGCAAGAATTTTCGATGTTGACAACAAAAAAAATCACTGTTTTAAGAAATTGCTTGAACAGCTCGAAAAGTGAAAAAAAAGTATATAGTAGTGATTTGGCGGCCACTGCAGTATTTGACGTAAAAAGCACCTCCGGCTGTTAAACAGTTGTTTTTATGGTGTTTTAGTATGTAAGAGTTGTCTACATTAGTCTCTAAAGTCTTATCCCAGTCTAAAAATGCCCCGATGAGAAGGGAGGGCACTTTTTAGGAGGAAGGCGCTTATTATGTTGAATACATATCCATGCCATCAATGAAAGCAATCAAAAATCTATGTGATAGATATTACATTCCAGAGTACATAATTAACAACAGGGGTACATATATTGTCAGTAGTATATAATGTATCGGAACGGGACTATGCTTAAGTACTGTTTATTACTCAATCGACATGCAGCCAATCAGAGGCCTCCATTTGGTCACGTGACCGGAAGTGACCTACTTAGGGGATTAGTGGTGACGTCACGTGACCTAGTTAGCCAATCAGAGGCCGCCATTTGGTCACGTGACCGGAAGTGACGTCATATGACCTACTTATGGACCGGAAGTGACGTCATATGACCTACTTAGGGGACCGGAAGTGACGTCATATGACCTACTTTAGGATCACATGACCGGAAGTGACCTGATGAGTCACGTGACTGGAAGTGACGTCACATGACCTAATGGACAACCGGAAGTGACCTCATTGAGGATCACGTGACCGGAAGTGACCTGATTGATCACGTGACCGGAAGAAGAAGAAGAAGTGACGTCACGCGACTTGATGAAGAGATGAGCGTCTTTAAGGGGTCACGCGCTTTAAAATGTGATATATATTTTTTTTGGAGGAGGAGGAGGAGGAGGAGGAGGCGAGTCTCTTATTTTTTTTGGTAAACCAATAAAAAATACAACGATATAAGTTTGTTTTTTCATTTTATTTTTTTATGAGCGACTGGAAGTGACTTATTGAACTAGGTAGAAGTGTTCTTTAGAGTGTATAAGGGGGGAGGAAAGGGGAGGGGGGGGGAGGGGGGGAGGGGGCCCCCTTTAAGATGCATGGGGAGGGGGGCGCTTTTAGGATGCATGGGGCGGGTGGGGGGGGAGGGGAGGGGAGGGGGGGAGGGGGGCGCTCTAGGGGGTGGGGGGGCACTCTAAGGGGCG
The DNA here is from genome assembly GCA_947462335.1 of Harmothoe impar. Taxonomy (NCBI): domain Eukaryota; kingdom Metazoa; phylum Annelida; class Polychaeta; order Phyllodocida; family Polynoidae; genus Harmothoe; species Harmothoe impar. The sequence goes on along the minus strand of OX381720.1, from coordinate 65,392,409 downwards.
TTTGTCTCTTTTAAGAAAAAAAAGAAAGAAAAGAATTTAATCGAGAGACACACTTCTTCTCGTCGACGCGAATTCTTCGACAGCCTATAACCATCTCGCTGCCGTTGAAAGCGTGGCGCAGTTTCACGTCGCGGTCGTGCTCTACGAAGCGTAACCACTCCAAAGCGCTGTGAGAGTTTCTTTGCCTAATTTCGGGCTTGAGCTCGGTCTCAGGTCGTCTCACCGCGTAATAGCCCGTGCAGTGCGCTTCGCTCATGCAGTGCAAGTACAGAGAGTTAGCGTCTAGGCCTAGGATGTGCTGGCACGGTCTCGCTTCTTCGCCGTACTTGTGCTCCCTTATCCGCGTGGTGCCCTTCTCGTGAAATCTATGGAAGATGATGGAAGGACCGCCGACTAGATTTTCTTTGATCAGAGCGTGGAGGATGGCGTCGAACTGGGGGAACGTTGTGAACGCATCTTCTAGGTTTTGGAAGAGGAACCGTAAAGTCAAACCGGCGAGAGAAATCCCGTCTTTCAACATGTCAATGCCGCGATCTTGGAAAAATTTAGCGTGATTTTTCAGAGCTTCTATGAAAGGTTTGACGTCTTTGTTGTTGTAGTGGATCAAGTAATCTCCCATAGTTTGCATCTTCTCGTCGGACCAAGCTTTCTGACATGCGGCGTAGTCGGATTCAAACATTTTGACGCCCGTCAGTTCGCTGTCAAAAGCCGATCTTGGTGGCAGTGTTCTGTTTCCCAGTTTCCTGGTAGACGTCATCCATTCGTAAGGAAAGTGACCTTTCTCTTCGTTTCTGGTGAAAGCTCGCAAATAGTTCGCGTAGTTGTAACCGGGTGCCAAATAGTTGACTACGTCCAAGAAAACCATGTGCTGTGTGTAAACCGCCAAGTATTGATTGCTTCTCTTTATGACGCTGAATTCTTGGTTTCTTCGGTCTCCGGAGGCAAAGAACGAGTGAAGGCGTATTTTGATCAGGTTCAAGTCGTAACGCCCCGAGTTGAAGCCCACGACTGGAGCTTGACGGATGTATCTCAGAAGCCGCTTCTTCAGTTGAACTAATGGGTGTCTGGTCTGAGCCGCAGCGAAGCCGCCTGGAGAAGGGGTGAATGTCGCCTCCTCTAGCAGGAGAGCTTCACCTATCGCCGCATCTAACTTCGCTAACGTCGGTCGGTAAAGTTCTAGCACAGCTTCCCCGATGACTTTGGCGTTCTCGTTTATGTGATTTAAAACTCGGTCCAACAAGGGGTTGGAATCTGCGTCGGATTCTCTGACGAAGCAGACCGGCCCCTCCCACCCCGGAAAGACGGATGCGACGCTAGCCGACAAAGGGACGTGATCCCACAGCAGGGACACATGTTCCGTCGACGGTTCTCTGCACGGTCTGAAGAAAGCCTCGAAATCGAAGGTGATCTTGTAAGGGTAGATTCCGGAATGTCCGTCGGGAGGAAAAATGGACAAGTCTGCTAGCGCTTTGACAGAACGGGACAGAACTGACGTAACAAATCTGAAGCGCGCTTGCTGGTGTTGTATAAGTGAAAGGAAATGCAGCGGAAGACGCAGAGGTTGTCCTTGTTGGGAAAATCTAACACACCGCTTTTTTTTCCAACTCAACCGACCTGAGTGATCCTACCGCCTCTGGGAAATTCCCCCGGTCCCATGTAAACGCAAATGTTCAAATTGGTAGGAAAAAGAACGTGCCACTTGGTGTCAGCGTCGCAAAGTTTCCGTACTTCCTCGCAAGCGACGGTGTTTTCCATGTTTGAGAGGAGCTCTTCCAAAGTTTCTGAATTAGTTATAGTAGGGAGCGGTTGTATGAGAGTTGCGTTGTTCTGGAAGGCGTGAAAGAAGCGCAGTTTGCTCTTGTCTTCTCTGTGTTGTAAGAGTAAGCCTACCGAGAAACCCACTTTGTATCTGAATCTTTGCGTGAAGTGAATGCAACGCATAGTATCTACAGCGTCACTCAACTCGCCGGTTGGTAGCCTGAAGTTTGTTACACTCACGCGAGTCCCATGCATCCTGACCCCCGTTTGTATTGCGGGCCAATTCCCCGTGAACGTTTCCTCACCGTTCGGTACAGCACATATGCGCTGAGGGATAGTCACCCCGTCCAGAGATTCGCGTCGACAGGTGATCTTTCGGCAATCGCCTTCGCCGCATAGAGGGCAAAACTTAGGTATTACTCTACATTTTTCTACGTGTCTCTCGTGATTGTACGGTCTTTTAAAAATTTTGAAACACTTTTCGCAGACGTACTGCGTCATGTTTTTTTTTTTTTTTTTTTTTTTTTCACTTAGTTACCAATTAAAAAAAGATTTTCCCAACTACTTAGCCGTCTATCTATCTATCTATCTATCTATCAATCAATCTATCTATCTGTCTATCTATCTATCTATCTATCTATCTATCTATCTGTCTGCTGTCTCTGTATCCGTCTGTCTGTCTCATACAGCGTACACTGTGTGTGTGTGTGCGCGCGTGAGCGTTGAGCGTCTCTCATTCCAAATCTATACCGAGAAATTTGAGAATAATCTCTGTTTTGTCATCCAACTCTTTGAGCGCTCTGGCGGACAGCGTCAGCCCCTGCTGTGTGGGTTTTTTGTCAGGACCTTCGTACGTGCGCACGTGGATGAGGTTCTTACCGCTGTAGTAGCTCACAGCTGCGTACACTTCGCCCTCCTCATCCAGCACTGCGAACCAGGGGGTGTGATTAGGTCTTCCTTGCGCGGACGCTGTGTCGCGTATGCGCACCACTGCGCGGATATCGGCGATGCGCGCTATTAGCTCGCGCAGCGCGTCGGCAGTGAAGTGCACTCGCTTGCTTCTGGTCAGAGATGCCTCTTTCACCTGGCCGTCTTTTGTGTAGCGCGGCCTCCTAGACAGTCTAGCCACGTCCTCCCAGATCTCCAGCGTCAAAGTCCCGTCTAAGCAGAACTCTAACCCGAGAGGACGGGAGGTTTTCTCTGCTTCTTCTCGTCCATCTTCTTCTTTTTCTTGTATTTTTCTCTTCTTAGTAGGCCTTGTTGTTCTGGAACCCGCCTTAGAACGTTTCAGACTCGCAACAAGAGTAACACCATCAGCGTGAGCTGAATCAGCAGCAGAACCGATATCAGCAGCAGCGTCAGCGCTGGTGGTATCCGAGGACTCGTTGTTGGAACAGAGCAGCCACACGCCGTCGGTGCTGAGTGTAGCGGTAGAAGATGAAGCGCCGCCGCCCTCGTAAGGTGGCGGTGAGGGCAGTCGCCACGGACCGGACGCGCTACCAGTGGAAGTGAGGTCGAAAGCAGTGGAAGAGGGGAGCCGAAAAAACGTACCGTCCACCCGTTGCCCTTCGGGTTCGTCGTACGCCTCGTCGTCAGCGTCGTTCTCTGTCTCACCCTGTTGCTGCTGCTCCTCCTCCTCCTCCTCCTCCTCTTCTTCTTGGTTTAGGGGCTGAGTGTCCGAATAGCTGTAACTCTCAGCGCGAGCGGCGTCGATGGCGTCGGTTGATGTAGTGGTGGAGAGGGGCTGTGCAACGTGCGGCAGGTCATCAAAATCAGCAACAGTAGTGGGGAGGTAAAAACCTGGTTGCCAGTACTGCGCTGTGCCAGGAGCGTTGTCGTCAGTAGTAGTAGCGGTAGCAGCAGGTGCAGCAGCAGCAGCAGCAGCAGCAGCAGCAGCAGGCGCAACAGTAGCAGGCGCAGCAGCCTCAGCAGGCGCAGCAGTAGCAGGCGCAGCAGTAGCAGGGCGCAGCAGCAGCAGCAGCAGCAGCACGAGGATCACCAGCAGCAGCAGCAGCAGCAGCAGCAGCAGGCAGGGCGGCAGTAGCAGCGGCAGTAGCAGCGGCAGCGCGCTTAGCAGCAACGTGTACCGTCGCGAGTGTAACAACGTCGCTAGCAAGACGACTACTACCAGTAGTACTGCTACTACTACCACTACTACTTCTACTACTACTACTACTACTACCGCTACTACTACTACTACTACTACTGCTGCGAGCGCTCGCTACAGCGGGAGGGTGATAAGACCAAGCGGTTGCGGCGGTAGTCTCATTTTCAGTAGCAAGAGGAGGCACTGATGCTAAATGAGCGCTGTTCCGCGTAGTCTTCTTGTTCTTGAACTTGCTTAGATCCTTGGACGGCACTAGGTGTTATCTTTTGCTCATGGTGGTGACTGTAGAGAGCGGCAAAAGACTGAGTGAGTGAATGGGGGTTTCCAGTCCCCTTATATACGCCTTCTCGCTTCTAGAGCTAAGCTACTTACTGTCCCTGTTCAGCTGCCGCCGGCCGACCGGTGGCCATTCACAAAGAGAAACAAAAGACATAATGCATGACGTTTTCAGCTGGATCCCTTTCCCCCCTTTTGAGAGATCGACTGTCATGAGCTAAGCTACTTACCACCCTGTTCAGCAATTCAACGCGCATTAGCTGTATAAAGGATTAAGTGGTTGCTGCCGCCGGCTGACCGGCGGCCATTCACAAAGAGAAACAAATGACATAATGCATGACGTTTTCAGCTGGATCCCTTTCCCCCCTTATGAGAGATCGACTGTCATGAGCTAAGCTACTTACCACCCTGTTCAGCAATTCAACGCGCATTAGCTGTATAAAGGATTAACGGTCATGAGCTCAGAGTGTGTATACAAAAAAATGTGTGGCGTGAAGCAGGACCCCCTAAGACGAGTGTGTCTGTCTGTGAGTAGAGGCGTGTGCATGTGGTGAGCGACTTAAGTGTAAAACAAAAAAAAATCACCGCCTCCTGCCGTGGTGAGTAGACCGGGCCGGCCGGCGGCGGCCGGCTAGTTCAATAGGGGTGACAGCTGACTAAGGCTGTGCATGAAAAAATCCGATTTTCACCTGACCTCTGACGTGTGTTACAATGAATGTCAGAGGGAGAGAGAGTCGTCCTCAGGTAGGGGGTAGGAGGTAAGGCTATGGATGAGGAAAAAACACCATTTTCAGCTGGTCTCCACCGATAGCGATGACATACTCCTCGTCATCTAAGCTCTTAAGAAGCTCTTAAGGAGCGGAGCGGCTGAAAAGCGTCATGCGGACAGGTTGCTAGACAGCTGGGGTGCTGTTGGAAATAGGATTAAACTCCCTCTGTATAAAAGCTCTGATTTCTGTTGGAAAAAAACATATCGCCTCTGACCACAGTAACGTCTACTACCACCACCACCGCCACCACCGCCGCCGCCGCTGCCGCCGCCGCCGCCAAGACGAGACGAGATGGCTCAAGCTATTCCACTTTCAAGCTCGCCTTCACCTCCTTGTCCACCTGAAAAAAAGTTAATGCGGCTTGACGACGTGAGACGCGCGGGGCAGACCGATGGGGAGAATAGAGAGGTAGGACAGCGGCGCTTAGCATATAGCGATGCCTTGCTTCTTCAACTAGGTAAAGAGTTGAGCGGATCTTGGAGAGAGTTGGGCAGTAGCTTAAAAGTTACCGCCGCCCGTATGGATGCTCTAGTAGAGCGCAGTGTCAAGACACCGGAGGAGCTGTGTACGGCGATGTTCCGAGTCTGGTGGGGTGAAACCCCGCATCGTCATAGATGGGGAGAGCTCGGCCGCGTCTTCACCCGCATTAGACGAGTGGAACTGTTGGCTCAGTGGATGACCCTTCTCCACAGGCAGGGGTTGGATTTCGAGAACCCCGACTCGCACGCGATGCATAAGCACTTGGGCGCCCTCGGCAGACGCCTAGGTAGCAGGTGGAAAGAGGTGGGGGGCCATTTAAAATTGTCGCCTGAGAGGTTAGATAAGATCGCTGAAGAATGCGAATATGGAGGAAGTCCCGCTGAGTGGGCCTTCCGAGTGTTGAAAATGTGGCAAGCTGAAGCTGACGGTGCCGGCAGTACGCCTTTTGAACTCCTTCGAGTGTTGACTGAGGACATGGGAAAGTTTGACCTCGGCATCGCGATATTACTTGACTTTATCAAGCAAGAAACAACGAGAACAACGGACATGTGAATTGTTGTGTTTTATTTTCATACGTCTTCTTAATTAGTAAGTAAAAAAAAATATTATAACAATTAAGTCGCGTGTCCTCTTAAAGTGTCAATTCCTCCGGTCGCGGCTGATCGCCTCATCAGAGCACGTGATAAACAAAAAAAATTAAGAGACACACTTCTTCCTCTCGAGAGGAAGAAGTGTGTCTCTCGATTAAATTCTTTTCTTTCTTTTTTTTCTTAAAAGAGACAAACGCCCCTTAGAGTGCCCCCCACCCCCCTAGAGCGCCCCCCTCCCCCCCTCCCCTCCCCTCCCCCCCACCCGCCCCATGCATCCTAAAAGCGCCCCCCTCCCCATGCATCTTAAAGGGGGCCCCCCTCCCCCCCTCCCCCCCTCCCCTTCCCTCCCCCCTTATACACTCTAAAGAACACTTCTACCTAGTTCAATAAGTCACTTCCAGTCGCTCATAAAAAAATAAAATGAAAAAACAAACTTATATCGTTGTGTTTTTTATTGGTTTACCAAAAAAAATAAGAGACTCGCCTCCTCCTCCTCCAAAAAAAATATATATCGCATTTTAAAGCGCGTGACCCCTTAAAGACGCTCATCTCTTCATCAAGTCGCGTGACGTCACTTCTTCTTCTTCTTCCGGTCACGTGATCAATCAGGTCACTTCCGGTCACGTGATCCTCAATGAGGTCACTTCCGGTTGTCCATTAGGTCATGTGACGTCACTTCCGGTCACGTGACTCATCAGGTCACTTCCGGTCACGTGATCCTAAAGTTGGTCATATGACGTCACTTCCGGTCCCCTAAGTAGGTCGTATGACATCACTTCCGTACCATAAGTAGGTCATATGACGTCACTTCCGGTCACGTGACCAAATGGCGGCCTCTGATTGGCTAACTAGGTCACGTGACGTCACCACTAATCCCCTAAGTAGGTCACTTCCGGTCACGTGACCAAATGGAGGCCTCTGATTGGCTGCATGTCGATTGAGTAATAAACAGTACTTAAGCATAGTCCCGTTCCGATACATTAAATACTACTATTGTCTGTAACAATAGCTAAATGTATTATCTTTGAATATTCCCTTACCGCTTGCTTGTCGATGAAGTTGGGGACGTAGGCGTCATTGGGAACTTTTTGGTCATTCAAGATCACTTGCAGCGAGTTGATGGCACAAACTCCCGACTTATGTTGTTTTGGCTATTTCTGGCCCTTTTCAGGCTTATACCCCTACAGATTAAGCAGTTTTGCACCAATTTTTTCAATCTTTTATTATATGTGAGAAAACATCCTAATGATTTGGGAAATCTCTACTTTTTGTGTATTGGCCTAACATTTTCCGTTTTCTGGCCCTCCAATGAACCAAAAACCCCTGAAAACGTCAAAAACACTAAAAATGACATGTTTTACATGTTTCCCATGTCTACTGAGGCAGTAACAGCCTATCCCTAATATCATTTTCTATTAGGCCTATGGTATAGTCAATTGATTCACGAGGATTTCACTAGATATGTACCATATTTTTTTCTCCACAGTCATTTAAGTTTGTTTTGCTAGCAAACTGATCAAAAGTCTTTTCAGGTTGACACCTCTATATAGTAAATTCAGAAGATCCACACAGTATCCATTGTATCCCAGATTGTGAGATAACTCTTGTGTCTTCTGCTGGAAAAAAGAAATTTTGAGAAAAATCCAATAATCTTGCCTCCAGGAGCATATGTCTATTGGGATACATATTTTCCATCACGGAGTCACCCTCAATATTCGTCAAGGAGTCACCAGTCACCCTGATAAAAATTTAAACCTTCATAGAATCATTAATACCCAATATATTTAAGTTATCTCTGGTTTTCCTGTGTCCTACCCATTCCCTCTAATGTTCTGAAATAGAAATCCACCATTTTTATGCTCATTTATACAAGAAATTATTTCCGTCACGGAGTCACCAGGGTGACTCCGTGACGCAAAATAGATTAATAGGGGTACTTTAGGCCTATACTGTGCAAACTAGGTCTGACCAGATATCATTATGCTTCATATTTCTTAAAGTACACATGATCATGACATTGTACAGTGATTTTAACCAATAATGGGACCATTTTGAGGAAACTAGGGTAAAGTTGAGAGTATGTAGTTGAAATTTTCATATTTTTGATAAATGTTCAAAATTCACTGGGCTGTATCTCAAAAACTATTTCCCTGATGATATCCATTCTTGGTATGCGTGAGGATATATGTTGCCCCAGCTTGCATACCAAATTATTTGTAGCTGTGATGTATTTGAGGCACAATGTACATGAACATGTATTTTTCGTCACGGAGTCACCCGAATCGCGGACGATATACTTTGCGAGGCGATTAAAACTGAACCGCTAGGGTTACAGACGCATCACAAAGTGTTCTGAAGAGCCAAAATATATACCTTTCAATATAATAAACTTGTTTAAACATATTAAGAACTTTCTGATTTGCCCTTCCTCTATCCTAAAACAACATAAGTCAGGGGTTTGAGCCTGTCAATATTCAAATGTTTCATCTCGAACGGGTTTTTCTTGTAATTTCCATTGAAGGCTTCTTGGTCCAAGAAACAAATGGTCACCGCCTCAGGAAGCTGTCCCGTGTTGGAGTGCGTGTAGGTGTGATCTCTGTTGCCCTGGGAAAGGCGTAGGTCGTCACTTCCACCCGGTTTATGGGGTAATCGAAGGGTCTGTGTTCGATGACGGCCTTCTCGTGCATTTCTGACACTAAAGGAGTAACCACAATGCGATGCACGTAAAGCTTAGCCTTACTGATCCTTAGTTTGTACTTGCTGTCGATAGCGGCCATCAGCTAGAAACTAGGCAAAGCCTGTTTCAGAGGGAGGTTGATCTCTGTTTCTCCAGCTATGAGCTTCGGTTGATGAGCCAGGTCGAAGTGGAGTCTTTTGATTAGGTGAAAGCTACCTTTTTTAGCTATTGCTTTGTGAGCCACGAATCCTTCGTTTGCCTCCGCCAGGTCGTTGAACTTACCGGCCGTGTCTCTGTACCAACCTTGCGCTGTCATGATGCTCTCTTTCACACCCTTGTCGTAGATGAGCAAACCTTCTAGGTAAGCTCTGTAGGGGAAAGTTTCCGTGTTACCGGATATTTTTAAACCTCCGATGGAAACTTGAACGTCCTTGAACAGAGTGTAAGCGAAGTTGTTCATGAGAGCCAGGTTGTTGTCCACTCTGAGAGCATCGCCGTTTTTTTTCACTACCTTACCTTCCAGATGTAGGTAGTTTTCGTTCAGGTCCGTATACTCTTGCGACTTGCCGATCGTGAAGTTGATGTTACTTCCGTCGCTCAAAGAATTTTTGGTTTCTAGGCAGACAAAGGTGGACTTGAGGATAGCTGTTTGAGTTGGTGCTACTCTGTGCAGATCGAGCTCGCTGAGTGCGCACTCCTTGCTGTTTTCGTGCACGTAAGCCATTGCGACCGCTTGTTGCGTCGACTGACAGTGGACTGAGAGAGGGACCCTGTAACCCTTTCATATATATACACCGTCTAGCCGTTGAAGATTTCCCCCTCTCTTGTCTCTTGTGGTTACGCTGCGAACCACCACCCGTTTGAACAGGTTCTGGACTAATGCGTTTCACTCCTTTTTTTCAAGGTGCTCTCTTTGGAGTTTTTCTCCGTACTTATTAATTGACCTCCCAAGTTCTTCATGCTGGCCATCCCTCTATTTTTCACACTGCTGTTGAAAGATCGTCCGGCCATTACATCCTTGGCCACACCCACGCCAGCGCGCAACAGGGTTTTCCCAACGGTTCTCAAAAGAGGTGTGGCCAAGTGCATCAGCTCTAACAGAGCACCACCGAATCCGTGACGGTTCTGGAAAAAGCAGCCACTGTACACTTCGACACCGTTGCCGAATTGAGTGTTGTAGTAAGAACTGTAACCTTCGTTGGTTGCAGCTCTCGGTGTGAAATAAGGCGAATGTGTTCTTAACATGTCTTTGCAATTTCTTCGGCGAGCGGTTCCTTTCTTATCGATCCACGGGTCTTAAAAAGAGTGTCACCATCCCTCTCCTGTTTCGAATGATATGGGTTGACCGGTTCTGTCTCTTAAGTAGATACCCATGTCGTTGAACGGTTTCGACTTCAAAGGGAAATAATCCAAATGGGGAAAACTGATTGCTTGAATTGCACCCTTGTTTTTTCCGCTTCTGTTGACCAAGACGCAGCGTAGAAGAGATACGTTCACATCTCCTACCTGCCTTTTTTGAATGGCATCTGTGTACATGTACACAGTGTACACGTCTGCGAAAGGGTCCATTGTGTGATGGCCCGTCGTCCGTCCCACCAAACGGGTTTCCGCCCTGAATCCTTAAATTTGTGCCAGATTCGGGTTGAGGTGCATGCAATAGTTTTCCGGTACCTGGATGGTGACATGTTTTGTAAGAGTGTTGAACTGGAAGAGTTTCTGCAGAGGCTTCATCTTCTTAAAATAATTTCGACTTAGTTCGTGGTCTTTAAAGAGGTTGTTTAAACCGGAGAGGAAAGGAGAGTTGATTGCAGTGACTATGGGCGGTACCTGATAAGTAACGTCCAGCAACGTTTCTATCTTATAGTCCTTCTCCAGTTCTTTAACCATCTTTCTCGATAGTTTTTTTATTTGCATGTGTATTTTATCGGCGGCGCTGAGAGGTGTTTTTTTTTCTTTTTTCTCTTAGGTAGGACCTCTTTTTTCTATCATTAGGTCTTCCTCTTTGGAGTTGAGTGTGTAATGTGACGTTGCGTTTTTCTCATTGCTACTTTCAGACCTATCCACTCTTACACTACCCCCTCCTTCTCCTCCTCCTCCTCCTCCTCCTCCTCCACTTGGCCCAGTCCACTTTTTGAAGTGACTCTTAGACTACTTCATCTTACTGTTTCTGCCTTAGCCAAGTCTTCCTCCAGCTTTTCCCAGTCCACTTTTAGGAGTGCCTCTAACAGAGGTTGGTTGTTAAACATTCGGGACGACTGTTTCGACGACAGGTCTTTCCGTAGAAGAGAGATAACGAAGAAATTCCTCCTTCAGTATGTTACTCCATTCTGTCGGCAGTATGATTTCGCTCAGAGCCGTTTCGTAAGCCTCCGGTAAAAGTAAGGCCGAGCAGAAATGTGTCTTATAAGAAGTCCGGCTGTTGTCAGGGTAATAGTTCATAGAGCTGTTGCTAGGTAAGGTGATGTTTATCTTTTTCTTTTCTTTTAAACAAATTTTATTGACAGGAATTGACTCGTTGAACTTGTCGCCCTACCCTTTCCAATGAACCTTGTTAGCAATACGTACACGCTCCAGGATATCGAAGTGATACAGCAGGACCTAACGGTCCAGCCTATCCTCCTTTATCCACTCCTCATTGTCAGAGAAACCTTCGGCATTGGTCTCCAATGGGCACTGAGAGGACTGGTTTTCCTTCACACAGTCTCCCACACACATAAGTGCGAAATACTGAAATGCACTCACTGCGTTGGCTTTCAGGGCGTGTCCACCAACCCAGCGAGTTCTTCTCGTGGCATCTTATCGACACCCTCCAGAATGGAGTCAACCTCCGCCGGGGTTTGCCTAGCGTCCAGCGACGCCCTCCGGATGGCATTCTTCAACACATGGTCATGAAGGTTTGCCCTTTCCTGTTGAGCAGTGAGATTCGTGCGAACCGCCACTGACTATTGTAGCATGATCTCCTCTTCCTGAGCTGCATCAGCGATAGCCTCCTTTGTTTTCTGGGCTAACACCTGGGCAAGCTTTCTGGCTGGAGTCTTACTCTTGCTTTTCTCGCGCATTCCGAGGACAGTGCGATAATCTGCAAAGGTCTCCATGTCAGAGTCCAGTTCCGCTAAGGCAGTGGGCCCGGCCGCAAGCCCAGCCTGATGCTCAGCAACTAGGAGAAGACGTTCCTTCTTTGTATCCTCTCCTACCTCCTCCAAACTACTGTTCAGACGATCCGGAAACCAGGTAGGGAGAGTGTCCCCCAACTGTTCCAGACCCCCGAATGTAGCAGTCAGGCCGAAGTCAATCTGCTTTAACTCAGTCTTGCTTACCGTGTTAACTAAGCTCTTCCGGAGCACTCTAGGGACAAGGTCATTATCCTTGAAACGGTCATCATGGGAATGGGGAGTCAGGATGCCTCCTGATCCCCCACTTCCCTTCGGAGAGGTACGCGGTCCCGAAGTGGGACCAACACCAGCAGCCTCTCCTATCTTCCCAGGCTCCTCCGAAGTATCTATGTCGAACACCCCGTCTGTATGCTCCGGGTCAATCACGGGCTCCTCGGGTGGTGGAGCCGATGTGGTCACAGTTACTTTCAAAGGCGCGGGGGGGGCCGGCACCTTAAAGTTTCCTATTCAGGCTCTGAGACGACTTCAGTCACCAAAGAGACCACTGCGGATCTCCCTAGAGTGAAGTCAATCTCCACGGGTCCGGTCAAGGTTGACTGCGTCCCCTCCAACTGGCCCACAGTGTTAGACATCTTCGGACATCCACCTGCAGGACTAGTATCCATGCCCTTTGCTAAGGACAGTAGATCCGTCAGGGGAACTCTGGCCAATTTCTTGGTTGTCATCTCCAGGATTTCACTTTCGGATTTTTTACGTCCGGAAGCCAATGTGGGTTGAGTGTCAGCTTTCACATCCACCTTACCCTTCGGTTTGGTCTCAGCTTTTGCATCGACCTTACCCTTCGGTTTGGTCTCAGCTTTTGCATCGACCTTACCCTTCGGTTTGGTCTCAGCTTTTGCATCGACCTTACCCTTCGGCTTCTTTGCATCCTTCACCGTACTGCTTGTAGTAGCAGTGGTGGTGGAGTCCTTAGGCTTGGTACTCACAGTACCAGGCTTCTTCCCTTTCGGATCAGGCTTCTCTATCTTAGATTGAGCCTTCTAGCCCGATCCGGTCTGTTTGGTCACCTTGAAGGCAGACCGGTCCGTAGACTTGGATCTGTCCCTCGGTGTCTTGTTACCACCAGTCCGAGTCCGAGTCTTCGGCCCAGTGGTATCTCCGTCATCACTAGTAGTGGCACTATCCTTCATGGATAATCGGCGGTTCACCGTCTTCTTCAAAGTGGGCGACACACTCAGACTTACCAACCGGGAGGGTTGGCAATCCAGGTCCATAGATTCAGACTCAGGGAGCACCAAACCTTCGGGCAGCACGAATTCCTCCTCAACTTCCGGAGAGGGAGATTTTCGGATCGGGACACAGTGGGATCCACTTGCATATCCGCTATCTTCTCACTCAGTTTATCTCCTGACCCGCGGTTAGAGGCAAGGAGTTCCTCGACAGCCGAAGCCATCTCGGGGTCCTCAAGTGGACTGGTGGAGCTGTTGCTCGGCCATTCTTACCGGCACATGTTGTCTTTCGACAGAGGATTGACGGGAAACTAAAATTTTTTTTATTTTTTTTTAATAGATTTTTATTAAGGCATTATACAGCATAGTATACTAGATAGTATACAGCCGATATCCGGATTACAGCAGTACGCTGATCCTCCATCCGGTCCTTCTCTAATGCCTGACTAACTAGATTCTTCAAATTATGTGTAATGATGATGAACAGTCTGTATTATGACCATCGTTGTCTGTTTATATATTACCCTTTTTATGCCATATAGGGGTTGGGTAGAGGGCGATGGGGGGCTGGGGGGGTTTTGTGGTGTCGTCTTATGTCTTAAAACTAGTTAATAGCACTACTCTCAGCAGGTCTGTCGCCAGAGGTAATCAGATATACAATACACTTTATAAATAACATACTTGACAAGGATCACACATATGGGAGGGTTGTCTCTCCATTGGAACTCACATTTATTGTATCTACTTTAACTGAGCAGGATATAGAAATAATAGATAAAAATAAGGGGTGAAAAGAGAGAATGGAGTAGGTGGTGTTTACCACCTAATATTGTATATCAGGGTTTATCATATAGCACTGGGGATGAGTTTTCTTTATTTTGAGTTTAAATAGTTTCAATGAGGGCAGTTTGGTTATATCGGGTTTAAGTTTGTTCCAATGGCGTATTGCCCTCTCAAAGAAACAATTAAAAATCACAGGATTTCTAGTAAATATCTGAATGTATCTTAATCCCGTATTGTATTGTGTGTTTGCATACCTTTGGTCTACAATATTAGGTTTATATTGCAAATTAAAGGCAAAAATAAGTGAATATTCCTTCTGTCTCTAAGAGACTTACAATTGCTCATCTCATGGAGCTGATCTGTGTTATACAGAGGGTTAGGACCAAGTCTAACTTTATATACTATTTTCAGCGCCCTGTTTTGTAGCAGCTGAAACCTAAGAGAGAAGGCTACAGTATGCTTGTCCCATAAAATATCCATATAATCCATCAAAGGGAGGATCATAGTTTTATATATAGTTAATGCATCAGGGATGTCCAAATATGTACGTATATTTCCAAATTGATGCAGCTTACCTAATATATTGTTATATACCTTATCCTCATGGCTGCTAAAGTCCAGCTTATCATTTAACATTATACCTAGATAGTTAAAAACAGATACCTTCTCAAGCTTAGTTCCTCCAATTTCTGATCATTGAAACCAATGGCCATCCATTTGGTTTTATCCTAATTTATGGTCAGAAGGTTCTTTGCGCACCAGGACTCTATGCTCTTAGCACTATCCACAAGTGTTTGTAAATTAGAAGAGGAGATTACAGCATCGTCAGCATATAAAAATGTCTGACGGTTATGGGCACAACTCGGGAGGGAATTTATATATATATAATGTAAATCGTATTGGGCCTAATATAGACCCCTGGGGGACTCCATACTTAATTACTTTTAATTGGGACAATTTGTTATTTGCAAAGACTTTTTGATTTCTGTTAAAAGGATAGCTCTGGCGCTACAAACATGTTTTATTACTAAGATCTAAATTTTTTAGTTTATTTAATAGTAGGGGCTGGGATACTGTATCAAATGCTTTAAGTAGTATAGTATGTATCGGAACGGGACTATAGTTAAGTACTGTTTATTACTCAATCGACATGCAGCCAATCAGAGGCCTCCATTTGACCGGAAGTGACGTCACATGCCCATATAAGGGCATACCGGAAGTGACGTCACGTGACCTTGACCTAGTTAGAGGTCAAGGTCATGACTCAGCCAATCAGAGGCTTCCATTTGACCGGAAGTGACGTCACACGCCCATATAAGGGCATACCGGAAGTGACGTCATGTGACGTCACACGCCCATATAAGGGCATACCGGAAGTGACGTCATGTGACCTTCACATGTACATATAAGGGCATACCGGAAGTGACGTCAAGCGACCTTGACTTAGTTAGAGGCTTCTGATTGGCTGGTACACCGGAAGTGACCCATTTATGCAAATGAGGGGCCTACTTCTGGTCAAATGGAGACCTCTGATTGGTTGGGTCATGAAGAAATGTGTCTCTTAATTTAATTTTGTTTAGGAAGTGATCGATTTTAGGATCACGCGACCGGAAGTGACCTGATGAGTCACGTGACTAGAAGTGACGACGACACATACCTTAATTAGACGATTCAGCAGCGACCGGAGGAAGTGTCACTTTAAGAGGACACGCTAGTTAATTGTTATATTTGTTTTACTTACTAATAAAAGAAGACGTATGAAAATAAACACAACAATAATTTTATTTTATTTTTTTATTTTCTTTTTTTCAATTCTAATAACACTCTATTTTTGAAAAGATGCGCTCAATCAATCAATAACACACTTTTTTCATATTTTAAAGGACTCGTTGTCACACCGTTAGAATGCACGCGACGCTTATAATACAAGTAGCGCACGTCATCTTTCTCTATGGTGTAAGTGGCCATTTTTGGTTCGTACCACTTTTGAAATTTATATTTACCGCAAGGAGAGTTTTTCGTTTTCGAAAACATTTTAAGAAGACGCCTACTTCTGTACACTTTTTTTGAGATTTTCTTTCACCGGTGCCGCTGATTTGATCGTAGCAAATGTAAGTCTTAGGGTTGACACTTGGGATCCCGTCACCTTCTCACGCCGCTTTCTTTTCTTTCTGAAGTATGTCTCTCTCAGGCGAGGTTTGACTACACACAGGCAAACATCAGAGGCACCCAATAGCGCTAATTCTACCTTCAGACAAAGGTCAGGCACGGCTGGCCTATAATAGATGGGTCAAGGGCTATTCTAGTGAGGGTCAGGCTACGCCGGACATTCAATAAAAAGCTGGAGTTTGGCAAACTTGCTTTTGAAAGTCTGACCATGCGGGATCCTCATGCCATAGTCTGGCAATGCTGAACTCTTGGGAGAGTATGCCGGACTCTTGCTGGCCAGACTTTCAAGCAAATTTGCCAAAGTCCAGCTTGTTATTGAATTTCCGGCGTAGCCCGACCCTCAGTAGAATAGTCCTTGACTCATCTATTATAGGTCAGCAGCGCCTGACCCTTGTATGAGAGTAGTATTGGCGACATTGGCCGACTCTGATATTTACCTGTGTGTACGGCGGGAGGAGGGGGTTCACAGCTACTGCTTGCGCTTATAGAGCGCTACTAGCGGAGGTCTGGATGAGGAGACTACGGTGTTTGTCTTTTGCTTGTGCAGCTGCTGCTGCTGCTGCTGACGATGTCACGGATGCCGCTGACAGATACTGCTGCTTGTGCTGCACGAGACTGAGTAGCCGCTATTACTAATGCTACTAATACTAGTATGAGAAAATACATTTAGTCAATTGATTAAATCAAGGAGGTTTTCTGACTTCAGTGGATCGTTTAGCCATCGGCCACGGGCAAAACTTGAAACCATTTTATACATGGGACAATTGGCAGACTCGAAACGTGTTGGTACCATAGGGTCGATCATGTTCATCATCAGTTCAGGCAAAGGAAGTGTGTCGACAGCACGCGAAAACTTCATGTCTGAATGTTTCAACACAAGACTTTTTATCACACTCACACAGCTGCTTTGAAGAGTGAATCCTTGACCAAACTTGTGCTTTTCCAACACAGCTTCGGCCTCTTTCTGTGCAGTAAGGGATCTCTCTTTCGGGTTCATCTCAGTGCTGTCTAGCATGTCCTCAAAGTCTTTAACATAATGTTCCAACGGACTACAAATGATGGACTCCAGATCATCGTCCGCATATGTCGTCTCCTCGCACCATATTGTGTCTTCGCCTGTTTCGAATTCCGTCATTTTCTTGACAATCTCCTCCTGAGTGCCTTGCATATATCGAAGCTCCTTCAAGGAGTTGATAACTTGTATGGCGAAGACTGACAAACTTGAAGGAATTTCACCACAGTCAGGCCAAGTATACGGAGCTAAGAAAAATAGCTCTAACAAAATCTTCTCCCTCTGTCCAAATGAAACTACTGTTCCGATGAAGTTGAAGCATGCTTCTATCCATTGCTCCTTGGTGACGTCCTTCCAATGTTTCTTTACCTCACATGCATCATAGGGCACCGTTTCTCTTCTTGCTTCAAGTGGGAGTTGCTTTTTCTTTCTTGGACTCATTTCGAGAGGGTTTCGATGCTCTGTAGCGTCAACACTTTCATAAACAAAGAAAATAGCAGAACTAACCATCGTAACGTGCTGAGCGAGCGTAGAGTGGACGATGCTACGAAGATGAAGGGCGGGTGGAGAAAGTGTGACTGGTGACAGGGGCGTTTCACTCCTTATGTACCCTGTCCTAGATAAGCCTCTTAAACGGCTGAAAAGACTCTCTAAGTACAGAGCTTCTACCGCAGGTGGGTTTAGACTTAAGCAGCTTAGTTCACACACATGTCTGTTAGAAAAAGCTACTTGCACACGCGCCTTCCTTTTTTTCACTAGTATTCACCCTCTGCCGACTTATAAGACACCTGTACACTCTTTCTCGTGAAATCTATGGAAGATGATGGAAGGACCACTGACTACATTTTCTTTGATCAGAGCGTGGAGGACGGCGTCGAACGGAGGGAACGTTGTGAACACAGCTTATAGGTTTTTTGGAAGAGGTCTTGTAAAGTCAAACTGGCGAGAGAGATGGCGTCTTTCAACATGACAATGCTGCTATGTTGGAAAAAAATAGCGTGATTTTTTCAAAAAGCTTCTATGAAAGATTTGACGTCTTCGTTGTTGTAGTGGATCGAGTAATCTGTCATAGTTTGCTTCTTCTTGTCATACTAAACTTTCTGACATGTGGCGTAGTCGGATTTCGGCCATTTTGACGCCCGTCAGGTCGCTGTCAAAAGTCGATCTCGGTGGCAGGGGTTTTTTGTTTACTAGTTTCTTGGTATACGTCATCCATTCGTAAGTAAAGCAACCTTTCTCTTCGGTTGTAGTGAAAGCTCGCAAATAATTCGCGTAGCTGTAACCAAGTGCTAAAAAAGTTGACTACTACGTCAACTATTGATTGCTTCTCTTTATGACGCTGAATTGTTGGTTTCTTCGGTCTCCGGAGGCAAATAACGAGTGAAGGCGTATTTTTTGATCAGGTTCAAGTCGTAACTCTCCGAGTTGAAGCGTACGACTGGAGCTTGACGGATGTATCTCAGAAGCCGCTTCTTCAGTTGAACTAACGGTTGTCTGGTGTGAGCTGCAGCGAAGCCGCCTGGAGAAGGGGTGAATGTCGCTTCCTCTAGCAGGAGAGCTTCACCTATCGCTACATGTAACTTCGCTAAGGTTGGTCGGTAAACTTCTAGCACAGCTTTCTCGATGACTTTGACGTTCTCGTTTATGTGATTTTTAAACTCGGTCTAACAAGGGGTCGGAATCTGCGTCGGATTCTCTGACGTACGCTGCCCTTCCTACCCCGGAAAGTCGTATGCGACGCTAGCCGACATCGCTGCATAGAGGGCAAAACTTAGGTATCGTTCTTCATTTTTCTACGGGTCACTCATGATTGTACGGTCTTTTAAAAATTTTGAAACACTTTTCGCAAACGTCCTGCGGCATGTTTTTCTTTTTTTTGTTTTTTCACTTATTTACCAAATATTAAAAAAATAAACGTTGTTTATCACTTCGAATACTAGACGCCTCTTACCACACGATGCTATTAGCATAGTGAAAGACGTCTGTAGTGTAGGATCGATTTCAACAGATGTCCATCTTACTGCAGGGATCAGACGAGAGTCGTCAACACTGGAGTGTCACAGCTCACTTTTATTTCTTTGGGTACAGCTGCATACAACCCTTGAACATACATTGCGACGTCGCCGCGTCCCATGTAGTCTTCCAACACTTTCATCAGAGCCATAGGCTCAGACGTCTCGTTGTACTTCCAAGCTTTCAGCACTTCATACACAGGGTTCTTCACAGTCCTGTCAGAAGGCACAGGTTGAGAGATGGAAGTTACTTCATGAGAAGTCAACCCTAAGTAGATCCCTATGGTCTTCCAGTCTCTAGGGCAGAGCTCAGCTAAAAGAGAAAAATATTTCTGCACTTTCCACTCCATGTCTCCACTCTCTAAGCCATCCCACATGTCATGCTTGTCCATGTACTCACGTGAGAATTTGATGAGGTCCATACGGTAAGATTCTTCCAAGGCGGTGGCTAGGTCCTTCCACCTACTAGTACAACTTTTCTGGTACCAAGTAGTGAACATTTCTCTAGCTTGAGTTATGACACTTGTCTCACAACTGAGATATCCCATATCCTTCAAGTTCACTTCAAGGAATGAACCTAACCGTATGTAATCTGATGTCGGCAACTTACCACTTATTTTCAGTAGCATAGCGTCTGACAAGTATCCTAACGGCTCTGCTTTGAAGTATGATGATACAGGTACTACTGCAGCAGAACCAATAACAGGAGCAGCGTCTGCGCTGGTATCAGACGCCTCGTTGTCGGAACAGGGCAACCACATGACTTCGTAAGGTATTGGTGAGGGCAGGCGCCACGGACCGGACGCACTACCAGTGGAAATGAGGTCGAAAAACGGACTGTGCGCCCGTGACCCTTCGGGTTCCTCGTACGCCTCGTCGTCAGCGTCGTTCTCTGTTTCACCCTGTTGCTTTAGGACATGTATGTCTACTACGCGCTGCTGGGGCTGAGTGTCCGAATAGCTGTAAGTCTCAGCGCGAGCAGCGTTGATGGCGTCGGTTGATGAAGCGGTGGAGAAGTTCTGTGCAACGTACTGCGTGTCAGTACTAGTAGCGGTAGTCGCAGCAAGAGGTGTAGCAGCAGCAGCAGTAGCAGGCGCAGCAGCAGTAGCAGCAGCAGCAGCAGCAGCAGCAGCAGCAAGCGCAGCGCTAGCAAGTGCAGCAGTAGCAGGCGCAGCAGTAGCAGGCACAGCAGCAGCAGGCACAGCCGCCTCAGCAAGCGCAGCAGTAACAGGCGTGGCAGCAGCAGCAGCAGCAGCAGCAGCAGGCACAGCAGTAACAGGCGCGGCAGCAGCAACAGCAGCAGCAGCAGCAGTAGCAGCAGCACTAGCAGCACAAGCACTAGCAGCCGCAGCAGGCGCAGCAGTAGCGGCAGCAGTGTGCTCAGCAGCAACAACCGTCGCGAGTGTAACAACGTCGCTACTACTGCTGTGTGCGCTCGCTACAGCGGGAGGGTGATAAGACCAAGCGGTTGCGGCGGTAGTCTCAATTTCAGTAGCAAGAGGAGACGCTGACAGTAAACGATCACCGTTCTGCGTATTCTTCTTGTTCTTGAACTCGATTAGATCCTTGGACGACAGTAGTTGTTGTGTTTTGCTCATGGTGGTGCCTGTAGAGAGCAGCAAAAGACTGAGTGAGTGAACGGATGTTTCCAGGCCTCTTATATACGCCTTCTCGCTTCTAGAGCTAAGCTACTTACAGCTCTCTTCAGCTGCCCGCCGGCTGACCGGTGACCATTCACAAAGAGAAACAAAAAGTCATAAGGCATGATGTTTTCAGCTGGATCCCTTTCCCCCTCCCCTTTGAGAGATCGACTGACACGAGCTAAGCTACTTACTGCCTTGTTCAGCAATTCAATGTGCGTTAGCTGTATAAAGGATTAAGCAGTTGCTGCCGCCAGCTGACCGGCGGACATTCCCAAAGAGAAACAAAAGACATAAGTCATGACGTTTTCAGCTGGATCTCTTTCCCCCCTCCCTCTTTTTTTTTGAGAGATGGACTGCCATGAGCGGGCGGTGTACCGACTGTACTAATTCAACGCGCATTAGCTGTATAAAGGATTAAGCAGTCATGAGCTTAGAGTGTGTATACAAAAAAACTACAGGAGGCGTGTAGTGTGAAGCAGGACCCCCTAAGACGGGAGTGTCTGTCTGTGAGTAGAGTCGTGTGCATGTGGTGAGCGACTTAAGTGTAAAACAAAAAAAAATCACCGCCTCCTGCCGTGGTGAGTAGACTGGCCGGCGGCGGCCGGCTAGTTCAATAGGGGTGACAGCTGACTAAGACTGTGCATGAAAATCCGATTTTCACCTGACCTCTGACGTTTGTTACAATGAATGCCAAAGGGGGAGAGAGTTGTCCTCAGGTAGGGGGTAGGAGGTAAGGCTAATGGATAAGGAAAAAAAAACACCATTTTCAGCTGGCCACCACAGATGGCGATGACATACCCCTCGGCATCTAAGCTCTTAAGAAGCTCTTACGGAGCGGAGCGGCTGCTGGACAGCTGGGGTGAGTAGACTGGCCGGCGGCGGCTAGCTAGTTCAATAGGAGTGACAGCTGACTAAGGCTGTGCATGAAAATCAGATTTTCACCTGACCTCTGACGTTTGTTACAATGAATGCTAAAGGGGGAGAGAGTCGTCCTCAGGTAGGGGGTAGGAGGTAAGGCTAATGGATAAAGAAAAAACACCATTTTCAGCTGGCCACCAAAGATGATGATGACACGCTCCTCGTCATCTAAGCTCTTAAGCAGCTCTTACGGAGCGGAGCGGCTGCTGGACAGCTGGGGTGCTGTTGGAAATAGGATTAAACTCCCTCTGTATAAAAGCTCTGATTTCTGTTGGAAAAAAACCATAGCACCTTTGACCACAGTAACGTCTACTACCACCACCACCAGCACCACCGTCGCTGCCACCGCCGCCGCCGCCGCCAGTCACAGCTGATCACCTCATTAAAAGCATGTGACGTCGTTGCTTCTAGTCACTTGCTTCATCAAGTCGCTTCCAGGCACGTGATCTTAAAGACCCTCACTTCTTAAACAAAAAAAACGAAGAGACACACTTCTTCCTCTCGAGAGGAAGAATGACGTATATAAGGAGGCTGACACGTGTATAGGTGCCTTATTAGTCGGCAAGGGGTAAATACTAGTGAAAAAGGAAGACAGGTGTGCAGGTAGCTTTCTAACAGACACGTGTGTGCACTAAGCTGCTTAAGTCTAAACCCCCCTGCAGTAGTCAAGTAGCATGTGAAAACTTACTTAACAGATCACTTAATTGAGTAGAGACTCTGTACTGAGAGAGTCTTTTCAGCTGTTTAAGAGGATTATCTAGGACAGGGTACATAAGGAGTGAAACGCTGCTCTCACTCATCGTAGCATCGTCCACTCCACGCTCGCTCAGCATGTTATGAGGGTTATTTCTACCTTTACAGCTTCTTTTCTTATCGAAGTGTCGACGCTACAGAGCATCGAAACTCTCCAAATGAGTCCAAGAAAGAAAAAGCAACTCCCACTAGAAGCAAGAAGAGAAACAGTGCCCTATGATGCATGTGAGGTAAAGAAACATTGGAAGGACGTCACCAAGGAGCAATGGATAGAAGCATGCTTCAACTTCATCGGAACGGAAGTAGTTTCATTTGGACAGAGGGAGAAAATTTTGTTGGAGCTATTTTTCTTAGCTCCGTATAGTTGGCGTGACTGTAGTGGTGAAATTCCTTCAGGTTTTTCAGCGTTCGGCATACAAGTTATCTGGTCTTTGAAGAAGCTTCGATATATGCAACGCACTCACGAGGAGATTGTTCAGAAAATGACGGAATTCGAAACAAAAGAAGTATGGTGCGAGGAGACGACATATGCGGACGATGATCTGGAGTACATCATTTGTAGCCCGTTGGAACATTATGTTAAAGACTTTGAGGACATGCTAGCCAGCACTGCGATGACCGCGAAAGAGAGATCCCTTACTGCACAGAAGGAGGCCAAAGCTGTGTTGGAAAAGCTCAAGTTTGGTCAAGGATTCACTCTTCAAAGCAGCTGTGTGAGTGTGATAAAAAGTGTTGTGTTGAAACATCCGGACATGAAGTTTTCGCGGGCTGTCGACACACTTCCTTTGCCTGAACTGATGATGAACATGATCGACCCCGTCGTACCAACATGTTTCGACTCTGCCAATTGTCCCATGTATAAAATGGTTTCAAGTTTCGCCTGTGGCCGATGGCTAAACGATCCACTGAAGTCAGAAAACCTCCTTGATTTAGTCGACTGACTAAATGTATTTTCTCATACTAGTATTAGTAGCATTAGTAATAGCGGCTACTCGGTCTCGTGCAGCACAAGCAGCAGCATCTGTCAGCAGCAGCTGCTGCAGCAGCAGCACGATCAGCACAAGCAGCAGCTGCTGCAGCAGCTGCACAAGCAGCACAAGCAGCAGCATCTGTCAGCAGCATCCGTGACATCGTCAGCAGCGGCAGCAGCAGCAGCAGCAGCAGCTGCACGAGTAGCACAAGCAGCAGCATCTGTCAACAGCATCCGTGACATCGTCAGCAACTGCAGCAGCTGCACGAGCAGTACAAGCAGCAGCAGCTGTCAGCAGCTGCAGCAGCTGCACGAGCAGCACAAGCAGCAGCACCGACAGCAGCAGCAACAGCAAATCAGCAGCAGCAACAGCAGCAGCAGCGGCAATGTGGACCGCTAAATTCGAGATGGTGACATATCTGTTTCTTAGAATCGACATTCGACATGAGGTCTAGTGACATTTGACATGAAGCTTGAAAAACATAGTGACAGGTGACATGAGCAATTCTTAAAATCGACATGAGATATGAGCATAATTAAGCGACATCGACATGCGCCATGGCTATTTTTATTTTTTTTGAAGACAACCGCCATAGCTTCCTTATCCAGACCTCCACTAGTAGCGCTCTATAAGCGCAAGCTTTGCCTTAAGAGAGCTGTGGCTGTGAACCCTCTCCTCTCTCCGTACACACAGGTAAATATCAGAGTCAGCCAATGTCGCCAATACTACTCTCATACAAGGGTCAGGCGCTGCTAGACTATAATAGATGGGTCAAGGACTGTTCTACTGAGGGTCAGGCTAGGCCGGACATTCAATAACGGGCTGGACTTTGGCAAATTTGCTTGAAAGCCTAGCCAGCAAGAGATGCACATCATCATAAACGCGATCATGATACCTTTCATGGTAAGTAGACTCGCCTCTCTGCCCTCTCTTTTAGAGAGGGCAGAGAAGCGAGTCTCACTCTTAAAAAACCCTGCCCCTCCCCCCCCTCCCCCCCCTCCCCCCCCCATGCATCTTAAAGAGTGCCCCCCAGAGTGCCCCTCCCCCCCTAGAAAAAAAGAGCCACATTTTTAAATTATTTTTTAGCAAGCTTTTTTCAGCTTGCTTTTTTTTTCTTTTTTTAAATTTATTTATCCATCAAAATC
This sequence comes from Harmothoe impar, assembly GCA_947462335.1. NCBI lineage: Eukaryota > Metazoa > Annelida > Polychaeta > Phyllodocida > Polynoidae > Harmothoe > Harmothoe impar. Next base: position 65,368,003 of record OX381720.1, on the reverse strand, counting down.
TCAAGTGACTTATTTTGAAAGCCAACCTAGTAGTCACGTGACCCCCTTAAGTAGGTCACTTCCCGTCACGTGACCTATTTGAATTTCCCGCCAACATGGTGGTCACGTGACCCTCTTAAGTAGGTCACTTCCGGTCACGTGACCTATTTGAATTTCCCGCCCAAAGGTCACGTGACCGGAAGTAGGTCACTTCCGGTCACGTGACCTATTTGAATTTCCCGCCAAAAGGGAGGCCTCTCATTGGCTGCTTTTGAATTTCCCGCCAAAAGGGAGGCCTCTGATTGGCTGCAGGTCGATTGAGTAATAAACAGGACTTAACTATAGTCCCGTTCCGATACATACAATACTACTGCTTTAGAATAGTCCAGGAACAAAGAGTATGTATTATTACCTTCTTCTATTTTATCATATATATACCTAAGATACGCGGTGGTGGCAGTAGTTGTGGAGTGCTTAGGACGAAAACTGTGTTGATTATTATTTTCAGTCAAAAAACCTCGTAGCCTCTTAGCCATAAATTTTTCAAAAATGTTCCCAGGAAGGGGTAGGTAGTGCAGTAGATATAGCAAAAACATTGGCACTTCTGGCGGCAAGCATGAAAATTTGCATATAGGGGGTTTGGAACATGCTGAATCCATTTCTAAGTGGAGACATGCATTTTGAAAAATGTTTCTACTAAGAAAATCGGTTTGCAAATAAAAAGTAAAAATTAATTTTTTAATATCATTTAAAAGAACAATACATTTTAACAGAACTCAAAAAGTCATTAAAACACATTAAATAACTGATAGCTTTGTAAAGCTATTACATACAATCTAAATCAGTAATATTCATATTTGTTGTTTGCATATTAATGACCTCATTTGCATATTATAATTAGGTACGCCTATGGGACACGTGGGAGTCTTAAGTCCATTTAAGGAGCCATGGCTTGAGAATAATTCATTGACTGTCCCTAAAAATGAAGTTGGATATGTATCTTTACTATCAGTGTATTCCAGTCGTACATTATATTATAAATTGGTACTATAATTAGCATAATTTATGCAAACTCGAGAGACCTATGGGACAAGCCATGGGAGTCTTAAGTCCATTTAGGGAGCCATGGCTTGAGAATAGTTCTTTTACTGTCTCTAAATATGAAGTTGGATATGTATCTTTACTATCAGTGTATTCCAGTCGTACATTATATTATAAATTAGTACTTCTAATTAGCATAATTGAGAGGCCTATGGGACAAGCCGTGGGAGTCTATTAAAGTCCATTTAGGGAGCCAGGGCTTGAGAATAATAGGTTTGAGTCCATGATGACTGCACACCCCTCTGCCACACCCATGGGGGTCAAACAGCCCATGCTGATACATGCTGTAGTATAGGCTCACAGTGAAATACTTAATATATTCCTCAATATCTTGAACAATTATGCATCGATTGTATAACTGGTTATTTATCATGGTTAACATAGATGTAGATACTTACAAGTCATTCTCTATTTGTAGTTTCATGAGTTGTAGGATATGCAGACATGGAATAATACATGTACATGCATGGGGAATGTAATGGGGTATACATATAAAAGTGGTGGCAGGATAGTTACTTTTGTTTAGATTTTAAAATTTCTTCCATGGGTGAGACCCCTATGGTCCTATCTATCATATGACCTGAGCTTTTCTATGGCAACCGTTTAATATCATAGTTTGAAAGGTTGGCGACATGGAGAGTGCGCGTGGTAAGATAAATCTTTTTCCAAGTGTTAAAACGGTAGTATAAGCAGAATTACACATGGATATGCCAGCATTCAGGCTAGTTATCTTAAAGATGGTGTGTCAGCTAGAATTTGATGACTTTGTAATCATGCCATATTACTATGGCATATCCTATCCTATACATACTCCCTAACTTTTAAAAGAATTTGCAGAGCCTAAATCCATAAGATATACACATGTAGTGCAATCATTTTTGCTGTAGGTCGACACTAAAACTCCCTATGTGTTTATACTGCATGGCTCAGTGCTTACCCTTTTAGCTTAATTTCCCAGTATGCTCACATAGGGGGGACACTGAGTCAGTGAGGTTGTTGTTGTTGTAATTCTTTATTTATACTGGAAAAATACATAGGCTAGTAGCCCGTTGTAGGAATGATTCCAGTTCCTGGTTTGTCATGTTCTTTGTTAATAAAAGGCCTTGCTAAGCCCCTAGGTGATCGTATCGATGGTGTTATACGATGAGGGGTAGAAAATAAGAAACATAATCAGGTAAAAAGAGATATAGTATGCACATATATATATACATAAGTATATACACATATATTTCAATGAAAAGGTATATATGTGAGTCATCAAGTAACACACTATCGGCAAATCCTATCACACTCATGTCCCAGTAAAACACCATTTGTATATGAGGAAGCATTACTATACAAATTGCACAAGTATATATCAATTTCATAGAAAAATTTTGGGGGTGATTTTTTTCCCCGGGACTGGTGTTGTTGTCCCTGGCCTGATGGTAAGCCTGAGGCTGATGTTTATGCCTTATTGGTCATGGTTGGTCCTTTTATAGGGGGAAAAGGGGAAACATGGGAGGGGAAAGAAGGGGAGTGCATCAGGAGCCTAGTACCCTTTAAACAGGGTAGGATTCTAGCTTTTTCTCAAAGTAGCAATCTAACCATGTTTTGAAGGATGGTAAATCATTTATTTTTCTAGTGTCAACATGGAGACTGTTCCATTTTGCTACTGTTCTATGCTCTAGGCTTTTCCTGTAAGCAGGGTTACCTACACGTTTTACCTTGAGGAGACGTTGGTCGTGAGCTCTAGTGTGTATATTCCTGTCATCTAGGGCATCAGGACATATTGACTTTTTGAATGCTTCCATATGGAGCAGTTTATCTACTCTATCATCTAGGCTTAGGACCTTTCCCTTCTTTTGGAGTTTTGCCGTATTTCTAGTACCAACATCAAAGTATGTGGAACGCATCCCCTTATTAACTAACAGTTGTAAAGGGGATGCGTTCCACATACTTTGATGTTGGTACTAAAATAAGCAACATTGTTTTCTATCTCAAATCATGCATTTATAGACAAATATATTAAACATTGAGCCCTGCATATCAGCTAAAATAATAACAAAACCCTTGACATTACAATTATATCCATTTTAAAGAAAAGGTTTGGGAAGTCTATTAGCTGATATACCATCTTTAATAATCACCATGCGCAGGCCTTTGCCATGGATGGGGTAACCAACCCTGTCCATTCGCCACCTTATGATTCACGTTTCACGCCCTGCCTCAGCCCATTCTGGGGTTGAGTGAACGAGGTTCCCAACTACATGTATTTTCTCTCTTTGTTAAGTGTACTTCAAACTCGATTTCCTCAGCTATTTTACAAGTTTGACAGAAAATAAAGGTATCCATCAATAGGACACAGTCATTTACACTTTCAAATGTGTAAAATAGCCGAGAAAATCGAGATAGAAATAGACTACACAAAAAGAGAAAATATGTGTGATCCTTGTACAAGGAGGTGCGAGATTGCGAGAGTTGGTGCGAGAAATGCAGCCATAAAAGGGTCTAAGCCATCTCTTCTCTTGGGTGTCCTATTCCCCTTCTTTGCAGGCTGGCCAGGTTTATCTCATCCAACGACTCCCTCCCACTGCCTGTCCGTCCATCTGCCTTATATTTACCTCGCCTATTCCTCTGCAATTCTCCCTATATATTCTTCCTCCTGCCCAGCATCACCCTCTGCTGACATCGCATCAACTGGGCCCAGTCCCCCCATGATTCAACAGGTAGCCATACCTAATTATAATATGCAAATTAGGACTTTAATATGCAAGCACACAATTGGATATTGTGGATTTAGGGTCCATATAGTTAAAATGGATGGATATAGGTAATTCCCAGTCTCTGTACAGCCTTTTCAAAATCTCTTGAAATGTATACTGATTTTTCACTTAATTAAATATGAATTTTGTACTTTTTATTTTCAAAGTCATTTTTTAAGTAGAAACAATTTTCAAAAATCTTGTCTCCACTTAGAAATGGATTCAGCACATCAAGACACCCCTCTAAGCAAATTTGCATGCTTGCCGCCAGATGTGCCAATCTTGGTCCATATCACTGCTTTATCTACTGTACTATAGGAGGCTGATAGGTCTGAGGTCAGTTACTAGTTTTCAATTACCTTTTTAGAGAATGGGTGATACCCTGGCAACTTTCCATGACTGGGGGAAGGAGCTCTGCTGAATACTAGGATTATATATAATGTATAATCTCTCAGGAAAGATTTTGAAAATATCACAGAGCAGCCAGGTTTTGATATGTTTTATATTCAATGATTTTGATCCATCAATTAATTTAAGATGTCTAATATATCTCGTATGATAAATGGTTATGGACTAGGTCAGTGTCGCTATCCATATCATCTTCCATAGGAGGTATGTTTATGGCCGGATGTTTGTCGGCTAACTTCGCACCTATGTTAGAAAAATAATCATTTATGTGATCAGCAACTTTGTCTTCTTCTACAGTGTTAGTAGTGATATCCTTAATTCTTATACATGTATTAGTCTTATTTTTTGGGAAAGGTTTTTGACCCCTTTCCAGAAGTCTTCTGTTTTTTTATTCTTTTTATCCATCAATCTTTTAATTATGTCCTTTTTATTCATCCATAATTCAGCCTCTACTGCATTGCGCTTGAGGTGTGCCCTGAGCTAATCTGCATTTTTTTGGCTATTTCTAGCCTTACTAAAAACTTATCATGTGCAACCATTTTTTCTTGCACTACAGGGTTGTGCCAGTCTTGTACTTCCTGTTTTTAGACGGAGTAGTAGGATTGATTGCATTAGTGATATGGGTACGAAGTATTTTCCACAGCTTGTCAGGCTTTTCATTTACAATGAAGGATGCCCAATCTGCATTTTGTAGTGGTCTTTCAACATCGGTCATGTCCAGATTTTTATATATTCTAGCCCTATAGTTTTTTTTGATAATTTTGGTCCTTTCTTGTTTTAATTCATATATATTGGATAATGGTCACTATAATTAATATTTATTGTGTTAGCTTATTGTACAATGTCACTATTTGTATAGAAATGGTCTAAATTGGTTTTGGTTTCGGCATTAACTCTGGTATTACAATTTATTACTTGCTTAAGGCCTCTGTCATTATAAAAATCGTCAATTTTGAAGGTTTTCCTGTTTGCTACTGTATAATTAGCTTTAAAGTCCCCAGCTATGATAAAACAGCATCTGCCATCATTATTATCAATTATGCTGGCTATAGTACGATATAGATGTTTAGGGTGTACCTGAGGATCCCTGTAGGCCGCAATTGCCTTATATATCTTATCATGTATAGAGAAATCAATGGTCATAATTTCATATAATGCTGTGACACACGTCAACTCTGCATCTATATTGAAATCTATGCCTTCCTTAAAGTAAACAACAATCCCACCACCTCTTTTGTTGACATGTAGTCTACGATCAATTCTTACATGATTATACCCTATGACATCTAGTGTGGCATCAGTCTGTAGGCTCGTACGAAGATTTAATTATCATACCTATGGCAAATTTATATAACATACAAGTGTAGCCCACCATTTTCTTATCAGTGAGACTTCTAACATTATGACACATGATTTTAAGACCCTTCTTGTCATCTAGAGTACATAAGTCAACTGGCATGTTTGTTTTCACAAAGTACAAATAACATTTGACGCCAACGAATGGGGGGGGGGCTGGGGGCATGGGGTGGGGGGTATATAGTTGCAACCTGGCGAATGGCTTCATGCATCAAATTAAAACTGAATAGATCTGTGGCTACTCTATAAGGGTGTTAAAAGGGGACTCTGTTTCTTTTACAACTTGTCTTTATGTATACTTACCATTCTAATCTAATTTTGATTCTTATAGCTCTGATGGTGTCGTACACACAAAGCACCAAGCTCTATCATTTAAAATAGCATAATCATATTAATTAAATTCTAGCTGAGTCGCACACGCTAAACTAAGGAACACATGAAGTATTATTTTCCAGCCTTGATTGCTATACTTAGGGACTATGAAACATACATAGGTTAGATATGCTACAACATGAATTTAATACAGTGAGGGCAGAGTAGCATTTTTTACCATTGACTCATGTATCTCTACTGCTACCTACTCGAGTGCTGTCTCGTCATAGTGGCACCCATCCTCCAGTATGTTGTACACATGTGAATATTGGCCCCCTACCTCTTGAGGGGTGGCAGTTGGATGCTATCCAGGGTTTTAGTAGACCAGTTGTTTTAGCAAAGTCAACAATATATCTATTTACCCTTACCATCAAGTCGTTCAGGGTGCGTTGTTGAGGGTGGGGAGTGTTTGAGGCTATACCATTATACCTTTTTTAACTCCACACCCACAACAGGGCTAAAAATGATTTTACACTGACTGGTAAAGGGGTGGTTCCTGATCATATAGAAGGCAGTATCCATAGTACATTTATAATTTTCAAATATCTGATTTGGATTATTCTGCCTTAGAAATGTGGTCTTTGTGTCCCTGCATCTAAAGGTGATATCACAAATGCCCCGTAATAGGAATATAATGTCTGGCCTGATTTGCCGCGAGAGTAGGGTTGCCTTCCTTGCCAGGCTGTGTAATCCTTGCGATTTGTACTAGGTACTGCACGCCTTCTACATTGGCGTGGGGTAGACATGCGTCCAGGTGCTCGCCGCTTAAATCGGATACTATCAAGACCCTTATGCTGTAATAAAATTGTTAATGATTTAAAATATATTATATTATTTCTATAGCCTATCAGTAGTATATATTGTATCGGAACGGGACTATGCTTAAGTACTGTTTATTACTCAATCGAGATGCAGCCAATCAGAGGCCTCCATTTTGGCGGGAAATTCAAAAGCAGCCAATGAGAGGCCTCCCTTTTGGCGGGAAATTCAAATAGGTCACGTGACCGGAAGTGACCTACTTCCGGTCACGTGACCACCATTTTGGCAGGAAATTCAAATAGGTCACGTGACTGGAAGTGACCTACTTAAGGGGGTCACGTGACTACTATTTTGGCGAGAATTTCAAATAAGTCACTTGAGATTTTCATAGATAAATAAATTTAAAAAAAAAAAAAAAAAAGCAAGCTGAAAGCTTGTTAAAAAATATTTTAAAAATGTGGCTCTTTTTTTAAGAGGGGGGGGGAGCACTCTGGGGGGCACTCTTTAAGATGCATAGGGGGGGAGGGGGGAGGGGGGGAGGGGGGAGTGGTTTTTAAGAGTAAGACTCGCTCTCTGCCCTCTCTTTTAGAGGGCAGCAAGGCGAGTCTACTGGTTCGTCTACTTACAATGTCAACTTTTTTTTTTGTTTTGTTTTTGGGAAATTTTGGTAATGCGACTTACTTAGGGCAATAACGTCTAGAAGAGAACTCTTGCTCTAGGTTTAGCGGGACTACATTATTAGTATACTGAGTGTTAGGACTCTTGCTACACGACCAAAGATTGAAATGTATCATGATGCGTTTATGATGATGTGCATCATGATGTGACTATCTTACAAACCTATAAGAATAAGCAAGTTCACTCTCCTATACATATGCGTACTTACACTGGCTATTTGTGAACTAATTAATACGACTTCCTCATTAAATTTGTCATCTACAACTGTTTCAATCTTAAGGCTTTTTTTTTTTTGAGTTTATTCTTTTTTCAACTTTGGTCCCACCTCAAAAGAGGAATAGGACTCTGTAACAATGTAGCGGTTTGCTCATGTTATGGAGCAGGGGTGTAGAGGGCCCCTGCCCTGTCTGGTACGTGCTGAGATAGAAAGGTGATTATCACAGATCGCTCTCTGGTACGTTTTGGTTAGTTTGGAGCTCTCGGCCGACTGTCTTATGCACCCAAAAGAACCAGACTTTCGGTGTCTCATGATAAAACTGACGCGTTATACTAAGTGCTGGATCACTTTCTCATTTTTTATTGTTCTATCCGATGCTTATTTAATTTTTGCACTGATAAAAACGGCTAAGCTTGTACAAACACTTGTTCTATTTAAGCGTTAAGTGTAGAAAATGAACAGAACAGCGCACAGAAAATAGCGCTACCGACAACATTTCGCGCAGTCACCCAGCGGAGAACAAAAGAACTACTGACGTAGTGTACCCGCTATTCCGACAGTTGGCGCCACCGTTCGAATCTTTATACTTTTCTCGTGTGCGACATGAAGCCCCGGGGTGGGTACTGGCTCTTTGGTTGTAGGTACCGAAACATAAACTACAGCCCGCCCATGCCATGGTGGGACAGCCCTCTTATTCCCCCTTGAGTAGCGTCCGTAGGTCATATGACAAAACCTAGTCCCGTACACTGAGCAGCTTCAGGTCTGAATTCTCATACAGAAAATGTGTGTGTGTGTGTGTGTGTGTGTGTGTGTGGGTGTGGGTGTGGGTGTGGGTGTGTGGGTGTGTGCGTGTATGTGTGTGTATGTGTGTGTGCGTGTGCGTGTGTTGGAACTTGTTCGAACCTCAGACACGTTCGAACTTGTTCGAACCTGCTCGGACGTGACTGGACAGGACTCACACGCCGACCGTGTCTGAACATGTTTTCACCTTATGTAGAGCACCTTAAGGTCACCCTATTTTGAGCAGACGGGTGAAGGGTTCTAGTGTCTCCGGTAACACAAAAAGAGCATGAGCTGTACTGACTAATTTATTTCATCTCTTTCACATAAGGTTGCTATCTTAATTGAAACCTACAATGATCGGTTGGTCTAGTTATAGTAGCCGTGTTTACGTCCATCAAATGTCTATATAACACATGACGCAGTGGCAGTCCCGGCTCGTTCTGGAGGGGAATCCCCACCTCCTAATCAATTTAGAGAGCGTCTTCTCGTCTTACTGCTGGTGGGATTCGAAGCCCCGACCTTCTGATTAGATCGCTTAACCACTGGAATCCCATAGAGAACTTTTCGGGAAAAATCTGACAAAAGAGGGTGATTTCAGGGGGTAAGAAAATAGATGGAGCTTCAGTTCCTTGACCAGAGGGTAGCCCTAGATCTCTAGTTAATATAAATGTAAAAATTCATTGTTGGCCGCGCCGTAGTCATTTCATTCATTCGGAGGTAGACCACTTCTCCTGACCCAATCACGGGTACTGATACCAGTAGTATAGTATGTATCGGAACGGGACTATAGTTAACTACTGTTTATTACTCAATCGACATGCAGCCAATCAGAGGCCTCCATTTGGTCACGTGACCGGAAGTGACCTACTTAGGGGATTAGTGGTGCATTCTGGGTAACCCTGCAGCCAATCAGAGGCCACCATTTGGTCACGTGACCGGAAGTGACCTACTTAGGGGATTAGTGGTGCATTCTGGGTAACCTACTGACCTACTTAGGGGACCGGAAGTGACGTCATATGACCTAATTTAGGATCACGTGACCGGAAGTGACCTGATGAGTCACGTGAGCGGAAGTGACGTCACATGACCTAATGGCCGACCGGAAGTGAGTGACCTCATTGAGGATCACGTGACCGGAAGTGACCTGATTGATCACGTGAGCGGAAGAAGAAGTTTTTTGTTTAGGAAGTGAGGGTCTTTGGGATCACGTGACTGGAAGCGACTTCGTCACATGAGTGACGCTTTAAGAGACTGCGCGACTTACTAGTAAAAGAAGACGTATGAAAATAAAAACACAACAATATTTTATTTTATTTTTTTTATTTCTTTTTTTTTCAATCTTGATAAACACTCTATTTTTGAAAAGATGCACACGCTTATTTATTTTTTTTCATATCTCTAAAGGACTCGTTGTCACACCGTCAGAATGCACGCGACGCTTATAATACAAGTAGCGCACGCCCTCTTTCTCTATGGTGTAGGTGACCATTTTGTTTCGCACCACTTTGAAGTTTCTATTTACAGCAATGAGAGTTTTTCGTTGGCGAAGAACATCCAAGAAGTCGTCTGGTTCCTGAGGGTTTTGTTTCTTCTGTACGCCTTTTGCACTCCATTTTTTGGATTTTCTTTCACCGGTGTCGCTGACTCGATTGTAGCAAATGTAAGTCTTAGGGTTGAGACTTAGGATCCCGTCACCTTCCCACTCCGCTTTCATAAGCCCCGAAGTTCTCAGATCGTGAAGGTACCGTCTCTCACAACATCCGCCGGGCGGCGGACACCATTCTCGCACTCTTTCCGTTTTTGTCTTCACGAAAAGCTCTAAGTGATCGTCGCACACCGCTGTCGGAAGCCACTTTCGTTTCTCTCTGAAGTACGTCTCTCTCAGGCGAGGTTTGACTAGGTCATCCAACGTGTCACCGCTGAGAGCCATGTAAAGACTGTCGGTGTCCATTTGACAAAGGGCATAATCGCGCCGATCGACGAATCTATCCAAGAAGTCGTATGTGAACTCTAACATTTTCAACTTCGCGTACTGGTATACCATGAACCCTATTTGAATAGGGAGGTTGTTGTTGACTGTTTTCGGTTGTAGTTCGACTTCAAACAGATCGGAACTCAACTCGGACGCCTTTTTGAAGCGCCACGAATTGGCCAATAGTTCGAACTTCCGACTGTCAGTTTATCTCACCGCCGTGTGTTTTTCTTTGTTGCAGATTGTTTTACCGTACGTAGCGTTTCCCATTAACTTGTAACAGTCTGACAGAATTTTCTCGTTCTCGTTCACGTCGCCACGTCTTCGCGCCGCCGTTACTTCGTCCGCGAAACCGGCAAAGGAGCGTTTAGGTAGGTATTCTACCACCAGCTGCACTTTGGTGACTATCAAACTGTGCTCTAAATACCACTTGAGAAGCGGCGTTCCCAAGAGAATATTTTTTCCGTGGTAACTCCCTATCAGACATCTCTGAGGCGTGTTCAACAGCTTTTCTTCCTGTGCAAAGTCTGACATGTGAGGTCCTATGTCCGATTTTGAAACGGTCGCGTTCTTGAAAACGGGGGTCATTTCTTCGAAGTAGTCTCGTAGGTGAGGCGGCGTAGTGATGTCCACTTGAACTAAACCGAACATTTTCTCCTCTTTCACAGCGGAAAGGATGTCGCTCTCGCTCATCGCGTTTCGAGACACTTTCAAAGCGTCAACCTTCCAGCGTTGTTGGGAGGCCTTGACCCGCTCATCTCGACGCTTCATCTCTCGCCATTCGCACTCCCACACGACGACCAGCTTGTGACCTAGCGCTTTCAAGTAAGCGCTTACTCTGGTCGTTCTGTCGCGTCTCTCCTCTCTCAGTGAAGCGCACTGATATTGGTGCGACGGTATGCACTCGTGAGCGTGGAACCAACACCCGTGAAACTGGAAAACCGTATTAGAGGCCGCGTGAAACCCGTCCACGCGAATTCTCAGACAGCCTACAACCATCTCGCCGCCGTTCAAAGCGTGGCGCAGTTTCACGTCGCGGTCGTGCTCTACGAATCGTAACCACTCCAAAGCGCTGTGAGAGTTTCTTTGCCTAATTTCGGGCTTGAACTCGGTCTCGGGCCGTCTCACCGCGTAATAGCCTGTGCAGTGCGCTTCGCTCATGCAGTGCAAGTACAGAGAGTTAGCGTCTAGTCCTAGGATGTGTTGGCACGGTCTCGCTTCTTCGCCGTACTTGTGCTCCCTTATCCGCGTGGTGCCCTTCTCGTGAAATCTATGGAAGATGATGGAAGGACCGCCGACTAGATTTTCTTTGATCAGAGCGTGGAGGACGGCGTCGAACTGGGGGAACGTTGTGAACGCGTCTTCTAGGTTTTGGAAGAGGAACCGTAAAGTCAAACCGGCGAGAGAAACTCCGTCTTTCAACATGTCAATGCCGCGATCTCGGAAAAATTTAGCGTGATTTTTCAGAGCTTCTATGAAAGGTTTGACGTCTTTGTTGTTGTAGTGGATCAAGTAGTCTTCCATAGTTTGCATCTTCTCGTCGGACCAAACTTTCTGACATGCGGCGTAGTCGGATTCGGACATTTTGACGCCCGTCAGCTCGCTGTCGAAAGCCGATCTCGGTGGCAGCGTTCTGTTTGCCAGTTTCCTGGTAGACGTCATCCATTCGTAAGGAAAGTGACCTTTCTCTTCTTTCCTGGTGAAAGCTCGCAAATAGGTCGCATAGTTGTAACCGGGTGCCAAATAGTTGACTACGTCCAAGAAAACCGTGTGCTGTGTGTAAACCGCCAAGTATTGATTGCTTCTCTTTATGACGCTGAATTCTTGGTTTCTTCGGTCTCCGGAGGCGAAGAACGAGTGAAGGCGTATTTTGATCAGGTTCAAGTCGTAACGCCCCAAGTTGAAGCCCACGACTGGAGCTTGACGGATGTATCTCAGAAGACGCTTCTTCAGTTGAACTAACGGGTGTCTGGTCTGAGCCGCAGCGAAGCCGCCTGGAGAAGGGGTGAACGTCGCCTCCTCCAGCAGGAGAGCTTCACCTATCGCCGCATCTAACTTCGCTAAGGTCGGTCGGTAAAGTTCTAGCACAGCTTCCCCGATGACTTTGGCGTTCTCGTTTATGTGATTTAAAACTCGGTCCAACAAGGGGTCGGAATCTGCGTCGGATTCTCTGACGAAGCAGACGGGCCCCTCCCACCCCGGAAAGTCGGATGCGACGCTAGCCGACAAAGGGACGTGATCCCACAGCAGGGACACGTGTTCCGTCGACGGTTCTTTGCACGGTCTGAAGAAAGCCTCGAAATCGAAGGCGATCTTGTAAGGGTAGATTCCGGAATGTCCGTCGGGGGGAAAAATGGAGAAGTCTGCTAGCGCTTCGAAAATCGTTCTCGAATTTTGGTAGATGCCACCTACGTAGCGCAACTTGACTTGTCGGCAAGAGGAAAGCTGGTTCCTCTTCAGCAAGAACTCGGTGGTGAACGCCGCCTTACACTTGCAACATTCGTATATGCCCGCGTACGCGTTGAAGTCCGTGACGAGAGAGACGTGCAAACCCCCTTTCGCTGTCAGGTGTAGGTTGACTTCGATACCTCGGGCGGCCAGAGTTCTGGAAGGCGGTCTGATCAGAGTAACGCGTCTTCTCAACTTCCGCCCCGGCACTTGACGCGACGCGGTGTAAACCGCTATTTGTACGTCAAACAAGTTCTCTAACGCGGGTAAGTCGCGGATGTTCAGACCCGGAAAGGATTCAGGTGTGGCAGCGGGACAGAACTGACGTAACAAATCTGAAGCGCGCTTGCTGGTGTTGTATAAGTGAAAGGAAATGCAGCGGAAGATGCAGAGGTTGTCCTTGTTGGGAAAATCTAACACGCCGCTTCTCTTTCCAACTCGACCGGCCTGAGTGATCCTACCGCCTATGGGGAATTCCCCCGGTCCCATGTAAACGCAAATGTTCAAATTGGTAGGAAAAAGAACGTGCCACTTGGTGTCAGCGTCGCAAAGTTTCCGTACTTCCTCGCAAGCGACGGTGTTTTCCATCTTTGAGAGGAGCTCTTCCAAAGTTTCTGAATTAGTTATAGTAGGGAGCGGTTGTATGAGAGTTGCGTTGTTCTGGGAGGCGTGAAAGTAGCGCAGTTTGCTCTTGTCTTCTCTGTGTTGTAAGAGTAAGCCTACCGAGAAACCCACTTTGTATCTGAATCTTTGTGTCAAGTGAATGCGACGCATAGTATCTACAGCGTCACTCAACTCGCCGGTTGGTAGCCTGAAGTTTGTTACACTCACGCGAGTCCCGTGCATCCTGACGCCCGTTTGTATCGCAGGCCAATTCGCCGTGAACGTTTCCTCCCCGTTCGGTACAGCACATATGCGCGGCGGGACGGTCACCCCGTCCAGAGATTCGCGTCGACAGGCGATCTTTCGGCAATCGCCTTCGCCGCATAGAGGGCAAAACTTAGGTACTACTCTACAATTTTCTACGTGTCTCTCGTGGTTGTACGGTCTTTTAAACATTTTGAAACACTTTTCGCATACGTACTGTGTCATGTTTTTTTTCACTCAGTTACCAACTACTTAGCCGTCTAACTATCTATCTATCTATCAATCTATCTGTCTATCTATCTATCTATTTATCTTTCTGTCTGCTGTCTGTGTATCCGTCTGTCTGGCTTATACAGCGTACGTCAAACGCTGTGTGTGTGTGTGTGTGTGTGCGTGCGTGAGCGTTGAGCGTCTCTCATTCCGAATCTATGCCGAGATATTTCAGAATGATCTCTGTTTTGTCATCCAACTCTTTGAGCGCTCTGGCGGACAGCGTCACTCCCTGCTGTGTGGGTTTTTTGTCAGGACCTTTGTACTTGCGCACGTGGACGAGGTTCATACCGCTGTAGTAGCTCACAGCTGCGTACACTTCGCCCTCCTCATCCAGCACTGCGAACCAGGGGGTGTGATTAGGTCTTCCTTGCGCGGCCGCTGTGTCGCGTATGCGCACCATATCGGCGATGCGTGCTATTAGCTCGCGCAGCGCGTCGGCCGTGAAGTGCACTCGCTTGCTTCTGGTCAGAGACGCCTCTTTCACCTGGCCGTCTTTTGTGTAGCGCGGCCTCCTAGACAGTCTAGCCACGTCCTCCCAGATCTCCACCGTCAAAGCTCCGTCTAAGCAGAACTCTAACCCGAGAAGACGGGAGAAGGTTTTCTCTGCTTCTTCTCGTCCATCTCGTTCTTTTTCTTGTATTTTTCTCTTCTTACTAGGCCTTGTTGTTCTGGAACTCACCTTAGAACGTTTCACACCCGCAGGATGAGTAACACCATCAGCGTGAGCTGAATCAGCAGCAGAACCGATAGCAGGAGCAGCGTCAGCGCTGGTGGTATCTGAGGCCTCGTTGTTGGAACAGAGCAGCCACACGCCGTCGGTGCTGAGTGTAGCGGTAGAAGATGAAGCGCCGCCGCCCTCGTAAGGTGGCGGTGAGGGCAGTCGCCACGGACCGGACGGGGCGCTACTAGTGGAAGTGAGGTCGAAAGGTCGAAGAGGGGAGCCGAAAAACGTACCGCCCACCCCTTTCCCTTCGGGTTGTTCGTACGCCTCGTCGTCAGCGTCGTTCTCTGTCTCACCCTGTTGCTGCTGCTCCTCCTCCTCCTCCTCGTCTTCTCGGTTTAGGGGCTGAGTGTCCGAATAGCTGTCACTCTCAGCGCGAGCGGCGTCGAGGGCGTCGGTCGATGTAGTGGTGGAGGAGAGGGGCTGTGCAACGTGCGGCAGGTCATCAAAGTCATCTACAGTAGTGGGGAGGTAAAAACCCGGTTGCCAGTACTGCGCTGTGCCAGGAGCGTTGTCGTCAGTAGTAGTAGCGGTAGCAGCAGGTGCAGCAGAAGCAGCAGCAGCAGCAGCAGCAGCAGACGCAACAGTAGCAGCAGGCGCAGCCGTAGCAGGCGCAGCGGTAGCAGGTGCAGCAGCAGCAGCAGCCGCAGCAGCCGCAGCACGAGGATCACCAGCAGGCGGGGCGGCAGTAGCAGCGGCAGCGCGCTTAGCAGCAACGTGTACCGTCGCGAGTGTAACAACGTCGCTAGCACGACGACTACTACCAGTAGTACTACTACCACTACTACTACTACAACTACTACTAGTACTACTACTGCTACTACTACTGCTACTACTACTACTACTGCCGCGAGCGCTCGCTACAGCGGGAGGGTGATAAGACCAAGCGGCTGCGGCGGTAGTCTCATTTTCGGTAGCAAGAGGAGGCACTGACGCTAAACGAGCGCTGTTCCGCGTAGTCTTCTTGTTCTTGGACGGCGCTAGGTGTTGTCTTTTGCTCATGGTGGTGACTGTAGAGAGCAGCAAAAGAATGAGTGAGTGAATGGAGGTTTCCAGGCCCCTTATATACGCCTTCTCGCTTCTAGAGCTAAGCTACTTACTGACCCTGTTCAGCTGCCGCCGGCTGGCCGGCGGCCATTCACAAAGAGAAACAAAAGACATAAGGCATGACGTTTTCAGCTGGATCCCTTTCCCCCCTTTTGAGAGATCGACTGTCATGAGCTAAGCCGCTTACCACCCTGTTCAGCAATTCAACGCGCATTAGCTGTATAAAGGATTAAGCAGTTGCTGCCGTCGACTGACCGGCGGCCATTCACAAAGACATAAGGTATGACGTTTTCAGCTGGATCCCTTTCCCCTCTTTTTTTTGAGGGATCCACTGTCATGAGCTAAGCCACTTACCACCCTGTTCAGCAATTCAGCGCGCGTTAGCTGTATAAAGGATTAACGGTGATGAGCTTAGAGTGTGTATACAAAAAAAACTACAGGAGGCGTGTGGCGTGAAGCAGGACCCCCCTAAGACGAACCTGTCTGTCTGTGAGTAGAGGCGTGTGCATGTGGTGAGCGACTTAAGTGTAAGACAAAAAAAAATCACCACCGCCGCCGCCGCCGCCGCCGCCGCCGCCGCCAAGACGAGACGAGATGGCTCAAGCTATTCCACTTTCAAGCTCGCCTTCACCGCCTTGTCCACCTGAAAAAAAGTTAATGCGGCTTGACGACGTGAGACGCGCGAGGCAGACCGATGGGGAGAACAGAGAGGTAGGACAGCGGCGGTTAGCCTATAGCGACGCCTTGCTTCGTCAACTAGGTAAAGAGTTGAGCGGCTGTTGGAGAGAGTTGGGCAGTAGCTTAAAAGTTACCGCCGCCCGTATGGATGCTCTAGTAGAGCGCAGTGTCAAGACACCGGAGGAGCTGTGTACGGCGATGTTCCGAGTCTGGTGGGGTGAAACCCCGCATCGTCATAGATGGGGAGAGCTCGGTCGCGTCTTCACCCGCATTAGACGCGTGGAACTGTTGGCTCAGTGGATGTCCCTTCTCCACAGACAGGGGTTGGATTTCGAAAACCCAGACTCGCGCGCGATGCATAAGCACTTGGGCACCCTCGGCAGACGTCTAGGTAGCAGGTGGAAAGAGGTGGGGGACCATTTAAAATTGTCGCCTGAGAGGTTAGATAAGATCGCTGAAGAATGCGAATACGGAGGAAGTCCCGCTGAGTGGGCCTTCCGAGTGTTGAAAATGTGGCAAGATGAAGCTGACGGTGCCGGCGGTACACCTTTTGAACTCCTTCGAGTGTTGACTGAGGACATGGGAAAGTTTGACCTCGGCATCGCGATATTACTTGACTTTATCAAGCAAGAAACAACGAGAACGACGGACATGTGAACTGTTGTGTTTTATTTTCATACGTCTTCTTTATTAGTAAGTAAAAAAAAATATCATAACAATTAAGACGCGCGCCCTCTTAAAGTGTCACTTCCTCCAGTCGCAGCTGATCGCCTCATCGAGGCACGTGATAAACAAAAAAAAATGAAGAGACACGCTTTTTCCTCTCGAGAGGAAGAAGCGTGTCTCTCGATTGAAATCTTTTTCTTTTTTTTTTTTCTTAAAAGAGACAAACGCCCCTTAGAGTGCCCCCCCACCCCCCTAGAGTGCCCCCCTCCCCCCTCCCCCCCTCCCCCCCACCCGCCCCATGCATCCTAAAAGCGCCCCCCTCCCCATGCATCTTAAAGGGCCCCCCCTCCCCTTCCCTCCCCTCCCCTCCCCTTCCCTCCCCTCCCCCCCCCTTATACACTCTAAAGAACGCTTCTACCTAGTTCAATAAGTCACTTCCAGTCGCTTGTAAAACAATAAAAAATGAAAAAAAAACCAACTTATATCGTAGTGTTTTTTATTAGTTTACCGAAAAAAATAAGAGACTCGCCTCCTCCTCCTCTCCTTCTCCTCCTCCTCCTCCTCCTCCTCCTCCTCCTCCAAAAAAAAAGATATCACATTTTAAAGCGCGTGACCCCTTAAAGACGCTCATCTCTTCATTAAGTCGCGTGACGTCACTTCTTCTTCCGGTCACGTGATCAATCAGGTCACTTCCGGTCACGTGATCCTCAATGAGGTCACTCACTTCCGGTTGGCCATTAGGTCATGTGACGTCACTTCCTGTCACGTGACCATGGCGGCCTTCCGGTCACGTGATCCTAAATTAGTTCATATGACCTCACTTGCGGTCCCCTAAGTAGGTCATATGACGTCACTTCCGGTCCATAAGTAGGTCATATGACGTCACTTCCGGTCACGTGACCAAATGGCGGCCTCTGATTGGCTAACTAGGTCACGTGACGTCACCACTAATCCCCTAAGTAGGTCACTTCCGGTCACGTGACCAAATGGAGGCCTCTGATTGGCTGCAGGTCGATTGAGTAATAAACAGTACTTAACTATAGTCCCGTTCCGATACATACTATACTACTGATACCTCCGGTGCCATAATCGCACGGCCACCGGGACGCTGCCAACAGCTCATCTCTCAAAACTTAGTCAGATGCTTGCCGACCGAAGGGGAAACCCCGCAGGGAAACGAAACCCGGGAACCCCTACTCTAGCTGCGTGGTATCCCCGGTCTATAAATAGCAGCGGGGCGGCGCTGGAGGCTGACTCTAAATACTACGACAATGGTAAGTATAGCGACACTATTTTTTAACAGGTTTTCATGCGGATTACTGACCATTTTGACTTCTGTCCGCACACTATATACATATAGCGACTTGGTGTACTTGCCTATACAGCGTTTTATAGTGTATAACAGCAAACAAGCGTGACTCTTGGCGAGTTACAACTCTTGGTATGTGCTAGTTCTTACTTGGAGGTCCCCATGGGGCGTCACATGTCGATCTTAAGAAAATGATCATGCCCTATGTCGCTACTGTCACTAAGGGAGGTGTTTTGGAACCCACAGACCCTCAGAAAATTTAGGAATTTGCATATCGAATTGTCACATTCAGAGGGGTGGAATTCTCCAACCTTAAATGCTACATCATAAGTTCGCTAATCTTGGGGTTGCCACCCATATAGCGCCGCATTTGAGCAAAAGCAGAAAATAGTTCTGTTGTTCTCCACTTGGTGCTCGTATACAGTCAAGTTGGTAGCGACACTTATCTGGGTGGCGGGCTAGCTTTTTCATCACCTAATGGTTCAATTTGAGAGTGGTTTGTACAATATAATATGATCCATTAACAGCATTATATTAGCTGTTCTTGCCATATCAATTCTTATCACTTCTTGTTTCAACTATTTAAGGACAAGATGTCTTAATCTTCATTTTCTATGACGCTCCAATGCAGGAGCTGTAACTAGCCGACACTGTATTGGTACATCATGCCGACTCTACACGAGCGTCATTTGCAACGACAGATAGTACTAAACCTAAAGACCTACCCACCCCGTAGAAAAAGGAGTGTCGTTTGTGAACGTTCCCTTAGTCTTTCTATTCTTTGTTTATTGTGTGGCCCCTAAAGAGGGGCCGACTAACTCCGATGTGACTCGGAGTTAGATGCTGCCGCTGCTGCGCAACATCGGCGTAAATTAATTACACCTCATGTTAGGCAGCATGGATCAAGCCTCAAAGCCTCAAAGCTCAAAGCCCTGTTGGGCGAAGAGCCGTGTGTGGCATACGAGGACCAGTGGGAATGATCCGTTGCAGAATACCAATCCGTGAGGGGTTCTGACTATGTATGTCTTTTATATCGCCTTAGATATGGTGTAGTATTTTCATCTCGCTATAGTTTAGTTGATATTTAAAGAAACTGACTCATTCTATCAGAAATACACAACATTGACTTGTTTTTTATATTTAATATATTAGAAGCGCACTTTGTTGCTTATATAGCTCATTATGCGTTAAAATGTTCGCGAGTATCGTGGAAATGTACAAAAATCCTATTGTGGCGCCATCTGACGAAAGAGCGGAGAACTATACTAGCGCGTTCGTTATTCGCATCTTTGACAGGGACTAAGAGCTGCTCAAAGGGTATGGCGAGCTAGACTAGAGCATGTAATCACTAGGCGGCAGAGTGGTCAAAAGGCAATCTCGTAGTAGTAGGTCTACTTGGATCTTGAGTAGCCACCCTTGTGGTTATAATTACCTAGACTAGTTGGCTCTGCCAGCCTGGTCAAGTGAAAATTGGTAAGGAGACTATGAACTAGGCTAAGCTTGGAATTTAAAATAGTTTATAAAAGTATAATAAAACTATAGTACCCTCTTAGATTTGATGATTAGACATTGCCTACTAGGTATACACATTTGTACAATGGTATCATTGTGTATAAATGTTCTTTTGGTACATCATGCCGACTCTACACGAGCGCCATTTGCAACGACAGATAGTGCTAAACCTAAGACCTACCCATCCCGTAGAAAAAAAAGGGGTGACGTTTGTGAACGGTCCCTTAGTCTTTCTATTCTTTGTTTATTGTGTGGCCCCTAAAGAGGGGCCGACTAACATCGGTGTTATTAATTACACCTCATGTTAGGCAGCATAGATCAAACCTCAAAAGCATCAAAGCTCAAAGTCCTAATGGACAAAGAGCCGTGTATGGCATTTGAGGACCAGTGGGAATGATCCGTTGCAGAATACCGATCCGTGAGAGGTTCTGACTATATGTGACCGTCCAAGGGAAAACCAGCCTTATGCACCCCTTGCATAAGGCTGGTTTTCCCGTGGACTGTCACATATATATCTTTTATATCGCCTTAGATATGGTGTAGTATTTTCATCTCGCTATAGTTTAGTTGATATTTAAAGAAACTGACTCATTCTATCAGAAATACACAACATTGACTTGTTTTTTATATTCAATATATTAGAAGTGTGCTTTGTTGCTTATATAGTTCATTATGCGTTTAAAATGTTCGCGAGTATCGTAGTAATGTACAAAAAATCCTATTGTGGCGCCATCTGACGAAAAGAGCGGAGAACTATACTAGCGCGTTCGTTATTTACATCTTTGACAGGGACTAAGAGCTGCTCAAAGGGTATGGCGAGCTAGACTAGAGCATGTAATCACCAGGCGGCAGAGTGGTCAAAAGACAATCTCGTAGTAGTAGGTCTACTTGGATCTTGAGTAGCCACCCTTGTGGTTATAATTACCTAGACTAGTTGACCCTGCCAGCCTGGTCAAGTGAAATTAGTAAGGAGACAACACATTAACGCGCTCCACAGTCTTTAGACAGCTAAGACTATAGTACAGTAGTGTGTACTCACACTAACTATTTACTGTGCTACATATTCGTACCCGAGTTCTAGTGTTTGTTTTTAGAAAAAAGCAAAAAAAAAAAAAAAAAAAAAAAGAGCGATCTACTCACCCATTTTTTTTTTTTTAGACAAACTCCTATTAGCAGGTTACCCCTGTATAAACCATACTGCAAAGATCTGCTACTTCGAGCGTCTGCCTCGTGACTGATAGTGTACAACAAGACGAAGTGGGCAGAGGTGAAGTACTGTTCCAAGAAAAATTGAGGCTCTTTATATAGCTGAGAGAGCGGCTAATCCGGATGTTCTAAGCTTGTTTTCACCTAGAGCCCCACCCTCTTCCAGAGAGGAATCAAATTGCTTTTCACCTGGACCCTTCCACCCCTAATCCATGAAAAGAGGGATAACAAGTGTAACGTGCGCTACATGTATATGGGATTATAGCTGTTGAAGAGATAAAGCCAGGTCAACTGTGTATACAAAGACTACAGGAGGTGATTAACGACAGGTGTGACGCGCCAGCCCGTGGACGGATTATCTTCTAAGCTGACGCTTATTCAACTAGCCAGCCACCGTCCGCTCCACTCACCACGGCAAGAGGAGGTGCTTTTGTTTTACACTTAAGTCGCTTACCACATGTACTCGTCTCTACCTCACAGACAGACACACTCTCGCTTGCTTCACGCCCCCTGTAGCTTGTTTTGTATACACACTCTAATCTCATAACCCCCTGATCCGTTATACAGGTAACGGGCATTCTCTTTTAAATAGCTGCCAGTCAGCCTGCGGCAGCTGAAAACGACGGTAAGTAGCTTAGCTCTAGAAGCAAGAAGGCGTATATAAGGAGGCTGACACGTGTATAGGCGCCTTATAAGTCGGCAGGGGGTAAATACTAGTGAAAAAGGAAGGCAGGTGTGCAAGTAGCTTTCTAACAGACACGTGTGTGCACTAAGCTGCTTAAGTCTAAACCCACCTGCAGTAGTCAGGTAGCATGTGAAAACTTACTTAACAGATCTCTTAATGAAGTAGAGACTCTGTACTGAGAGAGTCTTTTCAGCCGTTTAAGAGGATTATCTAGGACAGGGTACATAAGGAGTGGAACGACGCTCTCACCCATCACACTTTCTAGACCCGCCCTTCATCATCGTAGCATCGTCCACTCTACGCTCGCTCAGAATGTTATGATGGTTAGTTCTGCTATTTTCAGCTACTTTTCTTATCGAAGTGTTGACGCTACAGAGCATCGAAACTCTCTCCAAATGAGTCCAAGAAAGAAAAAGCAACTTCCACTTGAAGCAGGAAGAGAAACAGTGCCCTATGATGCATGTCAGGTAAAGAAACATTGGAAGGTCGTCACCAAGGAGCAATGGATAGAAGCATGCTTCAACTTAATCGGAACGGAAGTAGTTTCATTTGGACAGAGGGAGAAGATTTTGTTGGAGATATTTTTCTTAGCTCCGTATACTTAGCCTGACTGTGGTGAAATTCCTTCAGGTCTTAGTTCAGTCTTTGCCATAGAAGTTATCAGGTCTTTGAAGGAGCTTCGATATATGCAAGGCACTCACGAGGAGATTGTTCAGAAAATGACGGAATTCGAAACAGGAGAAGACACAATATGGTGCGAGGAGACTTCATGGAGTACATCATTTGTAGCCCGTTGGAACATTATGTTAAAGACTTTCAGGACATGCTAGACAGCACTGAGATGAACCCGAGAGAGAGATCCCTTACTGCACAGAAAGAGGCCAAAGCTGTGTTGGAAAAGCTCAAGTTTGGTCAAGGATTCACTCTTCAAAGCAGCTGTGTGAGTGTGATAAAAGGCCTTGTGTTGAAACATTCAGACATGGAGTTTTCGCGTGCTGTCGACACACTTCTTTTGCCTGAACTGATGATGAACATGATCGATCCCATCCTACCAACATGTTTCGACTCTGCCAATTGTCCCATGTATAAAATGGTTTCAAGTTTTGCCCGTGGACGATGGCTAAACGATCCAGTGAAGTCAGAAAACCTCCTTGATTTAATCAACTGACTAAATGTATTTTCTCATACTAGTATTAGTAGCATTAGTAATAGCAGCTACTCAGTCTCGTGCAGCACAAGCAGCAGCATCTGTCAGCAGCATCCGTGACATCGTCAGCAGCAGCAGCTGCACGAGCAGCACAAGCAGCAGCATCTGTCAACAGCATCCGTGACATCGTCAGCAGCTGCAGCAGCTGCACGAGCAGCACAAGCAGCAGCATCTGTCAGCAGCTGCAGCAGCTGCACGAGCAGCACAAGCAGCAGCATCTGTCAGCAGCATCCGTGACATCGTCAGCAGCAGCAGCTGCACGAGCAGCACAAGCAGCAGCATCTGTCAACAGCATCTGTGACTTCGTCAGCAGCTGCAGCAGCTGCACGAGCAGCACAAGCAGCAGCAGCTGTCAGCAGCTGCAGCAGCTGCACGAGCAGCACAAGCAGCAGCACCAACAGCAGCAGCAACAGCATCAGCAGCAGCAGCAGCAGCAGCAGCAGCTGCGGTGTGGACCACTAAATTCGAGATTGCGACATGCCTGTTTCTTAGAATCGACATTCGACATGAGGCCTAGTGACATTTGACATGAAGCTTGAAAAACATAGTGACAGGTGACATGAGCAATTCTTAAAATCGACATGAGATATGAGCATAATTAAGCGACATCGACATGTGACATGGCTATTTTTTTAAGACAAACGCCATAGGACTCCTCATCCAGACCCCCACTAGTAGTGCTCTATAAGCGCAAGCTTTGCCTTAAGAGAGCTGTGGCTGTGAACCCTCTCCCCCCCCCCCCCCCCCCCGTAAGATGAGAAAAGGGGGGCTGTCGCTGACCAAAAGGCTCTAAAACCGGGGGCTGTTGAAGGACTATATGGTAACAAGGCTGCTGTTACAGTCAAGATACTCATATTTCAGGCCCAGAAAACTGTAATTAGCTTTCCAAGTTGTTTATTTAACAATATCCTGGCCTAGCAAGAAGCTGTCAGATGACATCTAAGAAAAATGGGGGCTGTTAATTGATCAAGGGAGCTACAATGTTACAGAGTCCTATTCCTCTTTTGAGGTGGGACCAAATTTGAAAAAAAAGAATAAACTCAAAAAAAAAAAAAGCCTTAAGATTGAACAGTTGTAGATGACAATTTTAATGAGGAAGTCGTATTAATTAGTTTACATATAGCCAGTGTAAGTACGCATATGCGTAGAAGAGAGAACTTGCTTATTCTTATAGGTTTGTAAGATAGACACATCATGATGCACATCATCATAAACGCATCATGATACATTTCAATGTTTGGTCGTGTAGCAAGAGTCCTAACACTCAGTATACTACTACTACTACTACTACTACTACCATTTCCAATAATGTAGTCCCGCTAAACCTAGAGCAAGAGTTCTCTTCTAGACGTTATTGCCCTAAGTAAGTCGCGTTACCAAAATTTCCCAAAAACAAAACAAAAAAAATGTTGACATTGTAAGTAGACGAACCAGTAGACTCGCCTCTCTGCCCTCTAAAAGAGAGGGCAGAGAGCGAGTCTTACTCTTAAAAACCCCTCCCCCCTCCCCCCCCTCCCCCCCCCTCCCCCCCCTATGCATCTTAAAGAGTGCCCCCCAGAGTGCTCCCCCCCCCCCCTCTTAAAAAAAGAGCCACATTTAAAAAATATTTTTTAGCAAGTTTTCAGCTTGCTTTTTTTTTTTTTTTTTTTTTAAATTTATTTATCTATAAAAATCTCAAGTGACTTATTTGAAATTCTCGCCAAAATAGTAGTCACGTGACCCCTTTAAGTAGGTCACTTCCAGTCACGTGACCTATTAGAATTTCCCGCCAAAATGGTGGTCACGTGATTCTCTTAAAGAGGTCACTTCCGGTCACGTGACCTATTTGAATTTCCCGCCCAAAGGTCACGTGACCGGAAGTAGGTCACTTCCGGTCACGTGACCTATTTGAATTTCCCGCCAAAAGGGAGGCCTCTCATTGGCTGCTTTTGAATTTCCCGCCAAAATGGAGGCCTCTCATTGGCTGCATCTCGATTGGGTAATAAACAGTACTTAAGCATAGTCCCGTTCCGATACAATATATACTACTCCTATCACATAGTCATATAAGGGTGAATAAAATAAATCAAAGGTGCATAAAACTTCATAAGTCGAGCTATATGCACATTCAAAGCAGGTAGCAGGTATTTTTACAAGTGTTTTTACATGCCTGTGTAGGCTAGACTGCCTTTACCACGGGGATATGCAGTTGTCGCCTTGCTGAGGTCTGTCCTTGTTCCTGTGGTGGCAGGGACTGTGCTGTGGGTGTCTGGAATGGCGAGCTTAGTAATCCTCACACACGTTGTATGAGTGACTTCTGACCGCTAGACGTCTGTGTGTGTACTCTGGCCAGTAGTGTGCTGTCGGCGGCGGTGGAAGGAAGAATGAGACATGGTTCTGCTGCCTGCACGCCCTGCTGACCCTCACCTACAATTGGAGCCGTTTCCTGTACTCACAGAGTGGGCGCCGATTTGACTTCTACCTGTGGTTGTGCTTGGAGCTGAACCTGCGCTGCTGGCAAGCCGGGGGGGGGGGGGGGGGCGGTGGTCTATGCTCTGGCTGTGTGACTGGGGGTATGGATGGGACTGCTCTCGTGTGCTAGGAAGGTGATCCTGCAGTAGCCAGGGGGGTGGGTGTATGCGCCCTGCGTTGACGCCTAATTTTAGCTCTCACCTTTTCTAGAAAATGACCCCTTAAATTCTGACAGGGAAAAGAGCCATTTTGAAGAGAGCCGAAATAGAGGTCCCTGTGCCCCATTTTCTGAATATAGAAGTCTCATACAGTTTTTTTCCCCAGAGTCCACCAGCAGGTCACCCAGATAATGGTTCTGCTCGTACTTCAACATGTATCTTTTTAGCTGTGACTCTGCCACTGCATCCCAAACCGGGCAGATTATATCTTTAGCGAGGCTCATCACTTTGTATGGACACTGGGTAATGAGAATTTTCTGCACTTTGGCTCACGGTACTTTAGCAAACATGGCTTTTTCATAAGAATTGGCGTGTTTTACAGAATTAAAAGTTTTGCCCTTGTCTACAATGCTGCATTCATTCAGGTTGGAGAAGGGGACTAAAGGCGAGTTATAGGCCATAAATTTCTCTGTAACCCTCGTTTTTGCGTGTTCTAGGCTCGACTCTTAGGGCAGGTGAGACAGGTTGGCATGTGAGTAGTAGGCACCTTGATATACCATGCCTCTACCTCTAGGCGACACTTCCATGTTGGCACATGCAGCCAGCCGTGTAATCGCTCTCACATCTGCCTTCTGCTGTTTGACCTCGATGCAGTCATCTTGGTTTAGGTACATAACCTTTAGATCTTCATGATCTTTGAGTTTCACCTTAGCCTTCAGTACCAAATCACGGGCAGTGGCAGTTGTAAACAGAATGAGAGGGGGGCGGTTAGGCTGTGCTCTGGAGCCTATCCGTATGACCTTGTCTAAGTCCTCTCGTAATAAGGAGGGGTGCAATCCTTTTCAATATGTGGATAGACTCCAGCTCAGAGGTTTAAGACTGTGTTATAAAGGCAAGTTCCATGATGAGGACGATTTATATAACAAGTCAGGAGTACCCAGGCTTGAAAGAAGGAGACAGGAACTATTACTGACATACATGTACAAACTTTCAAAAGTGGACGATTATCTGGACATGAGGGAGCGTAGCCAAGTGACACGGTCACAGCACCAAATAAAGTTTAAGATTCCAAGAGCAAGGAGTGCTGGCTTCCTGAGATCTCCTATTTCACGAGGTGTACAGCTGTGGCACAGGTTAGGAGACTGGTACCAAACCAGTATCAGCAAACAACAGTTCAAGAAAAGGATAAGATCTATAAGAGACTTGCTTACTAAGAGCCCAAATCCTACTGACCAGCCGAGTGACGATGAACAGTAAATGTACTTATTAGTTAATTAACCACTCTTCATCTAATATATTATCTGGCTGCACTAATTGATTGAAGCAAATCAGACTATTTGATCTATTGAGTGTGTGTACTATTGTATTGATAGGCATGTGTTTGTATGCATTCTAAGTGTCTACTTGAAATTATTTTGTTCACTGTCAAGTGGGAAAAGATTATGAGTTTTTGTCATGATAGCACTAATCTCTAAACACTGCTTACTCATCTTCCACCTAGGCTATGAGATTTTTTTCTTCCAAAGTTCAAGATTATGAGCTGTTGTCAATATAGCACTAATCAAATCCTTTTAAATATTGATACATATACATGTGAGTGTGGTACTCCAGATACAATACGATATTATGCCCACGATGCTCATTGGCTGGACTTGTATGAAACCAATATATCAAATCAAATCATATGCAAAGTAATACAAAATGAATTATATGAGTAGTATAGTTTGTATCGGAACGGGACTATGGTTAAGTACTGTTTATTACTCATTTGACTTGCAGCCAATCAGAAGCCAGTAGTATAGTATGTATCGGAACGGGACTATAGTTAACTACTGTTTATTACTCAATCGACATGCAGCCAATCAGAGGCCTCCATTTGGTCACGTGACCCGTTGCCATGGTAACGTGACCTACTTAGGGCTCTCCGCCAATCAGAAGCCAGCATTCTGGGTGACCTACTGACCTACTTAGAAGCTCTCAGCCAATCAGAGGCCGGCATTCTGGTAACCATGGTAACGTGACCTACTTACGTCACGTGACCTACTTAGGCTCAGCCAATCAGAAGCCGGCATTCTGGTAACTAGGGTAACGTGACCTACTTAGGGTTTGTTTGTAAACAACACCACGTGGCTCTCTTGTTTGTAAACAACACCACGTGACACGTGACTGTTTGTAAACAAACAAAGTTATATAACTTATATATAGAAATATCACTAGGCGGCAGAGTGGTCAAAAGGCAATCTCGTAGTAGTAGGTCTACTTGGATCTTGAGTAGCCACCCTTGTGGTTATAATTACCTAGACTAGTTGGCTCTGCCAGCCTGGTCAAGTGAAAATTGGTAAGGAGACTATGAACTAGGCTAAGCTTGGATTTTAAAATAGCCTATAAAAGTATAATAAACTATAGTACCCTCTTAGATTTGATGATTAGACATTGCCTACTAGGTATACACATTTGTACAATGGTATCATTGTGTATAAATGTTCTTTTGGTACATCATGCCGACTCTACACGAGCACCATTTGCAACGACAGATAGTGCTAAACCTAAGACCTACCCACTCCGTAGAAAAAAATAGGGGTGACGTTTGTGAACGGTCCCTTAGTATTTCTATTCTTTGTTTATTGTGTGGCCCCTAAAGAGGGGCCGACTAACATCGGTGTTATTAATTACATCTCATGTTAGGCAGCATAGGATCAAACCTCAAAAGCATCAAAGCTCAAAGTCCTAATGGACAGAGAGCCCTGTGTGGCTTTTGAGGACGAGTGGGAGTGATCCGTTGCAGAATACCGATCCGTGAGAGGTTCTGACTATATATATCTTTTATATCGCTTTAGATATGGTGTAGTATTTTTCATCTCGCTATAGTTTAGTTGATATTTTAAAGAAACTGCCTCATTCTATCAGAAATACACAACATTGACATGTTTTTTATATTCAATATATTAGAAGTGTGCTTTGTTGCTTATATAGTTCATTATGCGTTTAAAATGTTCGCGAGTATCGTAGAAATGTACAAAAATCCTATTGTGGCGCCATCTGACGAAAAGAGCGGAGAACTATACTAGGGTATGGCGAGCTAGACTAGAGCATGTAATCACCAGGCGGCAGAGTGGTCAAAAGACAATCTCTTAGTAGTAGGTCTACTTGGATCTTGAGTAGCCACCCTTGTGGTTGCAATTACCTAGACTAGTTGACCCTGCCAGCCTGGTCAAGTGAAATTAGTAAGGAGACCGCACATTAACGCGCTCCACAGTCTTTAGACAGTTAAGACTATAGTACCGTAGATTCTACTGTGTACTCACACTAACTATTTACAGTGCTACATATTCATACCCGAGTTCTAAGTGTTTTTTTTTAGAAAAAAGCGATCTACTCACCCATTTTTTTTAGACAAACTCCTATTAGCAGGTAACCCCTGTATAAACCATACTGCAAAGATCTGCTACTTCGAGCGTCTGCCTCGTGACTGATAGTGTACAACAAGACGAAGTGGGCAGAGGTGAAGTACTGTTCCAAGAAAAATTGAGGCTCTTTATATAGCTGAGAGAGCGGCTAATCCGGATGTTCTAAGCTTGTTTTCACCTAGAGCCTCACCCTCTTCCAGAGAGGAATCAAATTGCTTTTCACCTGGACCCTTCCACCCCTAATCCATCAGCATGAAAAGAGGGATAACAAGTGTAACGTGCGCTACATGTATATGGGATTATAGCTGGTGAAGAGATAAAGCCAGGTCAACTGTGTATACAAAGACTACAGGAGGTGATTAACGACAGGTGTGACGCGCCAGCCCGTGGACGGATTATCTTCTAAGCTGACGCTTATTCAACTAGCCAGCTGCCGTCCGCTCCACTCACCACGGCAAGAGGAGGTGCTTTTGTTTTACACTTAAGTCGCTTACCACATGTACTCGTCTCTACCTCACAGACAGACACCCTCTCGCTTGCTTCACGACCCCTGTAGCTTTTTTTGTATACACACTCTAATCTCATAACCCCCTGATCCGTTATACAGGTAACGGGTATTCTCTTTTAAATAGCTGCCAGTCAGCCTGCGGCAGCTGAAAACGACGGTAAGTAGCTTAGCTCTAGAAGCAAGAAGGCGTATATAAGGAGGCTGACACGTGTATAGGCGCCTTATAAGTCGGCAGGGGGTAAATACTAGTGAAAAAGGAAGGCAGGTGTGCAGGTAGCTTTCTAACAGACACGTGTGTGCACTAAGCTGCTTAAGTCTAAACCCACCTGCAGTAGTCAGGTAGCATGTGAAAACTTACTTAACAGATCTCTTAATTGAGTAGAGACTCTGTACTGAGAGAGTCTTTTCAGCCGTTTAAGAGGATTATCTAGGACAGGGTACATAAGGAGTGAAACGACGCTCTCACCCATCACACTTTCTCGACCCGCCCTTCATCATCGTAGCATCGTCCACTCTACGCTCGCTCAGAATGTTATGATGGTTAGTTCTGCTATTTTCAGCTACTTTTCTTATCGAAGTGTTGACGCTACAGAGCATCGAAACTCTCTCCAAATGAGTCCAAGAAAGAAAAAGCAACTTCCACTTGAAGCAGGAAGAGAAACAGTGCCCTATGATGCATGTGAGGTAAAGAAACATTGGAAGGACGTCACCAAGGAGCAATGGATAGAAGCATGCTTCAACTTCATCGGAACGGAAGTAGTTTCATTTGGACAGAGGGAGAAGATTTTGTTGGAGCTATTTTTCTTAGCTCCGTATACTTGGCCTGACTGTGGTGAAATTCCTTCAGGTATTTGTTCAGTCTTCGCCATAGAAGTTATCAGGTCTTTGAAGGAGCTTCGATATATGCAAGGCACTCACGAGGAGATTGTTCAGAAAATGACGGAATTCGAAACAGGAGAAGACACAATATGGTGCGAGGAGACGACATATACGGACGATGATCTGGAGTACATCATTTGTAGCCCGTTGGAACATTATGTTAAAGACTTTGAGGACATGCTAGACAGCACTGAGATGAACCCGAAAGAGAGATCCCTTACTGCACAGAAAGAGGCCAAAGCTGTGTTGGAAAAGCTCAAGTTTGGTCAAGGATTCACTCTTCAAAGCAGCTGTGTGAGTGTGATAAAAGGCCTTGTGTTGAAACATCCAGACATGAAGTTTTCGCGTGCTGTCGACACACTTCCTTTGCCTGAACTGATGATGAACATGATCGATCCCATCGTACCAACATGTTTCGACTCTGCCAATTGTCCCATGTATAAAATGGTTTCAAGTTTTGCCCGTGGCCGATGGCTAAACGATCCACTGAAGTCAGAAAACCTCCTTGATTTAATCAACTGACTAAATGTATTTTCTCATACTAGTATTAGTAGCATTAGTAATAGCAGCTACTCAGTCTCGTGCAGCACAAGCAGCAGCATCTGTGAGCAGCATCCGTGACATCGTCAGCAGCAGCAGCAGCTGCACGAGCAGCACAAGCAGCAGCATCTGTCAGCAGTATCCGTGACATCGTCAGCAGCAGCAGCAGCTGCACGAGCAGCACAAGCAGCAGCATCTGTCAACAGCATCCGTGACATCGTCAGCAACTGCAGCAGCTGCACGAGCAGCACAAGCAGCAGCAGCTGTCAGCAGCTGCAGCAGCTGCACGAGCAGCACAAGCAGCAGCACCAACAGCAGCAGCAACAGCAAATCAGCAGCAGCAGCAGCAGCAGCAGCAGCAGCGGCGGTGTGGACCACTAAATTCGAGATGGCGACATGTCTGTTTCTTAGAATCGACATTCGACATGAGGCCTAGTGACATTTGACATGAAGCTTGAAAAACATAGTGACAGGTGACATGAGCAATTCTTAAAATCGACATGAGATATGAGCATAATTAAGCGACATCGACATGTGCCATGGCTATTTTTTTTTAAGACAAACGCCATAGACTCCTCATTCAAACCCCCACTAGTAGTGCTCTATAAGCGCAAGCTTTGCCTTAAGAGAGCTGTGGCTGTGAACCCTCTCCTCCCCCCGTACACACAGGTAAATATCAGAGTCAGCCAATGTCGCCAATACTACTCTCATACAAGGGTCAGGCACTGCTGGACTATAATAGATGGGTCAAGGACCATTCTACTGAGGGTCAGGCTAGGCTGGACATTCAATAACAGGCTGGACTTTGGCAAACTTGCTTGAAAAATGGGGCTGTTAATTGATCAAGAGAGCTACATTGTTACAGAGTCCTATTCCTCTTTTGAGGTGGGACCAAATTTGAAAAAAGAATAAACTCAAAAAAAAAGCCTTAAGATTGAAACAGTTGTAGATGACAAATTTAATGAATAAGTCGTATTAATTAGTTTACAAATAGCCGCTGCACGAGCAGCACAAGCAGCAGCTGACACTAGTGTCTTGAAGAGTGTCATCTGACAGCTTCTTGCTAGGCCAGGATATTGTTAAATAAACAACTTGGAAAGCTAATTACAGTTTTCTGGGCTTGAAATATGAGTATCTTGACTGTAACAGCAGCCTTTTTACCGTATAGTCCTTCAACGGACTCTTGCTGGCCAGACTTTCAAGCAAGTTTGCCAAAGTCCAGCCTGTTATTGAATGTCCAGCCTAGCCTGACCCTCAGTAGAATGGTCCTTGACCCATCTATTATAGTCCAGCAGTGCCTGACCCTTGTATGAGAGTAGTATTGGCGACATTGGCTGACTCTGATATTTACCTGTGTGTACGGGGGGAGGAGAGGGTTCACAGCCACAGCTCTCTTAAGGCAAAGCTTGCGCTTATAGAGCACTACTAGTGGGGGTTTGAATGAGGAGTCTATGGCGTTTGTCTTAAAAAAAAATAGCCATGGCACATGTCGATGTCGCTTAATTATGCTCATATCTCATGTCGATTTTAAGAATTGCTCATGTCACCTGTCACTATGTTTTTCAAGCTTCATGTCAAATGTCACTAGGCCTCATGTCGAATGTCGATTCTAAGAAACAGACATGTCGCCATCTCGAATTTAGTGGTCCACACCGCCGCTGCTGCTGCTGCTGCTGCTGCTGATTTGCTGTTGCTGCTGCTGTTGGTGCTGCTGCTTGTGCTGCTCGTGCAGCTGCTGCAGCTGCTGACAGCTGCTGCTGCTTGTGCTGCTCGTGCAGCTGCTGCAGTTGCTGACAATGTCACGGATGCTGTTGACAGATGCTGCTGCTTGTGCTGTTCGTACAGCTGCTGCTGCTCCTGACGATGTCACGGATACTGCTGACAGATGCTGCTGCTTGTGCTGCTCGTGCAGCTGCTGCTGCTGCTGACGATGTCACGGATGCTGCTCACAGATGCTGCTGCTTGTGCTGCACGAGACTGAGTAGCTGCTATTACTAATGCTACTAATACTAGTATGAGAAAATACATTTAGTCAGTTGATTAAATCAAGGAGGTTTTCTGACTTCAGTGGATCGTTTAGCCATCGGCCACGGGCAAAACTTGAAACCATTTTATACATGGGACAATTGGCAGAGTCGAAACATGTTGGTACGATGGGATCGATCATGTTCATCATCAGTTCAGGCAAAGGAAGTGTGTCGACAGCACGCGAAAACTTCATGTCTGGATGTTTCAACACAAGGCCTTTTATCACACTCACACAGCTGCTTTGAAGAGTGAATCCTTGACCAAACTTGAGCTTTTCCAACACAGCTTTGGCCTCTTTCTGTGCAGTAAGGGATCTCTCTTTCGGGTTCATCTCAGTGCTGTCTAGCATGTCCTCAAAGTCTTTAACATAATGTTCCAACGGGCTACAAATGATGTACTCCAGATCATCGTCCGTATATGTCGTCTCCTCGCACCATATTGTGTCTTCTCCTGTTTCGAATTCCGTCATTTTCTGAACAATCTCCTCGTGAGTGCCTTGCATATATCGAAGCTCCTTCAAAGACCTGATAACTTCTATGGCGAAGACTGAACAAATACCTGAAGGAATTTCACCACAGTCAGGCCAAGTATACGGAGCTAAGAAAAATAGCTCCAACAAAATCTTCTCCCTCTGTCCAAATGAAACTACTTCCGTTCCGATGAAGTTGAAGCATGCTTCTATCCATTGCTCCTTGGTGACGTCCTTCCAATGTTTCTTTACCTCACATGCATCATAGGGCACTGTTTCTCTTCCTGCTTCAAGTGGAAGTTGCTTTTTCTTTCTTGGACTCATTTGGAGAGAGTTTCGATGCTCTGTAGCGTCAACACTTCGATAAGAAAAGTAGCTGAAAATAGCAGAACTAACCATCATAACATTCTGAGCGAGCGTAGAGTGGACGATGCTACGATGATGAAGGGCGGGTCGAGAAAGTGTGATGGGTGAGAGCGTCGTTTCACTCCTTATGTACCCTGTCCTAGATAATCCTCTTAAACAGCTGAAAAGACTCTCTCAGTACAGAGTCTCTACTCAATTAAGAGATCTGTTAAGTAAGTTTTCACATGCTACCTGACTACTGCAGGTGGGTTTAGACTTAAGCAGCTTAGTGCACACACGTGTCTGTTAGAAAGCTACCTGCACACCTGCCTTCCTTTTTCACTAGTATTTACCCCCTGCCGACTTATAAGGCGCCTATACACGTGTCAGCCTCCTTATATACGCCTTCTTGCTTCTAGAGCTAAGCTACTTACCATCGTTTTCAGCTGCCGCAGGCTGACTGGCAGCTATTTAAAAGAGAATACCCGTTACCTGTATAACGGATCAGGGGGTTATGAGATTAGAGTGTGTATACAAAAAAAGCTACAGGGGTCGTGAAGCAAGCGAGAGGGTGTCTGTCTGTGAGGTAGAGACGAGTACATGTGGTAAGCGACTTAAGTGTAAAACAAAAGCACCT
Source organism: Harmothoe impar (assembly GCA_947462335.1). NCBI lineage: Eukaryota > Metazoa > Annelida > Polychaeta > Phyllodocida > Polynoidae > Harmothoe > Harmothoe impar. The sequence continues at coordinate 65,333,593 of OX381720.1, read as the reverse complement.
CCTCTTGCCGTGGTGAGTGGAGCGGACGGCAGCTGGCTAGTTGAATAAGCGTCAGCTTAGAAGATAATCCGTCCACGGGCTGGCGCGTCACACCTGTCGTTAATCACCTCCTGTAGTCTTTGTATACACAGTTGACCTGGCTTTATCTCTTCACCAGCTATAATCCCATATACATGTAGCGCACGTTACACTTGTTATCCCTCTTTTCATGCTGATGGATTAGGGGTGGAAGGGTCCAGGTGAAAAGCAATTTGATTCCTCTCTGGAAGAGGGTGAGGCTCTAGGTGAAAACAAGCTTAGAACATTCGGATTAGCCGCTCTCTCAGCTATATAAAGAGCCTCAATTTTTCTTGGAACAGTACTTCACCTTTGCCCACTTCGTCTTGTTGTACACTATCAGTCACGAGGCAGACGCTCGAAGTAGCAGATCTTTGCAGTATGGTTTATACAGGGGTTACCTGCTAATAGGAGTTTGTCTAAAAAAAATGGGTGAGTAGATCGCTTTTTTCTAAAAAAAAACACTTAGAACTCGGGTATGAATATGTAGCACTGTAAATAGTTAGTGTGAGTACACAGTAGAATCTACGGTACTATAGTCTTAACTGTCTAAAGACTGTGGAGCGCGTTAATGTGCGGTCTCCTTACTAATTTCACTTGACCAGGCTGGCAGGGTCAACTAGTCTAGGTAATTGCAACCACAAGGGTGGCTACTCAAGATCCAAGTAGACCTACTACTAAGAGATTGTCTTTTGACCACTCTGCCGCCTGGTGATTACATGCTCTAGTCTAGCTCGCCATACCCTAGTATAGTTCTCCGCTCTTTTCGTCAGATGGCGCCACAATAGGATTTTTGTACATTTCTACGATACTCGCGAACATTTTAAACGCATAATGAACTATATAAGCAACAAAGCACACTTCTAATATATTGAATATAAAAAACATGTCAATGTTGTGTATTTCTGATAGAATGAGGCAGTTTCTTTAAAATATCAACTAAACTATAGCGAGATGAAAAATACTACACCATATCTAAAGCGATATAAAAGATATATATAGTCAGAACCTCTCACGGATCGGTATTCTGTAACGGATCACTCCCACTCGTCCTCAAAAGCCACACAGGGCTCTCTGTCCATTAGGACTTTGAGCTTTGATGCTTTTGAGGTTTGATCCTATGCTGCCTAACATGAGGTGTAATTAATAACACCGATGTTAGTCGGCCCCTCTTTAGGGGCCACACAATAAACAAAGAATAGAAAGACTAAGGGACCGTTCACAAACGTCACCCCTATTTTTTTCTACGGAGTGGGTAGGTCTTAGGTTTAGCACTATCTGTTGTTGCAAATGGTGCTCGTGTAGAGTCGGCATGATGTACCAAAAGAACATTTATACACAATGATACCATTGTACAAATGTGTATACCTAGTAGGCAATGTCTAATCATCAAATCTAAGAGGGTACTATAGTTTATTATACTTTTATAGGCTATTTTAAAATCCAAGCTTAGCCTAGTTCATAGTCTCCTTACCAATTTTCACTTGACCAGGCTGGCAGAGCCAACTAGTCTAGGTAATTATAACCACAAGGGTGGCTACTCAAGATCCAAGTAGACCTACTACTACGAGATTGCCTTTTGACCACTCTGCCGCCTAGTGATATTTCTATATATAAGTTATATAACTTTGTTTGTTTACAAACAGTCACGTGTCACGTGGTGTTGTTTACAAACAAGAGAGCCACGTGGTGTTGTTTACAAACAAACCCTAAGTAGGTCACGTTACCCTAGTTACCAGAATGCCGGCTTCTGATTGGCTGAGCCTAAGTAGGTCACGTGACGTAAGTAGGTCACGTTACCATGGTTACCAGAATGCCGGCCTCTGATTGGCTGAGAGCTTCTAAGTAGGTCAGTAGGTCACCCAGAATGCTGGCTTCTGATTGGCTGAGAGCCCTAAGTAGGTCACGTTACCATGGCAACGGGTCACGTGACCAAATGGAGGCCTCTGATTGGCTGCATGTCGATTGAGTAATAAACAGTAGTTAACTATAGTCCCGTTCCGATACATACTATACTACTGAAGCCTCCATTTGACCGGAAGTGACATCACATGCCCATATAAGGGCATACCGGAAGTGACGTCACATGACCTTGACCTACTTAGAGGTCAAGGTCATGACCCCAGCCAATCAGAGGCCTCCATTTGTCCGGAAGTGACTTCCTCATTTGCATAATGGGTCACTTCCGGTGTACCAGCCATTCAGAGGCCTCAATTTGACCGGAAGTGACCCCCTCATTTGCCTAATAGACCACACCCCTGTGACCGGAAGTGACCTACTTAAGATGACCGGAAGTGACGTCACGTGACCTACTTAGGGGAGGGATTAGCGATGACCGGAAGTGACAGAAGTGACCCAATTTAAAAAATTAAAAAATTAAAAAATAAAATGTGGTCACGTGACTGGAAGTGCCCACCTAGTTAACATGAAGAATGTCTGCAGGATGATCACCACCTGCTGTTTGCTGTATGAAGTTTTTTGTATACGCTCTCGTTGAACACCACCTTAATCTCCTAATGACGACACTTGATCCTCTTATAGATGTAACACACCTCCAGATCAAAAACAAGATTTGAATCCAGGGGTGGAAGGAGGGAAGGAAGGAAGGACCCTCCAGCTGGAAACAGGATTAGCTAGCTAGCTAGCTCACTCTCTCTTAAGTGTTATAGAATATGCCTGTTATCGGGGGATTGACCATGACTCCTTGATGTCTTCTGAAGTGTGACTATAGAGAATACCCTCCAGATGTAGTGGTAGGAGTGGCCTAGAGGCCTTAGATGTAAGGCAGGTCAACATAACTCACTTGCTGAGAGATACTGGTTTTATTGAATAGATCTATTCCCCGTATGGGAATATTGGTGCGAGAAGTTATATCAAATGTACATGGACACTCAGCCAACAATCAAAAATAGTATATACCTTGATTTGCCCTTGGAGTCAGAAGTGGGGTGGGTCTCCCTGCACCACCCTGTATGAAGGTGATCCATTCCTCCCTGTGGTCCACGCACGTCCGGCCCTATGAGGGCCAGGTAGCCTGATATATACCTCAGGTTGTCAGGGGGCGGTGTCCCTTACATAAATGCCCGTTGGTGATTATCAGTGGTCAGGCTGGGACCTCCCTGATACTGGGCCATGGCACGGGAGAGGGGAGTGTTCATTTGGGGCCACCATGGGGGTACTTATTTAAAATATATAGTTATAATCCCAATTTCGAATTGAGGCCTAAAGAAGGGGTGTAAATGACCATTATCATTACAAATCTTATAAATCTCCAGAGGTGTGTATAAGGAATGGGGAAATAAAAAGAATGTCATTCACTCACACTTTCTCTACAACCCTCACCATGAGTAGTATAATATGTATCGGAGTCTGAATGTACACATCAGACATGTCAGAGGAGGATCTTTTTTTTAAATTTCTTTAGTAGTTAAGAAGAGAACGGGGGGTGCATAGGGGGCGGGGGTGCATAGGGGGGAGGGGGTCACTCTGGGGGAGTAGGGTGCCACTTTGGGGGGGGGGGAGGGGGCGCTTTGGGGGGGAGGGGGTAATTTGGGAGTGAGCGTCTCTTAGGGTGCTAGTAGTGAAGGGGGAAGAAAAACAAAAAAAGAAGAATTTTACTTAATCAAGAGACTTGCCTCCTCTTCGGAGGCGAGTCTCTTAATTTCTTTTTTCTGTTTAGATTTCGTATGAAAAAAAACAAAAAACAATTTTCATTTTATATTTTTTTATTTTCTCATTCTCACATGTATTGATGATATACTAAACACACTTAATGAATCAAAACGTCTTAAAGAACAATAGCAATAACAACACACACCTCTTAATTTCCAAGTGAAAAAAATTGAGATCGCAAACAAGCAAGCAAGCGAACAACCAACTAACTAACCAACCAACTAACCAACCAAGTATGCGATGCTGTCTTGTTGCGATTTTTTTTTCTTTTTTTTTCCAACACCAATACACCTCTTTTTTTTCATAACTCTAGACGACTCTTTGTCACTCCGTCAGAATGCATGCAACGCTTAAAACATAAGTATCGCACTCCAGTTTTCTTTATTGTGTAAGTGACCATTTTTTTCGTACCACTTTGAAATTTCTATTAGTAGTAAGGATAGATTGTCGGTTGGAAAGAACATTCAAGAAGTCTTTCGGTTTTTTAAGGTTTAGTTTTTTCTGTATACCTTTTGCACTCCATTTTCTTTCACCTGTCGAGTCTATATCGTAGCAAATGTAAGTCTTAGGGTTGAGACTTAGAATCCTGTCACCTTCCCACTCGGATTTCAAAAGCCCCATTGTTCTCAGATCGTGAGCATAATGTCTCTCACAACATCCGCCAGGTGGAGGGAGCCATTCTTGCACGCCTTCGGTTTTTATCTTTACGAAAAGGTCTAAGTGATCGTCGCACACTGCTGTTGGAATCCGCTTTCGTTTCTCTCTGAAGTACGTTTCTCTCAGGTCTGGTTTTACCAGGTCATCCAACGTTTCACCGCTGAGAGCCATGTAAAGACTGTCCGTGTCCATTTGACAAAGAGCATAATCGCGCCGATCGATGAATCTATCCAAAAAGTCGTACATGAACTCTAACATTTTCAACTTAGCGTACTGGTACACCATGAACCCTATTTGAATAGGGAGGTTGTTATTGACCATTTCTGGTTGCAGTTCGACTTCAAAGAGATCCGAGGTCAACGCGGCCCCCTTTTTGAAGCGCCACGAATTGGTCAATAATTAGAAATTTTGACCATTTCCGATTAACTTGTAACAGTCTGACAGAATTTTCTCAGTAGGTCCACGTCGCCACGTCTTCGCGCTGTGGTTACTTCAAACCCTAGAACCATCTCACCGCCGTTCAAAGCGTTGGGTAGTTTCATATTGCGAGGGTGCTCTACGAAGCTTAGCCACTCCAAAGCGCAGTGAGAGTGTTTTTGTCTAATTTCAGCTTTGAACTCAGTCTCACGACGTCTCACCACGTAACTGCCCGTGGAGTGCGCTTTGCTCATGCAGCGCAAGTACAGCGAGTTAGCGTCTACTCCTAGGATGTGCTCGCACGTTCTCGCTTCTTCGCCGTACTTATGCTCCCTTATTCGTGTGGTACCCTTCTCGTGAAATCTATGGAAGATTATCAAAGGACCGCCGACTAGATTTTCTTTGATCAGAGAGTGGAGGTGAGCTTCAAACTGGGGAAACGTTACAAACATTGCCTCTGTGTTTTGGAACAAGAACCGTAAAGTCAAACCCGGAAGGGAGACTCCGTCTTTGAACATGTCAATTCTGCGATCTCTGAAAAATTTAGCGTGATTGTTCAGAGCCTCTATGAAAGGTTTCACGTCTTTGTTGTTGTAGTTGATCAAGTAATCTCTCACAGTTTGCATGTTCTGTTCGGACCAAACTTTTCCACATTTGGCGTAGTTGGATTCGGTCATCTTGCTTTCGGTCAGTTTGCTGTCAAAAGCCGATCTCGGTGGTAGTGTTCTGTTTTCCAGTTTCCTGGTGGACGTCATCCATTCGTAAGGAAAGTGACCTTTCTCTTGATTTCTGGCGAAAGCTAGCAAATATTTCGCGTAATTGTAACCAGGTGCCAAATATTTTACTACGTCCAAGAAAACCGTGTGCTGTGTGTTAACTGCCAAGTATTGGTTACTTCTCTTTATGACGCTGAATTCTTCTTTATTTCGGTCTTTAGAGGAGAAGAATGCGTGAAGCTGTATTTTGATCAAGTTCAAGTCGTAGCGCCCCGAGTTGAAACCTACCACCGGAACTTGACGGAGATATCTCAAAAGCCTCTGCTTCAGTTGAACCAACAGATGTCTGTGTCGAGTTGCAGTGAAGTTGCCTGTACCCGGAGAAAGTCTGAACACCGCTTCCTCTAGCAGGAGAGCTTCACTTATCGCTGCATCTAACTTCGCTAACATCGGTCGGTAAACTTCTAGCATCCTTGCTCCGATGACTTTGGCGGTGTCGTTTATGTGATTTAAAACTCTATCCAACAAAGGGTCGGAATCTGCGTCGGATTCTCTCACGAAGCAGACCGGACCCTCCCACCCAGGAAAGTTGGATGCGACGCTAGCTGACAAAGGGACGTGATCCCATAGCACAGACACATGTTCGGTGGACGGTTCTTTAGATGCTCTGAAGAAAGCCTCGAAATCGAAGGTGATCTTGTAAGGGTACATTCACGAAACACCGTTGGGGGGAAAAATGGAGAAATCTGCTAGTGCTTGGAAAATCGTTTTCGAATTGTGGTAGATTCCACCCACATATCTCAACTTGACTTGTCGACAAGGGGAAAGCTGATTCCTGTGTCTTTTCAGTGAGAACTCGGTGGTGAACGCCGCCTTACACTTGCAACACTCGTAGATGCCTGCGTATGCGTTGAAATCGGTAACCAGAGACACGTGCAAACCGTCTTTCGTCATCAGGTGTAGGTTGACTTTACCTCGGACGGCCTGAGTTTTCGAAGGTGGTCTGATCAGACTAACTGGTCTTTTCAACTTCTGTCCTCTCACTGCACCCACGGTGTAAAGCGCTATTTGTATATCAAACAAGTTCTCTAACGTAGGTAAGTTGCGGATGTTCAAACCCGGAAAGGTTTCAGGATCGACAGTGGGATTGAACTGACGTAACAATTCCGAAGCGTGTTTGCCAGTCTTGTATAAGTGAAAGGAAATGCAGCGAAAGACCCACAGTTTGTCTGCGTTGGGAAAATCTAACACACCGCTTCTTTTTCCAACTCGACCCGCGTGGGTAACCCTACCACCTATGGGAAATTCCCCCGGTCCCATGTCAACTCAAATGTTCGAATTGGTGGGGAAAAGAATGTGCCACTCGGTGTCAGAGTCGCAAAGTTTCTGTACTTCTTCGCAAGCGATGGTGTTTTGCATGAGCGAGAGGAGCTCTTCTAAACTTTCTGAATTAGTTATGGTGGGAAGTGGTTGTATGAGAGTTGCGTTGTTTTGGGAGGCGTTAAAGTAGCGTAGTTTGCTTTTGTCTTCTTTGTGTTGTAATATTAAACCTAGTGACAAACCTACTTTGTATCTGAATCTTTGGGTTAAGTGAATGTGTCGCATTGTATCTACAGCGTCACTCAACTCACCGGTTGGTAGTCTTAAGTTTGTCACACTCACACGAGTCTCGTGCACCCTGACACCTGTTTGTATTGCAGACCAATTCGCAGTGAATATTTCTTCACCGTTGGGTATAGCGCATATCATGGGAGGGATAGTTACTCCGTTGAGAGATTCGCGTCGACAGGTGATTTTCTACCTTCGCCGCATAGAGGACAAAACCTCGGTATTACTTTACATTGTTCCAGGTGTCTGTCATGATTGTACGACCTTTTAAAACTTTTGAAACACTTTTCGCAGACGTACTGCAACATGTTTTCACTGAGTTATCGATATATTATGTGAAGCGAAATTATTCTTATTATTTTTTTCATCTAATTAACCAAGTCTGTCTGTCTGTCTGTCTATTTTATTCTTTCTGTCTACGCAGCATCCGTCAAACACTTTTTCACGTGTGTGTGCGTGTGCATACTTCTCATTCCAGAACTCTGCCGAGAAATTTGAGAATAATCTCTCTTTTGTCATCCAACTCTTTGAGCGCCTTGTTGGACACCGTCACACCCTCCAGTGTGGGTTTTTTGTCAACGCCTTCGTACTTGCGGACGTGGATCACGTTCTTATCCTTGTAGTAGCTGACCGCGGCGTACACTTCCCTTTCTGCATCCAACAACATAAACCAAGCTTCGTGAAAGGGGAGATCCTCCGTAGCCCATGCGTCGCGTATCCGTGCCATCTGGTGGATGTTGGCGATGTTCGCTATCAGCTTGAGCAGTCCGTCGATCGTGAAGCGCACTTGTTTGGTGGGGGTTGGAGGTGAGTGTTTGATGCTGTAGCGCTCCTTGGACAGTCTAACCTGATCCAACCAGAACATGCCGGCCTTCTTGTCATCTTTCTCTGCTTCTTCTCTTTTTCTCTTCTTTGAGGTCAGGTCGTGACTCTTCTTAGAAGGTTTCAAGACAAGAAGAGTATCACCACCAGGGTGAGCTGAATCAGGAGCAGAGCCAACAACAGGAGCAATGTCCGTGCCTGCAGCGGTGAAGGTGGGGTAGTAGTATAGTATGTATCGGAACGGGACTATAGTTAAGTACTGTTTATTACTCAATCGACATGCAGCCAATCAGAGGCCTCCATTTGGTCACGTGACCGGAAGTGACCTACTTAGGGGATTAGTGGTGAAGTCACGTGACCTAGTTAGCCAATCAGAGGCCGCCATTTGGTCACGTGACCGGAAGTGACGTCATATGACCTACTTATGGACCGGAAGTGACGTCATATGACCTAATTTAGGATCACGTGACCGGAAGTGACCTGATGAGTCACGTGTCCGGAAGTGACGTCACATGACCTAATGGCCAACCGGAAGTGAGTGACCTCATTGAGGATCACGTGACCGGAAGTGACCTGATTGATCACGTGACCGGAAGAAGAAGTGACGTCACGCGACTTAATGAAGAGATGAGCGTCTTTAAGGGGTCACGCCCTTTAAAATGTGATATCTTTTTTTTTGGAGGAGGAGGAGGAGGAGGAGGAGAAGGAGAGGAGGAGGAGGTGAGTCTCTTATTTTTTTCGGTGAACTAATAAAAAACACTACGATATAAGTTGTTGTTTTTTTCATTTTTTATTGTTTTACGAGCGACTGGAAGTGACTTATTGAACTAGGTAGAAGCTTTCTTTAGAGTGTATAAGGGGGGGGGAGGGGAGGGGAGGGGAGGGAAGGGGAGGGGAGGGGAGGGGGGGGGAGGGGGGCCCCTTTAAGATGCATGGGGAGGGGGGCGCTTTTAGGATGCATGGGGCGGGTGGGGGGGGAGGGGGGGAGGGGGGAGGGGGGCACTCTAGGGGGGTGGGGGGCACTCTAAGGGGCGTTTGTCTCTTTTAAGAAAAAAAGAAAAGAAAAAGATTTCAATCGAGAGACACGCTTCTTCCTCTCGAGAGGAAGAAGCGTGTCTCTTCATTTTTTTTTGTTTATCACGTGCCTCGATGAGGCGATCAGCTGCGACTGGAGGAAGTGACACTTTAAGAGGGCGCGCGTCTTAATTGTTATGATATTTTTTTTTACTTACTAATAAAGAAGACGTATGAAAATAAAACACAACAATTCACATGTCCGTCGTTCTCGTTGTTTCTTGCTTGATAAAGTCAAGTAATATCGCGATGCCGAGGTCAAACTTTCCCATGTCCTCAGTCAACACTCAAAGGAGTTCAAAAGGTGTACCGCCGGCACCGTCAGCTTCATCTTGCCACATTTTCAACACTCGGAAGGCCCACTCAGCGGGACTTCCTCCGTATTCGTATTCTTCAGCGATCTTATCTAACCTCTCAGGCGACAATTTTAAATGGTCCCCCACCTCTTTCCACCTGCTACCTAGACGTCTGCAGAGGGTGCCCAAGTGCTTATGCATCGCGCGCGAGTCGGGGTTTTCGAAATCCAACCCCTGTCTGTGGAGAAGGGACATCCACTGAGCCAACAGTTCCACGCGTCTAATGCGGGTGAAGACGCGACCGAGCTCTCCCCATCTATGACGATGCGGGGTTTCACCCCACCAGACTCGGAACATCGCCGTACACAGCTCCTCCGGTGTCTTGACACTGCGCTCGACTAGAGCATCCATACGGGCGGCGGTAACTTTTAAGCTACTGCCCAACTCTCTCCAACAGCCGCTCAACTCTTTACCTAGTTGACGAAGCAAGGCGTCGCTATAGGCTAACCGCCGCTGTCCTACCTCTCTGTTCTCCCCATCGGTCTGCCTCGCGCGTCTCACGTCGTCAAGCCGCATTAACTTTTTTTCAGGTGGACAAGGCGGTGAAGGCGAGCTTGAAAGTGGAATAGCTTGAGCCATCTCGTCTCGTCTTGGCGGCGGCGGCGGCGGCGGCGGCGGCGGCGGTGGCGGTGGTGGTGGTAGTAGACGTTACTGTGGTCAGAGGCGATATGGTTTTTTTCCAACAGAAATCAGAGCTTTTATACAGAGGGAGTTTAATCCCATTTCCAACAGCACTCCAGCTGTCTAGCGACCTGTCCGCATGACGCTTTTTCAGCCGCTCCGCTCCTTAAGAGCTTAGATGACGAGGGGTATGTCATCGCTATCCGTGGAGACCAGCTGAAAACGGTGTTTCTTCCTCATCCATAGCCTTACCTCCTACCCCCTACCTGAGGACGTCTCCCTCCCTCTGACATTCATTGTAACAAACGTCAGAGGTCAGGTGAAAATCGGACTTTTTTCATGCACAGCCTTAGTCAGCTGTCACCCCTCCCTATTGAACTAGCCGGCCGCCGCCTGGCCGGCCCGGTCTACTCACCACGGCAGGAGGTGGTGATTTTTTTTTGTCTTACACTTAAGTCGCTCACCACATGCACACGCCTCTACTCACAGACAGACACGTTCGTCTTAGGGGGGTCCTGCTTCACGCCACACGCCTCCTGTAGTTTTTTTTGTATACACACTCTAAGCTCATCACCGTTAATCCTTTATACAGCTAACGCGCGCTGAATTGCTGAACAGGGTGGTAAGTAGCTTAGCTCATGACAGTGGATCCCTCAAAAAAAGAGGGGAAAGGGATCCAGCTGAAAACGTCATACCTTATGTCTTTGTGAATGGCCGCCGGTCAGTCGACGGCAGCAACCGCTTAATCCTTTATACAGCTAATGCGCGTTGAATTGCTGAACCGGATGGTAAGCGGCTTAGCTCATGACAGTTGATCTCTCAAAAGGGGGGGAAAGGGATCCAGCTGAAAACGTCATGCCTTATGTCTTTTGTTTCTCTTTGTGAATGGCCGCCGGCTAGCCGGCGGCAGCTGAACAGGGTCAGTAAGTAGCTTAGCTCTAGAAGCGAGAAGGCGTATATAAGGGGCCTGGAAACCTCCATTCACTCACTCATTCTTTTGCTGCTCTCTACAGTCACCACCATGAGCAAAAGACAACACCTAGCGCCGTCCAAGAACAAGAAGACTACGCGGAACAGCGCTCGTTTAGCGTCAGTGCCTCCTCTTGCTACTGAAAATGAGACTACCGCCACAGCCGCTTGGTCTTATCACCCTCCCGCTGTAGCGAGCGCTCGCAGCAGTAGTAGTAGTAGTAGTAGTAGCAGTAGTAGTAGTAGTAGTAGTAGTACTAGTAGTAGTAGTACTGGTAGTAGTACTACTGGTAGTAGTACTACTGGTAGTAGTCGTCGTGCTAGCGACGTTGTTACACTCGCGACGGTACACGTTGCTGCTAAGCCCGCTGCCGCTGCTACTGCTGGTGATCTTCGTGCTGCGGCTGCTGCGGCTGCTGCTGCTGCACTTGCTACTGCTGCGCCTGCTACGGCTGCGCCTGCTGAGGCTGCTGCGCCTGCTACTGTTGCGTCTGCTGCTGCTGCTGCTGCTGCTGCTGCTGCTGCTGCTGCTGCTTCTGCTGCACCTGCTGCTACCGCTACTACTACTGACGACAACGCTCCTGGCACAGCGCAGTACTGGCAACCGGGTTTTTACCTCCCCACTACTGTTGATGACTTTGATGACCTGCCCCACGTTGCACAGCCCCTCTCCTCCACCACTACATCGACCGACGCCCTCGACGCCGCTTGCGCTGAGAGTGACAGCTATTCGGACACTCAGCCCCTAAACCGAGAAGAAGAGGAGGAGGAGGAGGAGCAGCAGCAACAGGGTGAGACAGAGAACGACGCTGACGACGAGGCGTACGAAGAACCCGAAGGGAAAGGGGTGGGCGGTACGTTTTTCGGCTCCCCTCTTCGACCTTTCGACCTCACTTCCACTAGTAGCGCCCCGTCCGGTCCGTGGCGACTGCCCTCACCGCCACCTTACAAGGGCGGCGGCGCTTCATCTTCTACCGCTACACTCAGCACCGACGGCGTGTGGCTGCTCTGTTCCAACAACGAGGCCTCGGATACCACCAGCGCTGACGCTGCTCCTGCTATCGGTTCTGCTTCTGATTCAGCTCACGCTGATGGTGTTACTCTTCCTGCGGGTGTGAAACGTTCTAAGGTGAGTTCCAGAACAACAAGGCCTACTAAGAAGAGAAAAATACAAGAAAAAGAACGAGATGGACGAGAAGAAGCAGAGGAAACCTTCTCCCGTCTTCTCGGGTTAGAGTTCTGCTTAGACGGAGCTTTGACGCTGGAGATCTGGGAGGACGTGGCTAGACTGTCTAGGAGGCCGCGCTACACAAAAGACGGCCAGGTGAAAGAGGCGTCTCTGACCAGAAGCAAGCGAGTGCACTTCACGGCCGACGCGCTGCGCGAGCTAATAGCACGCATCGCCGATATCCGCGCAGTGGTGCGCATACGCGACACAGCGGCCGCGCAAGGAAGACCTAATCACACCCCCTGGCTCGCAGTGCTGGATGAGGAGGGCGAAGTGTACGCAGCTGTGAGCTACTACAGCGGTAAGAACCTCGTCCACGTGCGCAAGTACGAAGGTCCTGACAAAAAACCCACACAGCAGGGGGTGACGCTGTCCGCCAGAGCGCTCAAAGAGTTGGATGACAAAACAGAGATTATTCTCAAATATCTCGGTATAGATTCGGAATGAGAGACGCTCAACGCTCACGCGCGCACACACACAGCGTTTGACGTACGCTGTATGAGACAGACAGACGGATACACAGACAGCAGACAGATAGATAGATAGATAGATAGACAATAGATTGATAGATAGATAGATAGACAGATAGATTGATAGATAGATAGATAGTTAGACGGCTAAGTAGTTGGTAACTGAGTGAAAAAAACATGACACAGTACGTATGCGAAAAGTGTTTCAAAATGTTTAAAAGACCGTACAACCACGAGAGACACGTAGAAAATTGTAGAGTAGTACCTAAGTTTTGCCCTCTATGCGGCGAAGGCGATTGCCGAAAGATCGCCTGTCGACGCGAATCTCTGGACGGGGTGACCGTCCCTCCGCGCATATGTGCTGTACCGAACCGGGAGGAAACGTTCACGGCGAATTGGCCTGCGATACAAACGGGCGTCAGGATGCACGGGACTCGCGTGAGTGTAACAAACTTCAGGCTACCAACCGGCGAGTTGAGTGACGCTGTAGATACTATGCGTCGCATTCACTTGACACAAAGATTCAGATACAAAGTGGGTTTCTCGGTAGGCTTACTCTTACAACACAGAGAAGACAAAAGCAAACTGCGCTACTTTCACGCCTCCCAGAACAACGCAACTCTCATACAACCGCTCCCTACTATAACTAATTCAGAAACTTTGGAAGAGCTCCTCTCAAAGATGGAAAACACCGTCGCTTGCGAGGAAGTACGGAAACTTTGCGACGCTGACACCAAGTGGCACGTTCTTTTTCCTACCAATTTGAACATTTGCGTTTACATGGGACCGGGGGAATTCCCCATAGGCGGTAGGATCACTCAGGCCGGTCGAGTTGGAAAGAGAAGCGGCGTGTTAGATTTTCCCAACAAGGACAACCTCTGCATCTTCCGCTGCATTTCCTTTCACTTATACAACACCAGCAAGCGCGCTTCAGATTTGTTACGTCATTTCTGTCCCGCTGCCACACCTGAATCCTTTCCGGGTCTGAACATCCGCGACTTACCCGCGTTAGAGAACTTGTTTGACGTACAAATAGCGGTTTACACCGCGTCGCGTCAAGTGCCGGGGCGGAAGTTGAGAAGACGCGTTACTCTGATCAGACCGCCTTCCAGAACTCTGGCCGCCCGAGGTAAAGTCAACCTACACCTGACGGCGAAAGGCGGTTTGCACCTCTCTCTCGTCACGGACTTCAACGCGTACGCGGGCATATACGAATGTTGCAAGTGTAAGGCGGCGTTCACCACCGAGTTCTTGCTGAAGAGACACAGGAACCAGCTTTCCTCTTGCCGACAAGTCAAGTTGCGCTACGTAGGTGGCATCTACCAAAATTCGAGAACGATTTTCGAAGCGCTAGCAGACTTCTCCATTTTTCCCCCCGACGGACATTCCGGAATCTACCCTTACAAGATCGCCTTCGATTTCGAGGCTTTCTTCAGACCGTGCAAAGAACCGTCGACGGAACACGTGTCCCTGCTGTGGGATCACGTCCCTTTGTCGGCTAGCGTCGCATCCGACTTTCCGGGGTGGGAGGGGCCCGTCTGCTTCGTCAGAGAATCCGACGCAGATTCCGACCCATTGTTGGACTGAGTTTTAAATCACATAAACAAGATCGCCAAAGTCATCGGGGAAGCTGTGCTAGAACTTTACCGACCGACCTTAGCGACGTTAGATGCGGCGATAGGTGAAGCTCTCCTGCTGGAGGAGGCGACGTTCACCCCTTCTCCAGGCGGCTTCGCTGCGGCTCAGACCAGACACCCGTTAGTTCAACTGAAGAAGCGTCTTCTGAGATACATCCGTCAAGCTCCAGTCGTGGGCTTCAACTCGGGGCGTTACGACTTGAACCTGATCAAAATACGCCTTCACTCGTTCTTTGCCTCCGGAGACCGAAGAAACCAAGAATTCAGCGTCATAAAGAGAAGCAATCAATACTTGGCGGTTTACACACAGCACACGGTTTTCTTGGACGTAGTCAACTATTTGGCACCCGGTTACAACTACGCGACCTATTTGCGAGCTTTCACCAGGAACGAAGAGAAAGGTCACTTTCCTTACGAATGGATGATATCTACCAGGAAACTGGCAAACAGAACGCTGCCGCCGAGATCGGCTTTTGACAGCGAGCTGACGGGCGTCAAAATGTCCGAATCCGACTACGCCGCATGTCAGAAAGTTTGGTCCGACGAGAAGATGCAGACTATGGAAGATTACTTGATCCACTACAACAACAAAGACGTCAAACCTTTCATAGAAGCTCTGAAAAATCACGCTAAATTTTTCCAAGATCGCGGCATTGACATGTTGAAAGACGGAGTTTCTCTCGCCGGTTTGACTTTACGGTTCCTCTTCCAAAACCTAGAAGACGCGTTCACAACGTTCCCCCAGTTCGACGCCGTCCTCCACGCTCTGATCAAAGAAAATCTAGTCGGCGGTCCTTCCATCATCTTCCATAGATTTCACGAGAAGGGCACCACGCGCATAAGGGAGCACAAGTACGGCGAAGAAGCGAGACCGTGCCAACACATCCTAGGACTAGACGCTAACTCTCTGTACTTGCGCTGCATGAGCGAAGCGCACTGCACGGGCTATTACGCGGTGAGACGGCCTGAGACCGAGTTCAAGCCCGAAATTAGGCAAAGAAACTCTCACAGCGCTTTGGAGTGGTTACGCTTCGTAGAGCACGACCGCGACGTGAAACTGCGCCAAGCTTTGAACGGCGGCGAGATGGTTGTAGGCTGTCAGAGAATTCGCGTGGACGGGTTTCACGCGGCCTCTAATACGGTTTTCCAGTTTCACGGGTGTTGGTTCCACGCTCACGAGTGCATACCGTCGCACCGATATCAGTGCGCTTCACTGAGAGAGGAGAGACGCGACAGAACGACTAGAGTAAGCGCTTACTTGAAAGTGCTAGGTCACAAGCTGGTCGTCGTGTGGGAGTGCGAATGGCGAGAGATGAAGCGTCGAGATGAGCGGGTCAAGGTCTCCCAACACCGCTGGAAGGTTGACGCTTTGAAAGTGTCTCGAAACGCGATGAGCGAGAGCAACATCCTTTCCGCTGTGAAAGAGGAGAAAATGTTCGGTTTAGTTCAAGTGGACATCACTACGCCGCCTCACCTACGAAACTACTTCGAAGAAATGACCCCCGTTTTCAAGAACGCGACCGTTTCAAAATCGGACATAGGACCTCACATGTCAGACTTTGCGCAGGAAGAAAAGCTGTTGAACACGCCTCAGAGATGTCTGATAGGGAGTTACCACGGAAAAAATATTCTCTTGGGAACGCCGCTTCTCAAGTGGTATTTAGAGCACGGTTTGATAGTCACCAAAGTGCAGCTGGTGGTAGAATACCTACCTAAACGCTCCTTTGCCGGTTTCGCGGACGAAGTAACGGCGGCGCGAAGACGTGGCGACGTGAACGAGAACGAGAAAATTCTGTCAGACTGTTACAAGTTAATGGGAAACGCTACGTACGGTAAAACAATCTGCAACAAAGAAAAACACACGGCGGTGAGATACACTGACAGTCGGAAGTTCGAACTATTGGCCAATTCGTGGCGCTTCAAAAAGGCGTCCGAGTTGAGTTCCGATCTGTTTGAAGTCGAACTACAACCGAAAACATTCAAGAACAACCTCCCTATTCAAATAGGGTTCATGGTATACCAGTACGCGAAGTTGAAAATGTTAGAGTTCACATACGACTTCTTGGATAGATTCGTCGATCGGCGCGATTATGCCCTTTGTCAAATGGACACCGACAGTCTTTACATGGCTCTCAGCGGTGACACGTTGGATGACCTAGTCAAACCTCGCCTGAGAGAGACGTACTTCAGAGAGAAACGAAAGTGGCTTCCGACAGCGGTGTGCGACGATCACTTAGAGCTTTTTGTGAAGACAAAGATGGAAAGAGTGCGAGAATGGTGTCCGCCGCCCGGCGGATGTTGTGAGAGACGGTACCTTCACGATCTGAGAACTTCGGGGCTCATGAAAGCGGAGTGGGAAGGTGACGGGATCCTAAGTCTCAACCCTAAGACTTACATTTGCTACGATCGAGTCAGCGACACCGGTGAAAGAAAATCCAAAAAATGGAGTGCAAAAGGCGTACAGAAGAAACAAAACCCTGAGGAACCAGACGCCTTCTTGGATGTTCTTCGCCAACGAAAAACTCTCATTGCTGTAAATAGAAATTTCAAAGTGGTGCGAAACAAAATGGTCACCTACACCATAGAGAAAGACGGCGTGCGCTACTTGTATTATAAGCGTCGCGTGCATTCTGACGGTGTGACAACGAGTCCTTTAGAGATATGAAAAAAAAAAAAATAAGCGTGTGCATCTTTTCAAAAATAGAGTGTTTATCAAGATTGAAAAAAAAGAAATAAAAAAATAAAATAAAATATTGTTGTGTTTTTATTTTCATACGTCTTCTTTTACTAGTAAGTCGCGCAGTCTCTTAAAGCGTCACTCATGTGACGACGTCGCTTTCAGTCACGTGATCCTAAAGACCCTCACTTCCTAAACAAAAAACTTCTTCTTCTTCTTCCGGTCACGTGATCAATCAGGTCACTTCCGGTCACTCACTTCCGGTTGGCCATTAGGTCATGTGACGTCACTTCCGGTCACGTGACTCATCAGGTCACTTCCGGTCACGTGATCCTAAATTAGGTCATATGACGTCACTTCCGGTCCCCTAAGTAGGTCATATGACGTCACTTCCGGTCCATAAGTAGGTCATATGACGTCACTTCCGGTCACGTGACCAAATGGAGGCCCTTGATTGGCTGCATGTCGATTGAGTAATAAACAGTTTTTAACTATAGTCCCGTTCCGATACATACTATACTACTTGGGGTCATAAGTCGTCGAGGAGGAGGGAGCATGAAAAAACACCTGAACGTCCTCACCGCCCTCAGCGCCCTCTGTCTCCACCATCACTACCTCCTCTTCCTCCTCCTCGTTCTCTGTCTCCTCCTCGTCCTCGTCCTCTGTCTCCTCCTCCTCCTCCTCCTCCGCCTCCTTCTCTCCCTCTTCCACCTCCTCCGCTCCTACTACTACGTGGTGCATGCGCTGAGTGTTGAAATCGATGTAAGTGTATTCACCAGCGTCGGTCGAGGATGATGGAGTGGCCCCTTCTTCAATGTGCGCCGGTTGCTGACGGTCTTCATCGAAATCAGCAACGGTAGTGGGCAGGTAAAAACCTGGTTGCCAGTAAGGACGACAGTCACTTGCGAGAGGCGACCCGATGTCGGTAGTAGTAGCAGCAGCAGTAGCAGCAGCAGTAGCCGGAGCAGTAGGGGTCTCCGTAGTAGTAAGTGTATCACTAGGTACATCAACACTAACAGCAGCACCACCCAGTGGGCACAAAATTCAGTTTAATGTTGAATCAGCATTGCATCAACAGTGAATCAACATTGACAACTCTTTATCAATGTTGATTCAATGTTCTGTGCCCACTGGGCAACAGTAGCAGCAACACCAACAACAGCAGCAGCGGTAGGGTCGTGAGCAGTAGTAGCCAGGTGTAGCAGTGTAGGTGCCACAGTAGGTGTAGCCGTGGGAACGGACAGGTGTGCAGAGGGGGTCCTTGTTGTTGATGTTGTAGTCGAAGCAGTAGCACACGTAGCAGTTGCATGTGTAGGAGGTGGAGTTGGTGTAGTAGGTTTAGTAACACTACTACCGCTAGTACCACCGCTAGTACTCACTACACCGCGAAGGTTATAAGACATTGAGGTTGTGGTGATACCACCATCTTCAGTAGCAAGGGAAGCCGCTAAACGCCCTCTCTTTGGCGTCTTCTTGTGTAGGTGTAGCTTAGTTGGTCTCCTGCTCATGATGGTGTGTGTAGAGAAAAGAGTAGGTGAGTAAATGGTGGTTTTTCACCTCCCTTATATACCACCGCTTCTGGATACCTGCTGGTTTTGCTAAGCCTATTATCACAGTAGGTTGTCTATCAATCCGTTTTTCACCTGTCCTCTGCTGTTACATCATAAAAGGAGCGTGTGGACTTCAAGGAAAATAGTCGATAGGGTGTCTATAAATCCTATTTTCATCTGCCCTCAGCTGTTACATCATGAAAGGGGGGTGCTCTTAATGAGCGGATTAAAAGTCTCATGTGGATAAGACAGGTATACAGATGGAAACGGGATTAGTATAAAAATCCCATTTTCAGCTGCCCTCCACAGATGGAGATGAAATGGAAAGCCGAATACCACCTGTCCGCCACTCAGCTACCTGTCTACCTGCCTACCTATCTACCTACCTGGCTACCTGCCTACGTGTCTGTCTACCTACCTGACCAACTAACTGACTGACTGACTGACTGACTGACTGACTATCCACCACCTTACTACCATCATGGGCGACCACCCCGCACTGGCCAAGTACACAGCTTTCGAGAGTTTAGGGAGGCGACTGGACACTTTCAACGCCTTTGGGTGGTATAGACCACGCTCTTTCGCAGAGACTCTCGCCGCTCATGGGTTCTTTTACATAGGTGGTAAGGATGTTGTTCAATGCTTTCAATGTGGAGTCACTATACACACGTGGTTAGACAGCGATGACGTCGCAGTGGATCATTTCAGACATTCTCCTACTTGTCAGTTGGCGTGTAAAGCAATGAATATAACGCCACAAACCAGAATTTTACTGATGGCAATGTTGAAGACAATAAATCTACTGACCGATGATATAGCAGCTCTCAGAAGGGAGATAAGAGGGTTGTCAGTGGAAAACACTAGGTGTTTCTTCCGTTTGGACGACGAGGACCTCTTAGGATAAGTCGTCGTAGGGTTATTCACCACAGAGTCGACACACATAAGTCAAACGACTCAAAATAAAAAATAAAAAAATAAAAAATGAATATTGTTTTTATTTTCATACGAAATCTAAACAGAAAAAAGAAATTAAGAGACTTGCCTCCGAAGAGGAGGCGAGTCTCTTGATTAAGTAAACTTTTTTTCTTCCCCCTTCACTACTAGCACCCTAAGAAACGCTCACTCCCAAAGCGCCCCCCCCTCCCCCCACAAAGTGCCCCCCATACTCCCCCAGAGTGCCCCCCTCCCCCCCTATGCACCCCCGCCCCCTATGCACCCCCCCTTCTCTTCTTCCTCCCCTCAGTTAATTAACTACTAAAGAAATCAAAAAAAGATCCTCCTCTGACATGTCTGATGTGTACATTCAGACTCCGATACATATTATACTACTCATGGGGGTTGTAGAGAAAGTGCGAGTAAATGACATTCTTTTTCTTTCCCCATTCCTTATACACACCTCTGGAGATTTATAAGCTGCTTAAGAGAGAGTGAGCTAGCTAGCTAATCCTGTTTCCAGCTGGAGGGTCCTTCCTTCCTTCCCTCCTTCCACCCCTGGATTCAAATCTTGTTTTTGATCTGGAGGTGTGTTACATCTATAAGAGGATCAAGTGTCGTCATTAGGAGATTAAGGTGGTGTTCAACGAGAGCTTATACAAAAAACTTCATACCGCAAACAGCAGGTGGTGATCATCCTGCAGACATTCTTCATGTTAACTAGGTGGGCACTTCCAGTCACGTGACCACTTTTTTTATTTTCTTTATTTATTTTTTTTAAATTGGGTCACTTCTGTCACTTCCGGTCATCGCTAATCCCTCCCCTAAGTAGGTCACGTGACGTCACTTCCAGTCATCTTAAGTAGGTCACTTCCGGTCACGGGTGTGTGGTCTATTATGCAAATGAGGGGGTCACTTCCAGTCAAATGGAGGCCTCTGATTGGCTGGTACACCGGAAGTGACCCATTATGCAAATGAGGAAGTCACTTCCGGTCAAATGGAGGCCTCTGATTAGCTAGGGTCATGACCTTGACCTCTAAGTAGGTCAAGGTCACGTGACGTCACTTCCGGTATGCCCTTATATGGGCATGTGACGTCACTTCCGGTCAAATGGAGGCTTCTGATTGGCTGCAAGTCCAATGAGTAATAAACAATGGACCCCGGCACAGGGGTATAGGCCCTAAGCAGTCTCCAGGATGAACATCAAGATGCCTATCAGTCATTGTTATCCAACATATAAGCCGCAAGTACTGTCCGAACCCCATAAGGGCCTGCAAATAGGATTGCATATTATAAATAATTACTTAGAAATACTTAGCAATACATAAGATAAAATATTAAAATAATATAGGACTATACTAGGCATATATTAGCATTATTATTAGAAGTTCAGTCACTTGGCAATATGTTCCTATAACCGGTAATTCATAAACCGATCTATTTTCAATAACTATTTCCCACATGAGAAAACTACTTGGACTGATCTGGATCATGACCCGGCCCTGGACCTCGTCCCAGAAGGGAGCAGGAGGCCCAGAGACAATACCAGCTCGGCAACAAAAGCCCTGCGTCACCTATCATCAACTTCATCATTATGGCAAGCACAGCATGAGTGAACAAAAGGGGTACACCAGTCTATGGGACCTAGGGCTACGGTATGAGGTAGGTGTGGAGTTACTTACTGGGTTAAGATGGGACCCACCATTGCATACAGGAGCGCTAAGTTAACAGTCACTAGTGACGACCTAGAAAAACTGAGGGGTCTAAAGTTAGGCCACATGAATTGTAGAAGTATGATGAAAAAGCAAGTAGACATTCACCCACTATTATCAGATTTAAACATTTGTTGCCTGGGTGAATCCTGGCTGCACAATCTGCACAGTGATGACATGGTCATGTGGCCAGGTAAGACGTTCTATAGACAAGATAGAATCTCTCTAGACAAAGAAAAAGGGGGTGGGCTTATCACTTATATAGATGAACACATCTTCCCCTATACTGAGTTAGTGGAAAATGCTACATTTCAAGATAAGGACATACAATGCATAACAGTGAGAATTGATCAGGACAAGCACAAAAGACTAGCCATCATGAATGTCTATAGGCCTCCGGATGGATCACCAGAAGGCTTCATAGACCATCTGAAGGCCATTGTACATTCTGTAGATGATGGACACATTGAGTTATGGATCTTAGGGGACCTGAATATAGACATCATCAGGGACTGGGACAAGGGTGGAGACTCCCTAGATACCTTCATAACATCAAAAGGTCTCACACAGTTGATAGAAGACGTGACATACCCAGAGGGGAATAGTTGCCTTGACCACATACTAACAAACTGCCCAATAGTCTTAAAAGCTGGAGTGATTTCTGACCTAATCAGTGACCACTACCCGGTTGCAGCCATTAGAAAAAGGCTGAAGATCAAGTACCCAATGGGATCCTTCAAAGGTAGGTCTTACAAAAAGTACTCGGGTATAGTTCTAAGAGAGGACCTAGCAGACGACAATTGGGAGGGTTTCTATAGTGAAAAAGACCCAGCTATTCAATGGGAAATTATTAGGTCACGTATCACAGATCACCTTGACAAATGCTGCCCTGTCAAGGAAATAAAATTTAGACAAAATCCTAATGAATGGATGAACAATGATCTAAGAGAAATTATGTCAGACAGGAAAGCTACAGTCACTGAATACAGGGAAGAAGGGGTCCCAGAAATCCTACAGGAAGCTAAGCAAAGGAGGTGTGATGTGAATAGAGCCTGCCATAGAGCCAGAGGAGTCTATGTGAAAGACACCCTGGAGGAAGCTAAGGGCGACCCGAAAGCTTTCTGGAGGCAGTTGAACAAGTTAATAGCCCCCAGGAGCAAAGTTAGTGTCACAACCTTTAATGTCCAAGATACAAAATTAGAAGGGGAAAAGGCAAGTGAATACTGTAATGAGTATTTTGCCACAATAGGGGAAAAACTTTACAATAAGTTGCAGGAAAAAGACAACAGGTTACCTGCCCCAAACCTGCGGCCTGAGGCCCACTTAGCCAGTCTAGTCGCGACAAATAATGTAGACTGCCAAACAGTAGAGATTCCTCCGGTCCAGTATGATGACATGCTCAAGTTGGTGAATAACATCAACCCTGACAAAGCGTCAGGGCTGGATGGAATCTCAGCTAGGGTTCTAAAAGATGCTTTCCTGTACCTTATACCCCACCTCTGCGACATGTTTGATAATAGTATCAGGCAGGGTATATTTCCAGAGTCATGGGCAAAGGCCACAGTAGTACCCATCCCCAAGTCAGGCGCCCTCACCCAAGTAGCAAACTGGAGACCAGTGAGTCTCCTGCCAACCCCTGGCAAAATGATAGAAAAGGTGGTACACAGTTTTATTACTAATAAAGCTGCTGAACTAGGCCTAATATCACCAAAACAATTTGGGTTTGTCAAAGGGAAGGGAACAGCGGAAGCTGTCAAGAAGCTAGTCAGCAAACTATATGAGAGTAGAGACAGGTCTGAAGTCACATGCGCTTGCTATGTAGACTTCAGTAAAGCCTTCGACTCGATACACCACTCTCTATTAATAGAGAAGCTAGCTAGTATTGGTTTAGATGGGATGCTCCTGACCTGGGTAGCGAGTTATTTGCAAAACAGGAAACAAGCCGTGCTGCTAAATAATGTAAAAACTGTAAATAAGAATGTTCTCTTTGGTGTCCCACAGGGATCGATCTTGGGTCCCCTGTTGTTTATTTTGTATGTGAATGGTGTGACTGGTACATCAAGAAACACTGACATGTTGCTCTATGCAGATGACATAGTTTTGACCATGAGCCATAACTCCCCAAACACTGCTAGGGATCTCCTGCAGCAAGATCTCGACCGATTGGTGTCATGGTGTACCAGCAATGGGCTGAGCATCAACACTAAAAAGACTCAGGTAGTCTGGTATGGCAGCAAACAAGCAGTTGAGGCTATTCAGAGAGACGAGATTAAAATTGATGGTAATGTCCTAGAATCCCCTCAGGAGTATAAATACTTAGGAGTGGTTCTAGACAGAGAACTGAAATTTGAAACTCAACTCAGTAACACTGCAAACACCTCGAGACAGCATATCTTCAAGTTAAGGCACTTGAGGGATATGATGGATGAGGAAACTGCATTACTGGTCTACAAACAGACCATTCTGCCACACTTTGATTATTGCAGTTTCTTGGTTGAGGGAGGCAAGAAATCCAGGATCACAAAATACCAAACACTCCAAAATCGTGCACTCAGGGTCTGCACTCGGAAATATAACATAGAGTTCCGCACAGAGCAGTTGCATACTCTATGCAATATAGAGTACCTAGAGAAAAGGCGTGAGTATCAGCTGGCCTTGCTGATGTTCAAGGAGGCCCGGAGTCTTGCTTTAAGGCCCATTGCAGATCCTAGGACAAGGGGGGACCTAAAGATCAAATTCCCCACCAGGAGAGCAATCCTACAGAAGTACAAAAAGGGCCCGCACGCGAGAGGAATCAAACTCTGGAACAGGATAAAGCCTGAAGTCCAGAAAGCACCCTCTGTTACAGCTTTCAAAAGTCTATATAAAACTACCCCCTTAGACCCACCCAAACATGAGCCCTAATCATGACATTGGCCACCCGCCGACCCTAGTCAGGCCTGCTGGAATGGTACAAACGGTTGGCTTGGTAGTTAGTATCCTCCCAACCTGAGTAAGTTGTAATGATAATCATTACATAGCCCCGTTATGCCTAGTGAGGTACTTAGCACTGGCCTCATTACCGTCCCCTGGTAACTCATTTTTGACTGGTAAATAGACCCACAGTAGCTCAAGCTTGCACAACTCATCAAACTCTCATCAATGTGTTTTCACCAGCATAGACAGGCTGTGGCAAAAGCCGTCTATGATAAAGTAGATTATTCTACGAAGAAGAACTATAATATAGCAGCATTATTCTAAAAGGACACATGTCCATCTACATTATAATTATATTACTTATATATAACTATCATAACTGTATACGACATTGCCTAGAGAAACCTGTACTACAACGAGGAACAAATTTATCGAATATCATGTGAATGAATAAATTTGATTTAAACAAAAAAAACAAAAAAAACAGTACTTAACCATAGTCCCATTCCGATACAAACTATACTACTTATATGCAAACAAATAGTAACCTCTCGGTGATGTTGGTGAGGACCTACTTGTCTTCTTTGATGTGACTCTATGTTCGTGGCTGCGTATATTGCTTCTATATCATAGTGAAGGAAAGTAGAAGACTGTAAAAGCTAAGATAACCCCACCTCGTCTAAACTTCATGAATATCTTTGCCGTTTCGCCTTAATACAAAGTCGGTTTGGCAAATCTCTTTTCAGAAGTAGCTCACTTTACTTTATTTTTTTGTCTGATTGTATAATATGTTATTATTACATGTGTTACCATAAACTTGTGAGACATCCAAAAATTAGAGGTGTCAATGTATACCCAAATAATGTCTCTATCTTTAACTCATCTTTATTTTATTTTTTTAAAGTGTTTTATTGGGTAAAAGATAACAAATACAAAAGTAGATGCATCATCCTAGCATAGGCACATTGCCTTACTTCCGCTAGGTCCCCTATCATTGATCTCGATTAACAATACATATATTCAAAAGTAAATGGTTATGGTGTAACAAATTGCAGGTAGATTATCAGTACGTGTACAGACAGATAATATTTCAATAAAATCATACAGGTAATTGAATATCACAGAAATTAATGATGAGATGAGATGAGATGTGGAGGGGTGCATTGTGTACATTTGATGGGAGGCATTCTTAAGATTCACATTAATAAAACGATAATTAATTACATAAAGCACTCGTTGTAGTTTTCTTTTATCGCTATCTTAAAAGCAGCCAGGCTGTCTATCACAGTATAGGAGGGTTTGAGCATGTTCCAGCGTTTGATTGCTCTGTAAAAGCAGCTCCTGAGTACAATGGGTTTTAGTGACCGAGGGACTTTTAGCCTTATACCTTGATTATGTCTTGTGGGTAGGTTTCTCTTATCTATGAGTCTGTTTTGTTCTTTCAATGTAAAAGCATAGAAAAGGAGATGGATGTCCCTTCTCTTGACTAACATCATGCAGTCACATTTATCATGTAATTGCATGGTATTATACATAGGATGAGCCTCAAGTTTAACCTTATATACAGTTCTAAGAGCCTTATTTTGTAAGTGTTGGAGTTCGAGTGATTCTCCTACGTTATACCTATCCCATATGTAATCGACATAATCAAAAGAGGGTAAAATCATAGTCTTATACATGGTCAGTGAAGTAAAAACATCTACATATATTCTAGCTCTGCAGGATTGGATTATCTTATTGCGTATATTTCTAACAGTGTTCAGTCTGTGTTGAATAAATTTCAACTCAGGGTCTAGTGTTAAGCCAAGATAGGTGAAAGTGTAAACTCTTTCTAATATTTTTCCATTCAGAGTAAAAATTGGGTTTAACCCCCTAAAATTATTAAAGAACATCCACTTTGTTTTACCTTCATTAATAGTTAGGCTATTTTCTACACACCATTTTGATATTCGATTTATGGCATGTTGCATTTCAATAGGACAACTCATGGAGATTACAGCGTCATCTGCGTACAGCGTAACATTAAAATTATATATTTTTGGCAAGGAATTTATATAGATAGAGAAAAGCACTGGGCCCAAGACTGAACCCTGTGGAACACCATATGTGATTGCTTTTTCAGTTGAGAGTGTATTATTTGCTATTGTCTTTTGCGTTCGTTGGTGGAGGTAGTTTTTGAACCAATTTACGGTATTTTCGTTAAGTCCAAAAAGGGATAATTTCTGAATTAATTTAGAGTGTGAGACCATGTCGAAAGCTTTCTTGTAGTCGAGATATAGAGAGATAGTTGATTTATTAATTATTATGTTTTCTATGATGTTCTGAAGGTGTTCCCTAATGGCAGTCTGTGTCGAGTGCTTTTCCCTGTATCCATGCTGACAAGGTGACAGGAGTCCACATTCCTTCATATAACATTGTAACCTTACACAAATTATTTTTTCCAACATTTTCCCTGGTAAAGGTAACAGACTAATGGGTCTGAGGTCGCTTACTTCCAATGAATTGGCCTTTTTTGGAAGTGGGACAATCGTGCCAGCTTTCCACTTTGATGGAAAGGTACATGTGGATAAACTCTTATTTAATAAACATTGTACTATATCAGGTACACACATGAAAGCATCTTTTATAACATGGGTTTTTATATGCTTAATCGAGGAAGATTTCTTCACATTTATGGCCTTAATGTGCTTCATTGTTTCTGCGTAAGATATTGCACTCAGGAGGTCTTTCTCTGCGGTGGGATTACCGTACAGGTTTTGTTCGTTACGCTGCCCCTCACCAGGTGGCAGCGCCTTTGCTAAGGTCTCTCCTATTGAAGAGAAGTAAGTGTTAATGTGATCCGCACAGTCTTCACTCGGTATCATTAAACCTGTTGACTTATTTTTCAATTTTATCAGTGTTGCACATGTTTTTATTGGTAATAACTTGGGTATGGCCTACCAGAATTTAGTAGGATCGTCTCTACGGTGTATAAGAAGCATATCAATCTCATTCTTTCTACTATTAAAAATGAGGCCTTCTACTCGGTTCTTATGGAAATCCCCTATGCGCCAGTCATCAAGATCCATGGTGCGCCTGGCTACATTATACAGTCTGTCTCTTTCCCTCATAGCATCTATAATGGGCGGAGTGAGCCAGCTTGGGGTAAACTCTGGTACTGTAATTTTCCTTAAAGGACACATATCATCTAAAATAGTACGTATAATATCAATAAATCTATCCCACATGAGATTAGCATTGTCAGCTTCCACTATGGCGGGGTTGCGCCATGTATATCTTATATATACCCATCTTTATATCATCGAAAATGTGTAACCAACAGTGAGAAAATATTAAACCAGGTATCATCATTATTGTCATTACTACCACTTGTGTATCCTGTGATTATGGCAATAAAATCATTTCAAACCTTAAAATGTCAAAGGCTACATCAATAGGTACCGCATTTCCCGCATTTCCTCATATCTCATATCAGCCCTTCGTTGGTCTCTCGAGTACAGAATGCTTACAGTCAACCTTCATGATATCATCCTGTAATTTCCCTACTATAGTCTTTAGGCTATCTACCTCAGATTGCGTAAATTTAAGAGACTCCTTAAGTGCTGCGACCTCGGCGCTAGATTCTGATGGTTTTTTAACTTCTTTTAGTAAATAAACTAAAATGGAGCCAATCTTGACCAGGTCACTATCATCCCGCATTCTGGAAGATTTTCTGTTGAGAAAAAGTTCATCAACTGCCTGCTCTACCCCCTCAGGTAAAAACGCTGGCGCCAGTGACTCAGCCATGTTTGGGTTGGGCAATGATAGGTGTAATGGCTAGGTGTAGTAAATAGGAGCCCGCTCAATGTCTTAAAAGCATGTTTAAAACCAAGACGGTACAAGATACCTACTTAAAAAGGTCAAGATAGTGTCTTGTACATGTATCCTCCTTTGTGTAGTAGTGTTGAAAACGTATTACTCCAGGATGGACTTCACAGGGAGGAAGTTTTGGCGCAGCAGCCAGGGGACGTCCTCACTTGTTGATCACCATTACACCAGTCTCCTGCCGCCCCCAACTGTTCAAAAGAACAAGCAGAAAGAGGGTACTCTCTTACCGACTCTCTTCCTAGGTTTTACACTCTCAAAAGCTGTCCAAAAGCACGTTTCTTCGCAGCCGCAGCCCGGGCATACTGATTTGGCTACTCGCCGAAATCAATATGGCGGTTCCCTCGCTTTGTTCTTAGAACAATGCGCATGCGCGGCGTCTCCCGTGATTGGACGCGATACCCGTTATCTGGCGTGACCTAATTCTTGTTAATGAGGTCACGCCCTTTACCGCCCGCTGCCCGGGGCTTGGGGATCAACATGCCACTCCGGTGGCTCACAAGAATCAAAAAGTACTTAGAATAGAAAGCTCATCGGGAGTTTTAGTGAATATATATAGGATATCAAAGATTATCCCACCGGATTATCCGTCCACCACCCTCTGGGATCACTCCTCTATTCCTTCCTTATGACTCTGTGCCCCCTGTACATAGCACACATATAACATGATAATAACACAGGACACCACACTCGTTGTGTAACAAGCTAGGTTACAGCCCCCTAGACACCAACCTAGGGCTCCTTAGAACAGGATTACCATCCGCATCTAGTAACCTGGCCGGAGGACACTCGTTCTTAACCAATAATCTAGCCTTGAGTTTGGTTTTCCGTGCCCTCTTCCCTTCGCCTGCCGAGACTTTCTTTTTCACGGTCTTCCGAGGTTGCTTCCGTATCCGCCTCCTTGGGGTATCCTGTGATACCGCCTCCAAGGGTAGGAACTCTGCCTCCGAATTCTCTTTTCCCACCTCCGTTTCCGGGGTGAGCTCCCTCCCAGCCCAAGCACGTAACCAGGCGACGTGACTCGTTTTCATACGCCCTGATTCAGACTGGATCAACACAGTCGTTTGACTGATGCACTTAACCACAGTATTAGGTCCATCCCAGTTATTCGCCAGCTTGATGTTACATAGGGGTTCATGTAGGCGGATCACTTTGTCCCCTACACAAACCGGCGTAACTTCAATCCAGTGACATAACCCACTTTCTGCCATAAAGCAGCCTTCAGCAAATGAGCTCGCACCGTTTCATATGCAAATTTGAATGTCTCTCTTAGAGATTCTACAAATAGCACCGGACATGGTGCCTCCGGACTAATCCCTACCACTCCGAACACCAAGTCCGCTGGCATGATTAAGTCTTCTCCGAATACCAATAGATTCAGAGTACAATTAGTGGAACTAAGCACCGCATGCACCAGGAACTCACATTGATCTTCCCAATAATCCATATGAGTATTCACTAAGGGCTTCAGGACCTGAATCAAAGTCTGATTGAACCGTTCCACCTGTCCATCTGACTGTGGTCAGTACGGATTCGCCCGGGTCTTGCAAACAGCCAATTGGTGGCACATAGCCGCCCACAATTTAGACTGAAATTCTCTCCCTTGATCACTTTGTAATATCAATGGAGCACCCAAATGGAGAATCCACCCCTTCACCAGTGCTTCCGCACAGGTAGGGGAAGTGTGATCCTCCAGGGGGTACAATCGTGTGTATTAGTAGTCCGAGACCACCATCATACACATATTACCTTTCGTAGTAGGTTTTACTCCGCTGATAATGTCCATAGCTATTCGGGCAAACCTTTTATAGAGAGTTGTGACTAGGTTGTTTCAAAGATAATAAATTTTGCTTTTGTTACAGACAATATCTGTACCCCTGTTGTTAATTATGTACTCTGGAATGTTATATCTATCACATAGATTTCTGATTGCTTTCATTGGTGGCATGGAAATGGAACTACTGTATTCAACATAATAAGCGCCTTGCCCTAATAAGTGCCCTCCCTTCTTATTGGGGCATTTTTAGACTGGGATAAGATGTTTAAGACCATTGTAGACAACTCTTACATACTAAAACTCCATAAAAACAACTGTTTAACTGCCGGAGGCGCTTATTACGTCAAATACTACAGTGGCCATCAAATCACTATTTTCTACTTTTCTTTTTCACTTTTCGAGCTGTTCAAGCAATTTCTTAAAAAAGTGATTTTTTTTGCTGTCAACATCAAAAACATTTTTTCTTCACATTTCTTAATAGTTTATCAAATTTCTCAAATACACTTTTTTAGCTGTCAACATCTTATCGCTGCATATAAACTCGATGCTGTCTTCACTGGATGAGTCTGCTTGTAGCATCTCTTTGTGAGACACACCAATGATACACCTCACCTCCTAGTAAAAACATAATCCATCAATGTTGAGTTAATTAACTGATGTCACGGCAGGTTCTCCTTCAACACTGCACCTCACCACACCCATTCACTTAGATTGCATTCTGGTATGTAACAGGAGTAGATCCGGGTCACACCCTACCAGAATATGTAGCTGTGCTATGGCATGACGTGATGCATCATATATGTTCTTAATGAGTGAGGTGTCAATGAACAAAGAAACATGGAAACACAGACATGCAACACTCAGGACCTCTGTATAAGACACACCCATGATACCCCATGGATGTTAACATGCAATATATTAATTAGTCATATCAGACACACCCATGATACCCCTGTGCTACTGGTCTTCTTGTAAGGCTCAATTTGCAGATACAGCCAGCTCAGCTCAGTCTCATCCTTCCGCTGTGCTAAAGTACTCTGCTAGAAGAGGATGGTGAACTTGTCTCACATCAGCAACATGCAGTGCATCAGGTAGGTGGGTGTAAGATATACTGGTTATGGTAATACTTTCATATTATCCTCTCACTCTGGTCATGAGAAGAACACATTTAGGTATTGATCAATGGTTTAGTACGGGATGTCAGCTCATGCTAAGTCCCTCGTACACAATGTTGAACATAACAGATCAAAAAAAGCCATGTGAAGATCTGAAACTAGGAGGTATTTAGGGACAGCTTAAGGCAAGGCTAGTTGCAAAGAGTATTGGAAGTTTGATGATGATCAATATGTTCCTTCAACATCTCAAAAGCAAATTCTGGGAGGTGAACTTGGAAACACTAAGATAGAGGGGAAATTCATCTTTCCGTGCAAACTACCCTGGACCCCTGCAACCTCCAAATGTGCAAATTCCTTATTCTGCTGCCCTTCAACTTAAGTTGCAATTCAAAAAAGAGCAGATTCCTGAAATATCTAGTGAAAGTGATGTAGGGATCAGGGCTATACATATAGATCTATGTTATTACAATTTGTACTGACTACATAGGAGTTTCTTGTCTGACAGTGGTGCTCCCGACTGACAGCTTGGGTGTGGGTCTCTAGCCCCTGTTAAGAGTGAGATTGGTCCCTGACTGACATGTTCTACTCTGCCTTGTCTCCATCTCTCTCCAACCACCAGGACACTCTGCATCAAAGAAAATAAAAGTGCCTTTCGATGATGTAGAATAGACAATTCACAGGATTCCAAGTATTATTGAAAAGAGGGTTCTGCCAAATGGTGAACTGTCTACCTAGGTGGGACCTTGCACAGTTGAAGTATCAGGGCAGATATTGGCTCACAATAAAACAAGTCCAGGACAGGTTGCATGAGCTGGGGTAAATTGTCATCTCTGTAATGGGCACGAGGACTACCTGTACCTTTTGACAGATATCCTTGACGTGCATCATGTATCCATATTTCTGTGTTTTTTGCTACGAGGATACTGTCAAAATTGTAGGAGATTGCAGTGACCTGGGAGGAGGGGGCTTAACAGGATGAGAAGGGGTTGAAGGAAATAGGGGCATGTTAGGCAGTGGCTATGGTACTTTTTAGCTGTGGTTCCCATCATTTTGGAGGGGGGCATAGGTTATAGTGTTTACCTACCGGTTTATCCGAGTTTTTCTCTATGTCCCCACTGTGGCCCTGGAACCAATCCATAATCCATTGCAGGGTCTGGGCAATGTATTGTATGCCATTAGTGCATATACTACATTGGTGCTCTGGCAATTGACGGAGGTAAATGTCCTGAACTTTCTGTGTGGTCGATTCGATGAAACCCCTTTTTTTCAGAATCAGGCAGCACTTACAGTTCAGACGGGTATTATAAGGTATTTTCTAGTGTGTGGGACCTTGGTTGTAGACAATTTTCGTTGGTGGATGCTCTCACTACTTCATCACCAAAGCTTTTTATTTGGCCTGTTGCCAAAGACTAGTTTGTGCTCGTGAAATACTTGTGTAGTCTTTTTCATTTGGTCCCAGTCCTCTGTGAGGATTTGTTTTATTGGAGGATTGTAAGGATTGTTGGCAGTGATGCAGTAGAATGCTTTAGGTCTACCTGTGTTTGTAGGCTTTGTTTTTGGTTTGATTAGTTCAGTGATGTAGTTTCACCCTTGTTAGGGAGTCTATGAGTAATTTGTGTGTGTATTTTCTGTGCAGGAACTGTGTGCAGAGCATAAGTGAATTTTGAAGGAATTTGGAATCCCTAATGCATATACGCTTCACTCTGATGAATTTGGAGTATAGGATGGCTCTAACTTGGGTGTTTGGAGGAATACAACAGGCAGTTTTGGCAGTAGAGTGTGGTTTCAAGTTTGTTTTCTGTGTTTTTGATGACTGTGATGTTGAAGAAGTTAAACTGAGTGTCAGAATCTTCCATTATGAACTTTATTGTTTTGTGACATGTCTTTAGATGGTGTAGGAAGAAGTCAAGGGCAGGTTTGCAATTTGTCCGGATGATAAATACATTGGTACATGATTTGACGGGCCCCATCGAACTGTTGTGATATTGATGGGTTTGTCTTTGAGGTAGTGGGGCTAGGTTCATGGTTGGGTCTAGGGGGGATGGAAGTAGTATAGTATGTATCGGAACGGGACTATAGTTAACTACTGTTTATTACTCAATCGATATGCAGCCAATCAGAGGCCGCCATTTGGTCACGTGACCCGTTGCCATGGTAACGTGACCTACTTAGGGCTCTCAGCCAATCAGAAGCCAGCATTCTGGGTGACCTACTGACCTACTTAGAAGCTCTCAGCCAATCAGAGGCCGGCATTCTGGTAACCATGGTAACGTGACCTACTTACGTCACGTGACCTACTTAGGCTCAGCCAATCAGAAGCCGGCATTCTGGTAACTAGGGTAACGTGACCTACTTAGGGTTTTGTTTGTAAACAACACCACGTGGCTCTCTTGTTTGTAAACAACACCACGTGACACGTGACTGTTTGTAAACAAACAACTTATATATAGAAAATAAACACAACAAGTTCCATGTTATGTTAAAATTATATTTTCAAAAAAAAGCACATCTGTTACAGCGTCTATGTGTAACTACGCGCGTTCTCATTCAAACACTATAACACTATCATACCGTAGCAGCAGCAGGTAGGACTGGAAGCAAAGCAAGCGCACGAGCAGAAGCGACGACACCATTTGCACCATCCGGCCGTTGCGTTGGTAGCCCTACTACTCGTCGCGCGTTCAACTGGAGGTTTAAGAGTGACAAATGACGATTCTTTGTCGACGCGACTGCTAACATCAGCAGCATCAGCAGCATCGGCAGCATCGGCAGCAGCATCGGCAGCAGCGGCAGCAGCCTCGGCAGCAGCGGTAGCAGCAGCAGCAGCAGCGGTAGCAGCAGTAGCGTGAGCATTAGCAACAACAGCAGCAGCGATAGTAGCAAGGGCGGCAGAGCGGGCACTAGCAGCGTTATCAGCGGCGACATCGGCAGCCGCAACAGCATCAGCAGCAGCAGCGTCGGCATCGGTGGCATGAGTAGCTGCATCGGCGGCAGCAACAGCAGCAGTCACAGCCGCAGCGGCAACAACAACAACGTCATCACAACCAGCGTCACTAACAGCCGCAGTAAATGCAGCAGTAGCACGCTGAGCAGCACTAGCAGCAGCAGTAGCAGAGGCTACAGCATCAGCTTCACATTCACGCGCCGCTTCGTCATTCCGCTTCATGTCACGGTAGCAACTTTCCAATATGGGGATCTGCAAATTGAGGCGCGGTGCTGGTGGTGGTAGTAGTAGTAGTAGTAGTAGTAGTAGTAGTAGTGGTAGTAGTAGTAGTAGCGTGAACGATGATGACGATGCCGAATACGGTTTCACTCCCCCTTATATACCCTTACTCCCCCCTTTTTTTCAAGCCACCGGCCAGCTGCCCCCTCACGGCAGGTCTTTAGATCAGCCTTAAGTCGCTTACTACGCGGCTCATCATCCCTCTAATCGCATTTTCCAGCCGCCGGCCGGCTGACTGCTGACGACAGGAGAGGGTGATTTGTTTTTCTTTAGATTTAAGCCGCTTACCACACGCGCACCCTCTAGTCACAGACAGAGTGACAGAAAGGGAGGGGGTCGCTTTGTTCACGCTACCTGTAGTTGTTTTTCTATACACACGCTGAGCCCATGACCCGCTAATCCTTTATACAGGTAACACGCGTTCAACTAATTACTCTATTGTATGACAGTCGGTACACGGATTTTATTTTAAACCACCTTCCCATCTGGATCCATGTTTGGCGGGGTGGAAGGATCCAGCTGAAAAGCGTGATTAGGGCTTTTGTTTCTCTTATGATAGCAGCAGGTCAGCATGCGACAGCTGAAAATGTCAGACTCGCCGATCCTATAAAAGACTTAGATGCGTCTCTCTTTCCACACACCCTTCTACCATCGCCGCCGACACCGCCACCGCCGGCCAGCCGACCGCCGCCACCGCCTGCAGTCACCGCCATCACGCCAGCAGGGAATTTCGAGCTGAGTCTGCTTATTGCTTATTTTTTTTCTTTGAGCTTTTTGTTTTTTAAAATTTTTATTTTCACTCAGTCTTTTTTGTTTCGGAGGAAAGAAATATGGCGCTGCAGAGGGCGCGAGTTTCTAAAAGACAGTCGCGCGAACAAAGTGCCCTCCTCAACTGCCCGGCTATTTTTTTATCTCAAAGGAGAGAGCGTCACTTAGTTGAGGTTCACGCATCTCTTGAAGCGTACTGAATTCTCGAGAAATGCAAAGCTGAGCGCCATCGTCGTTATACAAGAGCGGAAAAGTAAAACGTAGCGACATGGCCGAGAGCCGTCTTCTCAGAACAGTATTTACTCTACCATTGCATAACAGCCGCTCTCAGCGCCCCCACTCGTTGGGCGTTTCATGAAAAGAAAGAGTGCCGCTACTCTCCTCACCCTGCCTCCTCTTATAAAGTGAGAATAAGTGCTATGAAACGATTCGACAAGCCGATCGGTTTCTTGGGAGCGACTGCAGCTCCCACTCGGTGGGCGTGCGTTGTGGCCGACGTGAACACGGTCTCTAAACGTTTCGACGTCGTCACTTGTTATCCCGCATATTGCAACGCAGCCGAATTGAAGAAGATAGGGACGCACTATTTTAAACCATACGCTCCAATATGTATTTGTCACCGCCGCGCTCACACGCCTTATTGCTTTTTCGAGACGATCGTGTCACAACACAGAAATAGAAAAAAAAGCGACGAGCTTTGCCTAAATGATCAAAAAAAAAAAAAAAAAAAAAAAATTAATCTCCTCCTCCTCCTCCTCCTCCTCCTCCTCCTCCTCCTCCTCCTCCTCCTCCTCCTCCTCCTCCTCTCCCTCTTCTTTTTAAAAAAAATAATAAATATTTGTATCAGACTCCATTGTATTTATGACTATTGAGTGAAAATAGAATTTTATCGCAAAAAATAAAAGAAAAAAAAAGACACTTCTGCCGCCGCTACTGTGACACCGGCCGGAATCAATAAAAAGGTCGGCGGACTTTTCTCCACAACCATTCACTACCGACCGTTCGAGTGAGAAACACAGCAGACAGTCAGACACACAACCGCTCTCTCACGCGTGCTGAAAAAAAAAAAAAAAAAGTCGAGCAGTAGAAGCAAACTTTTCACAGAAATTCATTTCGACGCTCGACTACAAGGACCCTTTAGTTGTATCATTAGCGGTCCGTCGGGTTGTAGAAAAACGCGCTTGGTGGATCAATTTCTGAGCGACGTGAACAATTTGGTCACGCCGCCGGTGGAAAAGACTTTTTACCATTACGGCGAGTGGCAACCTCTGTTTGAAAAAATGCAAAATCAGTACGGTGTGGAATTCAGAGAAGGTCTTCCTAGCAAAGAGACTATAGCGGGAGACGTGGAAGTAGCAGAAGACGCCTTACGACCCCACACTCTACTGATATTGGACGATCTGATGAGCAGTTCCAATCAGCAAGTGGTAGCCGACATCTTTACTAAATACTCGCATCACTGGAACGTGAGCGTCATATACATCACTCAGAACCTATTCCAGAAATCACCCGACTTTCGAACTATGAGTCTGAACGCTCACTACATGATCGTTTTCAAGAACCCGCGCGACATGGGGCAAATAGCTAGTCTGTCTCGCCAGGTGTTTCCGTCCAACGCGGCGGCCCTCTCTAGTATATTTACCCATGAACTCAAGCGACCTCACTCATACCTCCTTCTGGACTTCAAGCAGTCAACACCTGACGATCTGAGAATACGCTCCTCTTTGACGTCCATACACTCTCAGCTAGTGTTCGTACCGCTAGACAAAAAAAAGAACAAGAGAAAGCAGTAGCAAAAATGTCTTCTCATCTACTCGAAAGACACTTTGGTACTCTCAAGCACTTAGCTAAGTGCTCGCCAAAGGACTGCTCGCATCTAATAGACTCTGGAAGCGACGATCTGATCGCAGCGTTGAGTGAGATCTGTCACAATTTACTGGTAGGGAACATCCCGCTCAGCGACAAACAACTGGACAAGCTTCGAGAATCGGCTGACGTGTTGAGGGAGGTCGGCAAAAAATCTACGCCCATCAAAAAAAAGAGACGCGTCTTGGTACAAGAGGGAGGTTTCCTCATTCCGGCTCTCATAGGGATGGCCTTACCGCTTATAAAGAGCATTCTCCGTATATGAGACACCTCATTCGACACCTACTCGCCGACAGCACCACCACCACTACCGCCACCACCAGCGTCATTGCCACCGTCGTCCCCATGACGGACTCAGAGCAGCAACAACACTACAAACGCTTAGCGCTCGTGGATCCTGAGACGCTCTACAAATCATCACGAGCAGGTCTACTTCATCATGTGCCCGCTGCTGCTACTACTAGCGCTGCTACTACTGCAGTCGCTGCTGCTAGTACTTCTACTGCTCCAAACCTTCCTCCTCTTCCTGATGAGCGCACTGAAAAGAACGAGAGTTCCGCTCCTGCCACCGCCGCCCGCCTACCTGCCGACATGGCCTATTACCACAAGCAGGCAGAACAGTCCCTTCATCCCGACGCGGCCTTGCACCAGGTGCTACAGTTTATCTACAGGGACTTGGACTTAGTGTTTAACGATCCCACTTTGGAATCGCGCGAGAAAATGTTGAAATACCGAAGGTTGTTGAATAGATTGCAATTTTTTCTCGCGAATCCCCACAACAGCAACATCTCTTTGTCCTACTCTTCTTCTCCCCCGGCTCACCTCCGTCAGTCTGCTGAAGAGGCCAGCGCGTCCCTACTTGAGCGGTTGGCGAACCAAGTTCCCAAGAGGAATCGCACCCGGACCGTGGCGCTGTACAAACATTTGGAGAAATCCGGTGTGATCAAGTGGAACGAGGACCGTGCGGTGCGCGAGATGTCGGGTCGGAGAATACCACCTGAGCATCGCATCAACATAGTGGACTTACTGAACGACGCCGCCAGGTTCAGGAAGACGGCGCCCAGACCGGCGGGCTACTCTCCGTTCACGAAAGCGCTGCGCAAAGCAGTTCCCACAGACTCCTTGATCGGAAACCATCTGTATAAAGCGAGCGGACCTGGCCAAAGCTTAGACACACGGCTCGCTGACAGAGGTCGGAAACGACCGAGCTTCCACTCGGAAGAAGGAGAAGCAGCAGCAGCAGCAGCAGTAGCAGCAGCAGACTCTTCTCTCCAGGTGGACGATCCATCCTCTGACGACGAGGAGGACAGTGAACTTTTCCAAACTCCGACTTCCTATAGGAGCGTGGCGAGTAAGAAAAGGAAAGGGCGCAACCGCCTAGCGGCGAGGTCGTCGTTCACGCCCTCAACAGGCCCACCATGGGCAAACCAGTGAAGAGACTGACCAAGAAGGAAAAAGAAAAGAAGCGCATAGTAGCTAGATATACCGACGTCAAAGCGCCCTCCAGTTTCACTAGCGTGACTAAACTCCAGAAACATCATTTTCGCCACCTAAACCCGGCCGTCATCCGAGATGCTTTAGTGTCGCTGGACGCCTACACTAAACATAAACCCATTCGGAGAAAATTCGCAAGGAACAAGACTATAACCGGCGCAATCGATCAGCAGTGGCAGATAGATCTGATGGACATGCAAGCTTTGGCGTCTCACAACGACCGCTTCCGGTACGTGGTGACGGCGATCCACGTTTTCTCTAGGTACGCGTGGGCCGTTCCCATTAAATCCAAGAGCGGCGCTGATGTCACCGAGGCCTTCCGAGAGATGACAGGCACTGGCGAGAGACGACCGCGCACTGTTCAGACAGACAAGGGGAAAGAGTTTTTGAACAAGATCTTTCAAGATCACTTGAAGAGCGAGGGCATAGAGTTCTTCACTGGCGAGAACGACGACATCAAAGCTAGTCTAGTGGAGCGCTTGAACCGCAGTCTGAAGGAGAAGCTGTGGCGTTATTTCACACACAAGCGCACGTATCGCTACGTAGACGTACTGCACCATGTAGTGTCTTCTTACAATCGCACTCACCACAAGACGTTGAAAATGGCGCCGGCTCAAGTCAGCTCGGAAAACAGCAAAACAGTTTTCTACCGACAAGATCTCCCAACTAACAAACAAATCGACGAATTATGGAAAAAGAAGAAAAAAACAAAGACGTCCGCCGTCGACGTCATCGCTCCGGGTGACAGAGTGAGGATGTTGAGAACTAAAGGCGCCTTCGACAAAGGGTACGAGGGAAACTGGCGCGAGGAAGTGGTCGACGTTGCTAAGACGTTGGGAAGCAGAGGGTTCGAGCTGAAAGACGACAAGGGCTAGGAGATAAAAGGCGTCTTCTACCCGGAAGAGGTTCAGAAGGTGAAGAAGAGTCGTTACGACAACAACTACCTGATAGACGAGGTGTTGCGCCGCAAGACCGTCGACGGTAAAGAGTTAGCTTTCGTACGTTGGTTAGGTTACGACGACAAGTTCAACGAGTGGATCCCCGTCAAAAAAATAACGTAGATAAAAAATAAAAAATAAAAAAAATGAACATCACTCTACCTAGCAACAGCTCTATGGAGTATTATCCTGACAACAGCTTGACGTCTTTCCGAACTCACTTCGACTCGCCGCTCCTTCTGCCCGAAGCGTACGAAGCGGCTCTGACTGAGATCATCCTCCCTACAGAATGGACTAACGTGCACGACGACGACTTGATCTTCGTTGTTCCTCTGCGCACCAAGGGTTCGCTAGAGGAGGCGATCAACGTTTTAAAAGAAATTAAATTCGCCGAAGGAAGAAAACCACAGGTAGACTGGAGGGGAATGAAAAACGCGAACGGTCTGAGCAAGCTGACGTTCAGCTCAAAATACCCGCTGAGCTGGAAGGAAGCGAGCTATGTAACGGTGGAAGAGATATCAGACACGTCGGAAGAGCAGCGATTGAAACCGGAAACAAAAAGGTTCAAGAGAGAGGTCGACTTGAGACAGACGAATGCCGTATACAAGCAGTTCTTGTCCCCGGCGGTGAAGAAGAAGGCGATCAGCGATCAAGCAAGACAGATGATCGAAGAGATGGAGAAAGACATGGGAGTGCGCAGTTTCATGCCAAACATATTCCAGATACCTCCTATTTTCACCGGAAGCAACCACACCCTAGTCGAGCGCTTGAGTGAGACGATGCGAGATGACAGACTAGAGGGCTCTAGCTTCTTGCTCAAACCGATGCGGATCTTATCGTACGACGCCAACACGAAACGCGTCACCATCAAACCGCCGAGACACTGCGCTGTCCTGCTGACTCAGCATCTCGCATGTGTTCTAGGCTTCGGAGAGAAGACGTGTTTCGCATCGCCGACTACCGGCGCCTACTCGATGGATGTTTACGGGGACGTGCACTCTGTGTACATATACACCGACATGATCCAGGAGAGACGTGTGGGCGACATGCAAGTGCCGCTGTTGCGCTGCGTCGCGGTGGACAGAGGCGGAAAGCGTCGAGGTAGCGTGCAAGCTATCAGTTTTCCCCATTTGGATTATTTCCCCTTGAAATCCAAGAGGTTTACCGAGGTCGGCATCTATTTAAGAGACCGATCCGGTCATTCCATCCCATTCGGTAGAGGCGAGGTGACCGTGACACTTCATCTGAGACCTATTGAGCGCTGAAAGAGAGAAAAATGATGCGTCAACGCGTTCCGTACTTTCCACCCAGGCGCACCGTCGGCAGAGGGTACAGCGATTACTACAACGCGCAGCTGGGCAACGGCATCAACGTGTACAGCGGGCGCTCTTTCCAGAGCGGGCACGGTTTGGGCGGCGCTCTGTTAGGTCTGATGCGCTCGGCTACCCCGCTATTGAAGTCGGTGGGAAAAACGCTGCTCCGCGCCGGTGTGGGCGTAGCTAAAGATGTGCTGGCGGGTCGGACTTGAAAGAGCAGCGTGAAAGACCGAGGCGCAGGCGCTCTGAAGAGACTGGCGAGTACGGCGTTCTCGGGAGGAAAGACGACTGTCACGTCTAAGAAAGGGTCGAAACGTCGCCGGCATTCTCCTCAGACGGGCGGTGGCTCTTGCAAGAGACGTAGAGGGGATGTATTCGACCCGTAAGCGCCTAGGCGTTCAGGTATAAATAAAAAGACTGGAGGCGGCCGGCGTCAGTCTGTCGGCCGCGTGAAGAGAGAACACAATGGCTTACGTACACGAGAGCAGTAACGAGTGCGCGCTCTCTGAGCTCGACCTGCACACCGTAGCGCCGACTCAGACTACTATCTTAAAGTCGTCTTTCCTGGGGATAGAAACAAAAAACTCTTTAGAGGATGGAGGTAACATAAATTTCACCATCAACAAGTCGCAAGAGTACACAGACCTGAACGAGAATTACCTTCATCTGGAATGTCAAGTGCTGAAAGCGAACGGAGCGGCGATCGAGGACACCGACGCGGTAGCTCCGGTGAACAACTTGGCTCACTCGCTCTTCGAAGACGTCCAAGTCTCCATCGGCGGTTTCAAAGTGTCTGGCAACACCGAGACCTACCCTTACCGAGCTTACTTGGAAGGGTTACTCAACTACAACAAAGACGTGAAGGACGGCGTCATGAGCGCCCAGGGATGGCATGAAGATACGCCCGGTCAGTTTGACACGTTGACTGACGCGAATGCGGGGTACAAAGCGCGCAAGAAGCTAATCTCCAACAAGCGCTTTTCGCTGATGGCGCGACTGCACTTTGACCTGGCTCATCAACCGAAGCTCATCGTTGGAGAGACAGAAATCAATCTCACTCTGAAACAGGCGGCGCCCTCTTTCTATCTGATGTGCGCTGCTGACGGAGGCTACAGCTTGAAGATCTACAAAGCAAAGCTCTACGTGCGACGCCTGCTGGTGGCGGACGCTGTAGCGGAAACGCACGAGAGAGCGGTGATAGAACACGGGCCCTTCGACTACCCGGTGAACAGAGTGGAGGTGACGACGTACGCCATCCCTCAAGGTAACAGAGATCACAGC
The DNA here is from genome assembly GCA_947462335.1 of Harmothoe impar. Classification (NCBI taxonomy): domain Eukaryota; kingdom Metazoa; phylum Annelida; class Polychaeta; order Phyllodocida; family Polynoidae; genus Harmothoe; species Harmothoe impar. The sequence continues at coordinate 65,291,859 of OX381720.1, read as the reverse complement.
TACACGCACTCCAACACAGGCCAGCTTCCCAAGTCGATGATGATTTGCTTCCTGGACCACGACGCCTTCAACGGTAGCTACACCAAGAACCCGTTCGAGATGAAGCATTACGACATCAGCTCGCTTCAAGTGATAGTGAACGATCAGAAAGTGCCGAACGACGCCTACGTGCCCGACTTTAAGACCAAAGCGGCCGTGAGAGAGTACTTGGCGCTACACACGGAAACGGGGATGTACGAGGGCGCGCGCTCCTGCGGTATTTCATACGATCAATTCCTGAACGGTTACACAGTGTTCCCCCTCGACTTAACCCCAGACAGATCGCACGACGGGTGTCGCGTGAACCTTATAAGAGCGGGTCAGCTGAGGGTGGAAGTCAGTTTCCACTCGGCGCTACAAGCGACAACAATGGTGCTACTCTACTTGGTGTACGACAACGTCGTCGAGCTGACCCGAGATCGACACCCCATCACCGACTACCACATGAACTGAAGACAAGACGGCGGTACTTGGCGTATCGTATGAACACGCTTGAAATAAGCAGAGTGTTGAAGGAAAACGTTCACACAAAACATCGTTTCCTGGGCGTTTTCTCTTGTGACACTATTCCGAAGCACCCTATCAAAGACACTTGTTTCGTGAGCAACACAGATCCGCAACATTTACCAGGTCAGCATTGGGTGGCGTTTTACGTGTCGAGCACGGGTGAAGTGTACTACTTTGATTCCTTCGGCTTACCGCCGCTGAGTGCGGAGTTCTTGTCTTTCATGGAACGCTCTGCTCCGTTCAAGTGGCAAAGAAACCGCATTCAACTACAAGACACTTCTGCTGACACCTGTGGACCTCATTGCGTTCATTTCCTAATTGAAGCATGTCGAACAAGAAACCCCAAGAAGTGCGTCATGCGCATGAGCAAAATCCCAAAGCTGAGCGACCGGGCCGTGAGTCAGAAGCTATCGATGATGCTGTTGTGACGGGTTGTTGCGATGGCGGCCGTTTCATGGAGGCAAAGATTCTCTGCCTTGCCGAAATGGTGTTGGATTTATCCAAAGTCGTGCAATGTCTATTGGAGAGAAGTCGTCCGGGGTGTGGTGGTGCGAGTGACGGCGGCGTGAGACTTTGCGGCCTGTTGGGTTGCTGCAAATCGAAGAAGCAAGCTAAAAAAGCATAAACTTGTGTGTTTTTTTTTGATTGAAATGAAAATAAAGAATAAAATGAAAAGAAAAGAAATTATCTTGTTGTGTTTTTATTTCTATATATAAGTTACATAACTTTTTTTTGTTTGTTTGTTTACAAACAGTCACGTGTCACGTGGTGTTGTTCACAAACAAGAGAGCCACGTGGTGTTGTTTACAAACAAACCCTAAGTAGGTCACGTTACCCTAGTTACCAGAATGCCGGCTTCTGATTGGCTGAGCCTAAGTAGGTCACGTGACGTAAGTAGGTCACGTTACCATGGTTACCAGAATGCCGGCCTCTGATTGGCTGAGAGCTTCTAAGTAGGTCAGTAGGTCACCCAGAATGCTGGCTTCTGATTGGCTGAGAGCCCTAAGTAGGTCACGTTACCATGGCAACGGGTCACGTGACCAAATGGCGGCCTCTGATTGGCTGCATATCGATTGAGGAATAAACAGTACTTAACTATAGTCCCGTTCCGATACATACTATACTACTGATGGAGAGCAAACGCCTGTGAGCAGGCTGCTGCTGTCTCTTTGGGCAAGGTTTCTGTCACTGTTATTGCTGTTGTCAAGGGGCATGGTAGATTGATTGTATTTATAGTCAAAATAGTTTGAACATTTTCGATCGGGGAAGTACCCCTAGATGGAGTAAAATATGTGAGTAAAGAGCTTTGCTAAGTAGAAGGTCTTACCTCATTACTTTGTATGGTGAGATAGCCTGACATAGGGTTGTCAGGTCTCCTGTGCTGCCTGGAGTTGGTGTACTGCACAATGGAGTCCTGAGTGAGAACTTGATCTATTAAAGTTTCTCTAGAGTTGTCCTTTCTTTTTGTCTCTTGATTATGTTTGGTAGCTAGATTGTTACATTACCAAATTTGAATTAATATGAACCTCTTTGTTTTTTCGTAGGTATATAGTCATATTGGTCTTGGCACCTTCTGTTCACGGACAAGGTAAAGCAATTCCATTCAATTCCGGTTAATATCCACATTGTATCAAAACCTTCCCACTATACTAGCATGGGTTATTAATACTGCTACAAAAAACTGTGTTGAACCATTTTATGTTACACTGGACATTGCTGTCCATCGTTATGTGTTGTGTCCACTGAAATAGCATAGTATGGAAAATTTACCTTTTCAATGTAAGTGGCAGGCTTATTTGAAGGGAATAGTTTCTAAAACCTCTACTGTTATTTACTAAACAAACTTATAGTAGTTTGAGATTCAGATAGATTAATAAACCCACTTAAATACACATTGTTAACTACTCTTAATATAAAGTCATCAACTACGAAGCGCCTAAGCTTGTATCTAAACAAAAATTGTAGCCGTCTCCCCCAGCCCCCAACCACACCCCCAACTTGGGTATTCCCCAACTAAAGGAGCCCCTTGGTCCCACTTAGATTTCAATAATGGCCAACCCATTTCAGACGGGCAAGCCCATATGGTCCCCTGCTTTCTCTCTGGTCAAAACTGAGGTGGGCCCCATATGGGCAACAGTTGTTCACTTGCGGAACATATAAAAATTATAGAAAAATACATAGAGTGTCAGGGTGGTGTTTCAGGCCAAATGGGAATGGGAAATGGTCATTGCTGATGGATAAAATGCATGGACCTCTTGTTAAATCAAAAGGGAAAGTCAAGGGCAATAGAGTCTTAGGAGGTATTCATACATGAGAATTATGAATGCGATTTAACAATAACCATGACAGGTCGCATAGGAACGGGAAATGCATTAATCTTATGATCCATGGTAATAAACTCAATGCGATCAGGAGGCTCCTGTATATAAAAATGTAATAAACTTATCATAATACAAGTGTAAAGGAACTAGGGCAAGACAAGTACTTAATAATTCACCAGTAAGAACACCAGTCCAATTAAGGTTAAGTTCTGTATATTGAATCTCTAGAGAAATACAAGGTCATGCAATTTGCTGTAGTGGGAGCAGAGCTAAGGCTGGCATGTCTGTACGCTTTGGCTTGCTGGAGTGAACTGATCAGCCAGCCCCGTGGCAGATCGTTTAACAGGGGCAGCGGATACCGCACCATCTAGCAGGATCTGCCTGATCCGCCACGTGAAGAGGGATCTGCCACGGGACGAGGGATCCGCCACTGATCCACTGCTCCCACTACATCTTCCCCTCACCTTAACATGTGAAGTCTCCTCCAACACATTATGAGGACAGAAAACCCTTTTTACATGAATGGTTAAGATAGTGGGCTAAGCCCTTCCTCAGCTCCAACCAGAACAACTAGTTTAAAAGGTAGAACGCAAACGTCACCAATACAGGCATTTTTAATTACTCAATAAAGAGAAGTTTTTGTTAAAACTGCTATAGACTTGGTGGTTACTTATTTAGACAGGACAGTTACTGAGCCTGGCCACTTCTTGCCATCTGGGCAGCAGGCAGTATACTAGAACAATGATATGATTTTCTTCGGTGTATCCTTCTTCGCTATGACTCTGGCAATATGCACTTATGCTACTGTAACATGACTCCTACTTTTAAGAATGACATTTAACAGACATAACCACTTGGCACTGGACAGCTTGTCAGAGAGATTTATACGAAAATGAAATGCACATGTCATTGATAAACCCTTGATGTCTTGGACAGTAACAAGGAAACATCAACAGGAACCCAGATGTGGCACATGACCACAGCTGCCTTATCTAGATGTGGATGCACTTGATTCGTCAGTGGAAGCCCGACTGGCTCCCAGGGCAAAGAATACAGCCCTTCATGTCGGCCCTCCATGAGGTGAAGGTGGCTTGGGTGGTGGATACACAGCCGGGGGTCTGGGCTCTGCGGCCCCTCCCACCAGCCCTTCACAGGATGAAGATGAAGTTGATGAAGCTGCGCGGGGGTTAACCAGGTTAACCTGGTTAACCTGGCCGCTACTCCCCCCTGAGTATTCAGTAGTCACGCTTTCCTGAAGTCCCCTCTCGTGACTGATGCTGTAAAACCAAAAAGGCTCCAGTTTTATCCCTTTCTTATCTCTCCTACCCATAACACACTTAGCCCCTTCCCTCACATCAGCCTGCGACATATGCTCTTCCCTCCCTCGTATCACAGCTATTCACACCCTTAGTTGTCAGCCCGATGTAGTTTCCCTAGTACAACCTAGGAGGAGATGCCCTCCTGTTGCTGCCTCTGCTGCTGTCGGGGACGGAGTGGGTAGCGGGTACCTGAAGGCTTGGGGATCCCCCCTGCCCCTAACCCGGTTTCTGTCTCCTGTCTGCAGCCAACCCCAGTGACCAGGTGGTGGAGATGCTGTAGCTGCTGTGGCTGTGGAGGCCTCACTGGGCGCGGCTGGACGGTCCTTACCTAGTAGCTGCTGGGTTCAAGGAGCTCATCCACTCCAGGGGCAGCTTTTCCTTTCCTGAGTCGCTCAGGGACTCCAACAACCCGGTTGTGTAATCCACCAGGCGGGCTAGGGATGCCTTTTTATTGGCCTCCACAGTCCTTTGGACCACCGGGGTGACCCCAAGGGGGGAGTCAGATAAGAAGGGTTGGAAACAAACGCTGATGGTAGGTTGCCGCGTTTGCCGTGGTTTGGTCTGCTATTACCCCTGCCTTAAAGGATTTTGGAGGAGGGAAGCAGAAGTCCAGGTTCCTCTGCTGCACCTGTAGAGAGGGTGTCCTTCCGTTGGTCTTCCACCAGGGGAAGCGGAGATAGGGGCACGATCTGGCCTTCGTATTAAGGCTATCCCAGGATAGGGGCCAAGATGAGGAGCCCCCGCAATGTGTCGAAGGCACTCTGACACTCCCGAATACCCTGCCCTTCTCTGCCAAGGATGTGAGAGGCTTGGCCACCACAGCTAAGTCCGGGACAAACGACCTGTAGTAGCTGGCCAGCCCCAAGAGGCTTCAGACCTGCATTAAGCTCTCTGGCTCGAACGCCCCGGGGGGGTTACAGAGCCCAAAGGGCATAACCGTAAACTGGAACAGCCCCCGGTGCGTTGCAAATGCCGTGTTCTCCTGATCTTCCAGAGCAAGTGTCACCTGCCGAGGTCCATGGTACAGTAACAATGGTGCCCCACCAGGATTGTTGCTTGTGCAGCCGACCCCTGGGGAGCCTGGCCCCAGGTCACTGTGGGATTAAAACCCAACGCTCCCCCAGGAACAGCCGAGGCTGTGGATCCAATCATTCCTGACAACCCCGTGGCTGATGTGGGCGGTGGAACAGGTATCAAGTGTCCTGCGGAGGCCACTGGCCCGCTGGATGCGGCAGATGCAGCGGACGCGCTGGAGCCAGATGCAGTGGATCTGGTGGATCTGGCGTTGCCTAGGGACCAACGTTCCATTGTTCAAATCCCGGCAGATTTCGGCGCGGGTTTCCACCTGGTAGCCTGATCAGCTTTCTCCGCCGCCAGCTTCTCCAGCCTCCTGGCTTTGTCTTCCCTCCACCAGATGACCAACTCCCCTTGGGCCCTCTTATCCATCTCCACTTCCCTCTCACAGTAGGCTTACACCTGCAGATCTTTGTGGAACCCAGGAGGGGGGCTCACTCCCATCAGCTTGCGAGCCATGTGTCGGGCAGGCGCCGGAAAATCTCCTCTCCCACTGGCCTCTCTACGTTATATAGGGGCGGTGGATGACGCGCCACCTGGCGGGATCCACCTTATCCGCCATATCCGCCAGGTGACGAGGGATCAACATTACCGTCCTTGGCAAGGTTTCACATAGTTTATAGCATACAGGAAGTCTGAATGATAAAGACATCCAATATGTAGTAATAATACATCCTATAGTTGTTGGTTCACAACAATACTAACAAGCCTCTTTCATCATGATAATAGAGTTGAATTACTTGAAAAGCTTTCATGACTTGGCCATGGTATCAACACCAATTATGTGGTACAAATATAGTGAATTAGAAATAGGCTGCAGCATCACTAGTATGTGGACTCAAACATCTGCTGAGGCTCAAATGCTAAAGCAACTATATAAGCTGGTTTTTCATCCTTGAATATTGTGTGAAATAAATGGTAGGAAACATTATGGGACAAAATGGACCGAGTTTGACATATTTTGTCACCAGTGAACATCTGTGTTCATCAGGGGGCTATGTTATGCATTTCTATGTTTAGGCGTAACTTCCAGTGACAGACAGTGCCCCCTGGTGCCTTCCTTCTGAGGCATTGGAACTCTCCACCATAGGAGGGGGGAACACCATTGTTCCTATTTCATGTCACAATGGTGACATGTGTGGCATGTAATGCCTCCTACAATGGAAACAGCAAAAAGTGCCCACAGTGTGGTGTTCCCAACCCATCTAGGGACACTGGACAGGCCAAGGGGCAGCCCATCGTGGCAATGGATCGTGGCAATGGAGAAGGCAGATGAAACCCCCTGGTGCCTTTCCTCAGAGGCATTGGAGCTCTCCACCATAGGAGGGGGTAGCACCACTGGACAAGCAAAGCAGCAAGCAGGCAGAGCAACAGCAACTTTTTTTGTGTGTTTATTCTAATAAATAGGCCGGGTCACTTTGCAACACATGGTTGACGCCACATTCTATTGTCATGTTAACCATAACACACAGACTCTATTGGATTCTAGTATAGTTGTATTTTCAAAGATATCATTGACTCTTGGTCAGCAGTCAACCTTCATTCAGTGCAATGCTGCTGTATTACTTTTTAGGGAGCAACGAAACCATTACTGATGGTATGAACATGATGGAAGACTCACCTGCATCCACTACTGAGGCAGAGTGGGTCACCTTCCCCCCGGGTGATGTTCTCAATGACCCTTGGTTTAAGAAGATCAAGTATGTTTTTCCCAAAAATGAGACAATGCTGGTAAGTATGCTTAGACTATTCTTTATCAGTGTATATGTAACAATTGACCATGAATTATAGCCTCAGAGAAATTATGTGACAGTTAGTTATAGGGTCACAGTGAAGATAATTGTTTTCTTTCCTCTATATATACGATTTAAATGTTCTTATAAGCAACAACATGTTTGGTACAGATACTTTGATAAAGTGATCAAAACATAATCTCTCCAGAAAAGATAAGATCTGTCTTTGTAGGGTAACAGTCTCTTTGCACATGTGGATAAAAGCATTTCCTGTCCATGGACACATTTAAACTGTTACATAAAAGTAAACAAATTAAGTTATACACCATTTTATAACGTTATATAACGTTATATGACAACGTTTTTCTAAGGCTTTTTAATATGAAATAACGTTATATAAAATCTAGGACGTTATTTTGATGTAAAATAACGTTTTTTTGTTAGCTGGGTGGGGTTATCACCTCTGGTATTGCTGAACACAAATCCCTTCAGCCACCAGAATATGAGTCTCCCCATCCAACCTAAACAAGTCACTGTCCACTTTTGTAACATATTAACCTGGAACTAATGCACACAGTGTCTGGGAGGCGACTTGGGTCCTCTCCAGGTTACCGCTCTCAGGTGGGTGGCCGACCCTCCCACCTGGCCACGTGACCAAAGGACCGGTGGTTATATAAGACCTGTGTGTTTACTCGTGAGTCTAGTCAGTGCAGGCCGGGCTGACAGCGTACTTCACCTTGTCCAACCATGCGTACAAAATTATACTGATTGTTTCCTATATATATAGAAACTTGACAAAAGCGGTTTGTTATCATCATACTGAGTTATTCCTATTCAGAAACATGAGTGCTTTGTAATAAAAGTCTGTTTATTCTCACACCTGTTAACTGCTGTTCTCGTTGTTCCTTAAACTAGAAAAACCCCGAACCTCCACACTGATACCGTGACCAGTTGCAGTAAGTGTAGCAGAACAAGGAAATGTTTCGGGAATATGTTCAGGCTTGTCTAAACAGCAGGTCCTTTGTGGACTTGGAATGGCTACCGGGGGTAGGCCAAGCAGTTCTGGATCAGAACTGAGTGATGGAGAGTAGGAATCAACTCACCAGGAAATGGCAGGATTTGATCCTGTGGAGAGCTTGAGGCAGGTGGATCTATCTCAAGTGGAGACAAGACACAAGAAAAGGAAAGTGCAAGACATTTTCCGAATGAGTCCTAACAAAGGGGAGGAGAGATTCCAGACGGAATATGACGAACGCTATGCCAAGGACAGGGAGGAATTATACTCGGAGAATGTACACTTGGACTGACAGTTAATGGAGGATTAATATGTGACAACTACTGAGGAATTGGCTTCCCTTATAAAGGAAAGAAATGGGATATTCGCTGACAATCTGAAGAAGAAGGTGGCCTTGATTGAGTTAATGGAGAGACTGGTGGAGGAAAATTGGTATGTGAAAAAGAAGGTTGCTCTTGAATTGCATGAATTTCAGAAAATTCAAGCAGAGTTAGCTAAAACAAAGATGGCTAATGAGGATTCTCTATCCCTGAAAGAGAAATATGAAAAAGGAGTTGAAACAATTCTCAAGGGAATGGTATGCCTTGAAACAGGGGACAGGTTGGGGAAATCCTACCTTTTATACCTTGCCGGGAGAAAAGAGAATGAGGGGGTTTCTCCCCTTGATTTTGGGTTGATATACATGTAACTTTAGGTTCAACCAGAAAATCCAATTTGCTGATATCTAAACATCATTTGCGGAAAATGATTAACCTGTATACAGGTAGATAAAATAACTAGCTAGGTATATGCTGGAGGGATTAAATAACTTACTTGTATTTTGTGAAATATATTGATTTTAATGACAAAATATGGCCGAAATAAGGTATATTTATATGTGGATTCCCTCCCCCCTTCACCTCTCCCTCACCACCCCACCTGGATTAGATACCGCACCGGGAGATTTCCCCTTGGTGATGCGGACGGGGGGGGGGGGGGGGGGGGGGGGGCGCCCATATCTCTCCTGGCAGCCCTTATCTCTACAGAGATAAGGGCAGGAGGCCGACCTGGGGGCGGCCCAAAGTAAGGGAAGATTTGCCCTTGCTGGCAGAACTCCCGGGGTAGGCAGATATGCCTGTAATGGAGATTTTCCCGGATTGTCCAGGCCTAGGGGAAGGAGGAACTGTAAAAAGGCAGGGACCAGTTGGTCAGAAATAATGAAGAGACTAGGCTACAAATCCTGGAGGAAACTGAGGAATTGGAACGAAAAAGGAAGGCTGAGGTGAAAGCCGTTTGTTCCCTGGAAGCTAGGAGGACTATCATGCAGGGGGAGATGAATAAAGTTGCCGAGCCACATGAGCAATATGTGAAGGAAATGTAGGAAGGAAAGAACATATTGGATGCAACAGACTGCAAGGAAACTGAATAAAGTCAGCACGAAGTGTTGCCTCAGTATAATCCATTTGAAAACGGAATGCGTCGTTGCATGTGGAATCTGAGGTGTACAAGGGTAATAAGTCTATTTCTTGGCGGTGGAATGTAGCTAGTCGCTCTGTGAGCCAGGAACAGGGTCCACATAGAGGAAAAGGGGATGATAAATCGCCTCCAAATAAGGAAAGGTCCCCTGAGGAGGAATTATCCCGGCACTAAAAAGAAGAATCGGGAAACATAGTTATGGTTCCCTGAACCCATTTTCTGGGGATGACCCAGCTCAATATGAAGTACCCTATAATGAAAAGTGAAAAGGGTAACTATACATTTTTCCCAGATGCTGCCTACTCTTACCCTCCTCCGGTGTCAGATATAGCCCCAGGCATCACTCACCATTCAGGGAAGAGTAATGAGAAGGAGTTTAATCATAAACATCATTGAGATGCTTAGACTATGTCACCCACAGCCTCTAAAACTGTCACAGGTTTGACAAGATATCAAGAGCCACGCTTTGATGATTGTATGGGTACTGGCATTAGCCAATACCGTAATGAGTTTCCTATAAACAGGTTTGAATAGGAGAGTGACTTGTTGTTAGCCTTGAGTAGACTTATGTCAGGTCAATTAGTGCATTCCACTTATGCAGCTAAACGAACGGCACGGATCACTAAGCCCTACAGGGCCTTGCATCCCTGGAAAGAGGAATGTCAGGCTCATTTGGATGACTGTAAATATGATTGTTGGAGTGAGGAAGATTCACTGGGGGCTTTTGTGATTTGGCTAAGTGATGGACCTGGTAAAAGACAAGTAGAAGAATGGAGGGATACTATGGTCCGGGTGCTACATACAACCAATTGGAAGTATAAGCTTGTTATACATTTGGGAAAATGGTGACCATAGATCACTGGACTCTGTTTCAGAGGAGTACTCAGAAACCTGAGGAGTCTGCTAAGATATATATGGCTTGGAATTGCGTCAAGCCAGACCTGAATGGAGTAGGGACACAGAGTATTACATGGAATCCCTGTTTGTGAGGTTCATAAGTGGTCTTAGTCACCCAGAACACGCAAAGGTTCATAGCGAGTTTGGGAAGCCGGCTCATCAATAGCAGATTTGTTCATGGCAACATAAAAAATAAAAAAATACTGTTGGCTAGGGTTATTCCTGCTAGCAGGAATCAGCGTGTCTCCTGAATTGAACATTCTATAAATGATGAGGACTCTTCTGCTGAAGATTCTGAAGGGGAAGAAGACCACTCCAGAAAATACAAATGTGTCCGATAGTCTTTTAAAGGGGCATTCTCACCACTCACACTTACAACATGGCAGACTAGAACAATACTAGGATTGTGAGTCGAAAATGGTCGGTGCCATTTTAAGTACCCTAATAGAATCTATGATAACCTGCATGAACAAAATGTTTGATAAGGAAACACTGTGTCACCCTCCAGTAGATCGTAACACGGTGCAGTGTCAAGGATGTCAGGTGACTGGACACTTTGCATCCAGATGTAAAGCAGAGAAGAAGGTCCTAAGGAGTGAGGCTTCGGGAAATTAGAATGGGCTACCAGGGATGGCGTTAAGGTAACCCCCGAGAAAATATGCCAAATCATCACCAACGTTGGTGTTGAAGATTCATCAGCAATGAATACGTCCAGCAAGAAGGGAGATGGGACTGATCATCCCGGAAACCATGAGGCTTGGGAGACTAGTACAACAGACGCTCAGGCGTATCCGGATGGGAAACCTAGTGCCAGTTTAGAGGAGTCAATAACCAAAGAGTTGGTTAAGGTTGGAGGAACAAGGCTTCCCCCGGGTCATCCTTGTCTGGAACACCTGGAATGATGCGGATTTGATCTTGGCACTGATAGTTACCTTCACCGGTTTACTAGGAATCCCTCAGTAACTGATGGGAAGAGGTGGTATGTTTCCTGTTCTGTACAAGGAAAGATTGGAGAGTTTCTTATGAACACTGGAGCTAGCCATTCCATGGTCTCTAAGAGATTCATCGGCTTATTGCCGGGCATGTGTGATAACCTAACAATGAGGGTAAATGCATGCACGGCTGATGGTACTAGGATGAGGACATTAATTTGGTCTGACCTTTCTAATTATCTCTGTGGCTGGGAAGGAGTTTGTGTGGGCCCCGAACATAGCAGAGATTGAAGATGATGGTATCCTTGGGTTGGACTCTGCTGCACTTTTCAGAGCGACCTTGACCCGAAAAGTGGGAAGTTAGGGGGGGGGAAGAAGATCTGCATGAGGAAGTCAACAAGTTGTTGACGGAGTCATCCATTAACAGGTCTGTAACTAGGGGGGGTTGTCGTTTCGGACGAACCACCCCACCTCCCTGAAGCAGGAAAAGTGTTCCACTTTAGCCAAGTGGAAAGAGGACATAATTGTCAAGGGAGCTGCAGCCGCATTAGGCGCTGCACTAATGGTCAACCCGGCCCATATTAGTCCTCTAATAAGTCCAAGGACAAGGAAGATGAGGAAGAAGTATCTTCCAGAACCATCTGGAACAATGCAAATAGCTAGTTCCGTGTCTTTGTTCCCACTTCCTGGGAACAATGTCCTATTGGGCCGACCAACTTTGGCTGCTCACTCGCGACAGATTGTCTAGGGCTGAGTCATGATGAGGATTGGATCTGAAACACCCCGCGGGATCGTCCTCCACCTGCTTTCTACCAGCAATGGTTAGATCAGCTACAAGTGTGGCCAGAATATTACTACAGTAAAGAGCAGAAAGATAAATTAATCTTTGCTATGACTCACTGGTATGATCAGCAAGACAGGAACTGGTGTTCATTCACCACATGTGTGAATCAGAATGGCACTGACAGGACGGTGTATGTCACCAAGCCCCGCTTCCTGAGACACTTCTGTGAGAACCATATGCATCACAGGTTAATGTATCATTGTGATCTGACTGTGGACAGAGAATCTTTTCTCTGCAACGGGTACTTAGAATCCCGTAGAGGTGACCTTGTGTGTCACATGAAAGATTGCTATAACATGGGAATCAGTGTGGCAGGTTACCGTGTCAATGCCCTGCATGAAGCAGTCATTTCCCAATATGAGGCTATGACTGCAGAGCTACTGAATAAGCTCTGACCAGCAGCAGCATACTTCTGTGAGGTTGTGGATGTGTTCATCATGTGTGCAAGTTGTTCCTCCCATCGAGGAGGCTGAAACTTCCACCAGCCGGACGAAAGGAGTCGCTCCTCCCACCCTGCCCGCGTTCGTACCCGGTCATCCTCTCCCAGCAGGAAGAGGAGGAACCATGGCCCCAGATATTGATAATTCCTATAATGGGGAATATCAGGTTCTGGAAGGAAAAGGGTACTAAAGGAAATACCCGAATACCCTCTACATTGAAGGGAAAGATCAAAAAATGGACCGGGTTTGCCGGGAAGAAGAGTCTCTCTGTAGTAAGAGTGGCCTGGATACTTACTGCCATTGTCCGACTTCTTCTACAGACAGTACCGGTAGTCCCCATGACTTATGGCAGGGGGACTATGGAGGTGGCCGCCCTAAAGTAGCCTGACCACTAGATCAAAGGATCCCCTCTCTTTGACGTACCACATGGGGTTAACGGCCAAGCCGACACCCCGGGAGGCCAGATCTCCTACTACTCCCACCAGGGGAATGGAGTACTGGTCGCCGACCCTCCTACCTGGTCATGTGACCAAAGGACCGGTGGTTATATAAGACCTGTGTGTTTACTCGTGAGGTCAGTCAGTGCAGGCCGGGCTGACGGCGTACTTCACCTGGTCCCACCGTGTGGACAAAGCTGTATATCCTTATTATACTGATTCTTTCCTATATATATATATAGAAACATGACAAAAGCTGTGTGTTATTTTCATACTGAGTTTTTCCTGTTCAGAAACATGAGTGCTTTGTAATAAAAGTCTGTTTATTCTCGCACCTGGAAACTGCCGTTCTCATTGTTCCTTAAACTAGAATAACTGTGAACCTCCACAATATCATCAATTATACCCTGAAATAGTCAGGATCTTAAGATTTAACATTTGGCCATAAAATCATTGCATATTTCTGTAGCATTGGCATTCTTACATTGTTGTCTGTAGTGCTCTTTAGCCCAAACAACTTTACATCTGAAATTGGAGGATTTGCACAGTCTGAATTACATACTCCTTTCTGTCATCCTTTTTGGTGTGATCTTTGACCTCTACTCAGAGTGTATGTAACCTTCAACTAGGAAGCTTTTTCCGTACAACAGAAAAAGATAATTGTTGTGTTTTAAACATCCTTCACTTTAATTATTGAAGGGTTCAACAATCACTTTGCCTATAAATGTAATCATGAAATTGGTATCAACCCTAAGTTAGGGCCAACATTTCTGTTGGTTTTCTCTGATGACATAAGCAATCAAGAGGCATAAGCAGTATTGGAAGAAACCCTCATGCACAGACATGAGAGGAACTCTGCCACATACTGGTTGTGTCAAGTAAAACACTGAACTCAACTATATGATTCAACAACACAAGTTATTTATACATATTGCACTTGGAATATTTTGGCCTTTGGGACAGGCCACGAATAGCTTACACCCCACACCTTGTGCAAGCCCTTACCCAGCTCTCACCCAAGTTCCCTAACCACCAGCTAGATACTAGGTGGGATTGGGTGGGCCAGTGGAAGGGTTAGGGCTGCTCACCCAAAGGTCATTCAACCTCACCTTTTGAGCTAGGCACAAAAGCAATTTACACAAGCTGGCACTAGCATGCCCTAGCTTCACCCCAATTTGCTGGGATGGTCTCACTGCCCCTCCTTATAACAAAGCATGATGAGAAACCTGTTGATCATTGACCAATGCAAAGCATGTCTAACCCCTCTTATAATGTTTGCTACAGGATGGACTACGCAATGCTTGGCCCTATGTCAAACCTATGTCCCAAGTACTATATGGCGTGACCAGCCATTGGACATCTACTGATAAAGTCAAAATGATTGAAATAGCAGAAAATCCGGAACTCCGTGCCAAATTCTACTGTTTTATATTTAGTTGGCCACAATGGGGGAAATATTCTACCCAATGTCGTCCTGGATCAAGCAGTTACTTCAAACTTGGCATTCAATATCTACCTCGTTCAATGGTGACAGATAGTCCCTATTTTTTTATTGTCAATACAACCATCGCCTTAATGGGATTGATATTTGGTATCCTTGGTAGGTAAATTCAAGAAAGATTCATTAGCCTGTTTTTTTTAAACCTGGGTTTATGGCCCATAAATATGATTTTAAGTTAACAATTGTATTCTCCCTGTCGAATGACAGAGGTCATCTACCTCCTACAAGGTCAAACAGGCAATAATATTCAGGATCAGAGTTGCTCTCTGAGGGTTATTTTACTCGGCTTCACATTTGTAAAGCCTCATGAAATAACTCTCAGTCAGGAACTCAATGAGTGCTCATTTGTGTTTATTCCATGAACAATATTCTTAAAATTGATTTAATTGCTCTTTAAAAGCCAAATTATAGTGGTTGAATCTACAAATGTGATGATATGAAATCCCTGAATTACAGATGTGGGTTATGTCATGGGGGATATGGGCTTCCTTGGTTAAGTCAATGGCATTGCCATATTGACCATGAAATGAACTATGTTACCTATTTAACTTAATTATTAGGAATTCGTAATTTCATAGTTTTGATACAATGTGATTGATATATTTCAGGAAACATACTGATTTTGATTGCAATTTCAACAAGAAAGGTACTAAGAACTACAACAAACATGTTGCTGGCTGGGATTGCATTGACAGACATTTTGTGCTCATTAAGTAATCTTCTCTATGAGGTAAGTAGTCATGTGTTAGGCTGACCATCACTCCCAGGTCTTCCTTTCCAACTTATATCCTGCTTGATCACCATCTCTGTGTCCCTCTATCTCTTCCAAATGTTCCAAATTGAGTATTTTCCATATCCATTGTGCATGTTTTAATATTACCTCCAGGGTCTTATGCATTCCTCCAGGTATCCAAATTTTCACCACATGGTCTTAATCCTTCTTCCATTGTGACACATACCTACCTATTCAAATGTAGTTTCCCACCTTTGGCATCACTCAATGTGCTAAGGCACCCTACATTGTGGTAGTCTGCCTGTCAGCAGAAAGCCAGTCCCAAATCATAGTTTTATATAGCAGATGCACTCCCCATATCCAACATTTCAAATCCATTTTGCTCAGCTTCTAATCAACAATCTAACAGAAATAAAACTGATTTGGAACACTTGCAACAGATATAAGGAGAGTAAAACTTGTTTTAGGGATTTTTTTCATTTTGGCCTGTCCCTAATCTAAGACAGCCAGCAGTGTACCTCTACATGGTTATAGCTGAGCCTATATGCTGAAACAGTGTACCTCTACCCTCCCAGCTAGCACCTTATGTAAAAAGCACGTCTTTTACTGGTCATATTCACATTGATACGTAAAAATGACCTGATCATGACGTCTCAAGGGAGTAAATCCTTATACATAGCAGTTTGACCGGAAACTGATGTATTGTTTACATCTAAATGGCAATTAGAAAGAGACATAACCATTTGATAGCATCCATACATATCTATGTGGGCATTATTTCATGTAACAAGTGATTAAATCTTGATCAGAATATCAAATCTTTTTTTCGAGAAATTAAACACATGAAACATTAATGTCGAATTCATGCCTTAAGGTGCATGTTAAAATGACATAATAAATTTGACATCAACATTAGGCATACTTTATATATGTAGTACATCTTTATCCTGTTAGATTATGACGCCTATAAGAAATCTGTTATTTAGCTCTTAAATAGTTCATACTTTTGACACAAGATGTCTCCCTCTGCCAATATCAATAGAATACAATCTACATTGGCAGTAGTTTGACCATTAATTAGTATCTATTCAACACAATTAATTTACATAGAAGACGAAACTTGAATAACTTTTTGCCTGGCATGTATGATCTGTTATTTTTGTTTCTATAGAATAATTATATATGGGAGAACCAGGAGATTAACATGAGCACACCTTTTCTTTGGTCGCTAAATCTATTCAAATCCCATAGACTGACCATGAGCTGACATCACATCTTGGCCACTGTGCTCGGATCAATGTGCCAAGTCTGAAGGAATATTGGTGATGTCTACAGGCAAAATACACTGATTAAATCAATTGCCTTCAATGTGACCTACTTCTGATGGAGAAGTCTAACTCTAGGTGTAGGGTAGACGTTAGATACATGTCTTTTCATGATGTCTAAAATGTGTTTGCATCTGGCATTTTATTTATGAAATAAATTTATACCACAATTAAAAAGATTTTGGAATATACCCACCTCACACAATGTTACAATTATTCCACTTACTTACATCTTTATATCACATCTTCCTGATGTCTTTCAAATCTTTCAAAGCAGGTCATATTAACATTATTATGTTACATTGAAAAGATGTCCGAAGAATGATGTCTAAACCATTTGCATATAGGACGTAATGAGCCTAAGAATACGACGTAACCAAATGTAGAAAACATCTATTGAGAAAAGATGTAGAGATTACGTGATTAACTACGAGTATTGCTAGCTGGGCTGGATCTCAGGTGTGCGGGTGCCAGCCGCAGTGGAGACTGCATCCTCCTCCACCTCCTCTTTATGGCTTGTTGCCGGAAAGGCTGTGGGGGGGGGGGGGGCGCTCTGATGGCTACAGAGAAGTGGGGGTACTGAGGCTGTGGGGGGACGCTCTGATGGCTACAGAGAAGTAGGGGTACTGAGGCTGTGGGGGGATGCTCTGATGGCTACAGAGAAGTAGGGGTACTGAGGCTGTTGGGAGACGCTCTGTTGGCTACAGAGAAGTATGGGTACTGAGGCTGTGGGGGGACGCTCTGATGGCTACAGACAAGTAGGGGTACTGAGGCTGTTGGGAGACGCTCTGATGGCCACAGAGAAGTAGGGGTACTGAGGCTGTGGGGAGACGCTCTGATGCACCATTTCCCATCCCATTGGGGAACTACAATCCTTATCCCTGACCCCCTGACCACCGCAATACATATATTCCAGACACAGAGAACAATTATATGTTACATTCCAGTACCCAGTATCCATCGCGAAGACTTATATAGATCCACTTATTGGGCCGGCTGGCTGCTTGACTGTCTACACACTGAGGGAAACGGTTCAGATTGGTGTGGTGAACCTTTTCATAATCCTGAGCTTTGAAAGGTAAGTGAGTTCTGGTGAGCTGCATTAATTGGACAGTGCTAATGTTTTATATTGTAGTACTGAGTTTTGCTGATTGGCACCTCTTGTTTTCACCTTGCCTAATTATTTGGCAGGAGTAGTTAGCTGGTCTTACTTGACAAGAAGCTAGTTGGAACCTCAGTCCCAGTTCAATGCTGTTGTGATATGAGGCATAGAAGTATTTATGCAGTAAAAGTATCAACTCCATACCTAATGAAGTATTTACACAGAACTATGTCTAGTTGAGCTGACTAAGAAGACAGCTTATCAATCAACATAACATCCCCAAAAAAATTGTTGCGATGAAGGAGAATGGACCTATCATATAAAAATATTTGATGGGTTGATGAAGGCTGAGGGGAATGACATCACAGCGTCACCTGAGCTAGGGAGTATGGAGGCTGGTGTCCCTGTCTTCAATAGACTGACTAACTGGTTAGTCATTACACATTAACAGTGAGGCAACATAGGACATGAGATCTCTGTAACTTATATCACATGTAAAAAAATCCTCCGGGAAAAACCTTAGTCAAACTCATAGGAGAGGATCCATACTTGATATACCGGACAATAAACACATACTCCATGCATTACGGCAGGTATAGGACATTAAGGAGGGCCAGGGCGACCACTGAGAGGACAAGATGACGTCAGATGGCTAGAGGCTACAACAGGTCATGCTACCTTCAGCATGATGACTGAAACCACTGTCACAAACCTTCAAACATTCATGGATATTCAGAAAAAAACAGATACAGAGGAAATTGTATCTTGACAGAGCATTAAACCTGATTTGCAAAAAAAAAAGGAGGAAGAGGTTAACCTCCCGAATACACAGAGAAACCCTGAACACTATCGTTTGTGAAAAAACAGTCGGGTTGGTTTGAGCAAGTTGAATCTGTCCTGGGTCTTGGTCACTTACAAGTAGGAAACAATCAGAATAATGGTGGAACCAAGATGGGGACACCATGTCCAAGCTGGAAATGGAGCTTACAAGAAACGAAACAATAAGCCACAATCCATAAATGTCATTCTTGAAGAAAACACCGAAGTCATAGCTGATGAAAGACTTGAAACACCTAAAAAGAAGGGTTAACAGGATCAATGTATCAGTGGGGATGAATAAAATGACAAACAAACAGGCCAGCACATTGACTTGGGTTCAATCTATTTCCTCGCCAAATCTTTCAAAATATGATAGTGTAGTATGATAAAGACTAAGATGTATATTTCTATCAGATTGGAAAAAAAGCAAAAAAAAATACAATATCTGTTAATATCGGACAACAGTATTGTAAATATTAAATTTTACAATTTATGTGCATATCACAATTGTTATAAGTTAATTACTAAAGGCATTTGTATGAATACATCCTCTATTAAAAGATATTGAGCATTAATATTAACCTGTTCTAAATTTGTGTAGTTGGTCTAAGCTACAAGTGACTCTATTTAAAGAACAACGACCGGACACAGTACAATTAAGCTTTAATATACAGCAACTTTATTTAATAACAAACAGGTACTATCTCTGAGGGAGCCGTCGGTTAAAACAGTCACACACAGGTATCAGAACATGACAATAATACCAGCAGGGCGTAAATAAGCTACAGCATAGCGTATTTAACACAGAGTGCAGGGTGGTGTGTGCCTCAGCATGTACCAAACCAGACTGCCTTCTCATGGAGAGCAGTCCACATTATATACAGGCCTGTGCTAGTCAGATCACCATACCAGCAGAACCACCTAGTGTTGATGGTTGTGTAAAATGTTATAAAACCCTTAACAACAAGTCACCGTCGGTAACATCACTAACCTCAGTATACATCCGTATATGATTACGACGGTATATGGAAAGAACCGTTGGTACTCATTATGAATGAATAAACATGTCATGAAAAGTAATAGAACCGTCTTATGTTCAATCATAACAGCCACATAGAATAGATATACAAATAACACAGCAGTTAAAACTACCGGTTACAAATGTTATACAAGAATTGTTTGCTTACCATTATCCAACCCTCTCCCTCCCCTCCAAAACACTTAAGTAATATCACCCAATAGTTATTTCATTCTTACTCATCATTATAAAGCTATGTGTTAATGAAAAACATGTAGATACTTGTAATACTAAAATATGTATACCTTAAGATTGCTATAGGGTGAAGGATGGCTATGTTCACGAACCTAATTTATGTATATATCCTTAGCACTGCCATAGCGGGCCAATGCGTATAGTAAAAAGGGCCCCCTGAAAGCCAAGATTTTGCGTTTGCATTGGAAACAATACACTATGGCAGTGCGCCTCCAGAAAGTACTGGCAGTCCTAAGGATATATATATATTTTTTAAATATATATATATGTATATATATACATATATTTGCTGATGGATAATGGGAAACAATCTTGGGCAGAGAGTAAGATATTGTGCTAGTTGCTAGGCATGGGATATTTAGAGTTGTTGTTACTAGGCAACAAAGAGCTCTGCAGAAAAAAAATCTGTATACCTTGATTAGGATGGAAGCAAGGCACATACTTTTTCCAACTGCTGTTGCAAGGTAAGAGAGGAATCAAAGGGAAATGTTGATAGTTCCAATAAAATCATTAGGGTCTTTTAGGTGCAGTACATATGTTGAAATACCTTCTATACCCGTCTTTTGTGCCCATCTAGTTATTTGAAAGTGCAGAATGAAGAATTGATAACAGACCATTAGAAATATATATTTTCTAGTTAATAACCAAAAGACAAATTTGAGAAGAGCCCTCCCCCAATCTCATTGGCCTGGATTATTATGTACACTGGTGTTTAAATGATGATTGTAATTGCTCCTGCAGGTATTTTGCCATATGTTTGCCAATGAATCAAACTTTCAAATTTACACCTAAGAGAACTGCTATAGCTTTTCTCATGAACTGGATTATAACAGGACTGGAGGTTTTCCCATATTCTTATTTAACTGTTGGGGTAAGCCTGAAATGTAATAATTGACTATAAACTCTTGCTTCCTGCTCCTCATCTTACTTTGCCTCCTAAGTCTCTCCAGTGTTGTGCCCTCAGTAACCACTGCCCTTCCTTCTAATCCCTATTTCTTTTTCCATTTGCATTTCTTTTTCCCCTTGATTCTCTGGAACCTGCCATCACTTAATATGTTCTCTTTCTCTTCTGTACGCCTTACCAAGCTCTGTCTTCACTGAATCTCTTTACTGCAATTATAATTCACAGTGTATCTGGCACCCAATACTTTCTCTCCTCCCTTGGTAATCTTTCGACTGCTTTCAATCCTCTTTATCTAATTTCTAAAGGTGGTGATTACTGTGTTTCCTATGTAATAATGACTTCAAGATAAGATAAAGTTGATATTACATTCGCATTTGACAGCTACTAAATCCTCATAAAGTAGTGTACTAGTTAGAAAGAGCAACATTTTCAATCCTTTCTATCTGTTACATAGTTGCAGGCTGTTAGCCATCCTTCATTTAGATGCATCCACTTGAATAGGCTCGACTTCCATTGGCCTCTGTATGCTATGTTCCTCTACTTAATCGTGCCTCTGCCGATTCTTTGCTTCAACTACATATCAGTCATAAGGACATTGCTTACCAGCATCAAACGTGCACGGGAGATGAATGGAGATACCAGGTAAGCCTATATTGTGTCAATCTCCAGGATAAGCCTAGGGCCTTTAACTATATCCAGAATAATAAATTAATCAAGTTTATGTTGTACAGGATCCAAGGTAAGGAACATACACATGATCAGATTGTGTGATGATAGAATTTTTTGGTTGATGGAAAAACTACTAAACAATTGATCTTCTATGTTATTGCTGGGTTTACATACTTTTTGTTAATGGGTTCCACAGCCAGCTTTGTGTGTGTGAAATGACTCCAACAGAGGGGGACAGGGCTCACTTATATAGCTTGCTGCTGGGAGCTGTTTCTACACAAATTTGCGGACCTCCACACATTTGCAGACATCACATTCCATAAATTAGTGGCGCTCCAGTAATATATATGGCACTCTTCCCTGCTCCTCACTGTTACTGGAGTCATGCACTCATCACAATCACTAATACCAAATAATGCTTCATAATTGTGCCTGCTTCAGGAGAGGTTGCTATGCTAATGCTGCCTGGCTGTTGGGTGCGATAGAGCAGTTGAGGTCATAATAATATCACAGTGGGACCAATCTATATTCAGAGAGGGGTCCCTTGACTTGGTTTCCCTGATATTATATGCGTTTATAAATACCAGCAGATTTAAAAAAGCTACACACACATTTATATGAAGATTCCAAACACAAAAAAAAACATTGTGCAAAGGAAGATAAAAATTGACTCCATATGAGCTCCTAACCCATCCATTTGCCACTATCTAGATGTCTAGAAATTGTCTTCATAACTATGTATCTAGAAATTGCTTTCATTACTCTAGTCACCAAATAGCCAGTTCAATTTCTATTTGTTTTACTCTCTTTCAATTCTTTGTTTCAGTGCAGAATGTAAGACAGAAAAAGGTCGTCTCAAGGTGAGCTTATATCTTGTGTCGAAGAAGGATGGTATAAATATTTCTTCAAGGTCCCAAACAAACGTTTCACTTTTTCTCATCAAGACACATTATTAGGATCCTAATAGTGTCAATTTTGGCAGATTTTTCTCATCTTCTCTTTGCACAAGGGATTAGACAATAATGTTAGCAATTTTACTTTTCTTTTTTCATCCGGAAGTTATCCTCATATTAGTGAGACTAACAGTGCCCCCTGGTGCCTACCCTCAGAGGCTTTGAAACTCTCCGCCATAGGAGGGGGATAGCTCCATGGGACTATTGATGTAGCAAGCAAAGCAGGCAGAGCAACAGCAACTTGTTTTTTAAGGCATAATTTCCATTGGGAAATGGTGGTTTGTGTGACCTGTAATGGCACCTATAATGGCAATAACTAGAACTGCACCCATAGTTGGTTGCACAACCCAGCCAGGGGCACACAACAAGGAGGAGACTCTGAACAAGCTGGGGGGACCCAGCTGCCG
Organism: Harmothoe impar; assembly: GCA_947462335.1. Classification (NCBI taxonomy): domain Eukaryota; kingdom Metazoa; phylum Annelida; class Polychaeta; order Phyllodocida; family Polynoidae; genus Harmothoe; species Harmothoe impar. The sequence goes on along the minus strand of OX381720.1, from coordinate 65,269,160 downwards.
GCCCGAGGGGGGACAGGGGACAAAAACAGCTTAACTTTCCCTTATACACGCCAGCTTGTGCTTCTCTCCAGGCCGGAATCAACAATGGCCTATCACAAACTGAGGAGACAGATATAGTGCTCACGCATGCGCAGTCAATACTTATTAGACAGTGGTTCTCGCCACCACTCTGTACTTATCATATATATGAAATACTTAGCTATTTCTTGTTACATTAGTCGGTCTATAATTCAAAAAAGGAGAATTAGACGCATCTAGATTCTGTACACATTCCACAATGAGCTTATCAGAGAAATCAAAGGCATATCAATCTCACACGTATCACCTTGGAAACGCCATGGTAGGGTATGAGCTTCAGTCAGCTTCGGTCCGATGTAAAAAAGGAGTTTATGTACTCAGCAGTGTCTAGAAATTTTAAGTCTTTTAGTGTCTCATCACATTCATTTTTGAAATATAGAATCTGGCATTTACCTGTCTAATATTTACAGTATTCCTCAGTATACACGCTCTGTGCCAGTCCAACATATCATTTTTATCACATGTTCTTTCGAATAATTAATTAGTTGTCAAGGGATCCATATCTATTCTAAGTTTTAGTTTTTTTAAATTTGAATTGTGTAGTCCCTACCTCATACTTCATAAATCATAATGGTGACATGATACATTAAAGAGAACTCTATCTGGTAGGACATGATCTATTTAAGTATTTTCAACCATGTATGTCTCATGACCATGTATGCCACTTGACCAGATATGTCACCTACCCTAGTAGAAAACACACTGAGGCCCGGGACGGGGCCAGACTGTGTTTGCAAGTGTGGCCCGGAGTGGGCTAACTGATGGGTTCCTGTCAGTTTAGGGCACTGGGCTTTGGTCTGGCCCCATGCGGGCTGCCCATGTTGGGTGCAGACCGGGTTTAGGACGGGTCACCCACTTTGGGTTCAGATCAGTTTTTGGACAGGCTGAAAGTGGGTTCTGATCAGGTATTTGACGGTTGAAAGCGGGCTCAGATCGGTTTTTGGACGGTTGAAAGCGGGCTCAGATCGGTTTTTGGACGGGCTCATTAGTTAAGTGCCACAGCACTGCCTGATTATGGGTTCTTTGAATCTATTCAATCATTCCCAAATGATTTCCCATAACATTTTTGAACCAGATATCCTAGGTCCTGCTAATCAACCCAAGGCATAATCATACTCTTCCTAGCCAATAATGGAAGTATCAAGTAGGCCTATTATCATCAGGTTTGAGCCACATGCAGCATAGACAGGTCTCAGGGTGTACATTGGCCTTCAAATCCGAAGTTTATACCCACATGGAGTATATGAGATTGTGTTAAGCAAATTGTAATGCCACAGAAATAGTGTCTACACTGGATAGCTGCTTAGATAACCTTCCTTTTATCATTCCAAAATATATAGTCTACCTTATTTCCAAACTGTGAGAGCATCTGTTTATTGTTTCCTATTTTACCACACTTTAACCTTTTCTTGTATTATTGTATGAAATCATTTTCATCGGCCTTTGTTGGAAAACTCTATATATTGTATAGTAGTGACATCTTGTGTCAATCATCAGGACTACTAGACAAGTTGCCCTGTCTCAACCCAACCTCAGCCCTCATTGGCCTGGAGTGGGCTAACCGAAGGGCGCCCGTTGGTTAAGGGCACTGGGTTTTGGTGTGGCCCCAAGTGGGCTGCCCGAATTGGGCTCAAATTGGGTTTTGGACGGCCTTCCTGTCATCTGCCCAACATGAACCCAAATCGGGCAGCCCACTTTGAAACTGATCTGAACCCAAATCATGCAATCAGCAACTTACCATGTACGTCACTGAATGAGTTGCATCCATTTGGTGAGAGTGAACCACCATATTACATATAAACTGTTACATAAATGTTATCTTTGACTATGTCTGTTCATGTATAAATTCATGCCTTGTTGTCACTAAAAGTAGAAAGGTTAACATTACCGGTTTTAATAGATATTCTTTAGTATATAATATACACAGAAGGTGTTCCTCGCTATAAATCCAAGCCTGCCTACGTTGCTGATGGGAGTGATGTTACAGGTCATGTTAATACCCTTATTTGTTGTATACATATCCATGTATGGTTCTGATTGTCACACATTAACGTCAAACTATTTTATTAAAAAAAGTTTTTGATTTAATTCCTCATGTATACATACCGACAGTTTTTTTTTAGGTACCACCGTTATAGGTTTAGATAAGTACCGAGTAATATACCAACATTAAGTCTTTATTCTTTACTGGATTCAGTACACAATTGAGGGTTTTTACTGGTTATCAGAGGATGCTGGTGGTGATAGTCATGTGACCACTTTCATACAGTAAATACGACAGCCTGTTACCTGCTACCTTGAGCCTATAACAATGTAGTCTAGTTCAGGTGGTGCTCCGGCACTCTTGAATAGAGCTTAAGGTTGTACTATAATTATCATTGGTATACTACTGCTCCAGGGTCCCCTTGGTAGTGTCTTATATTAATTTCATCCTATTTTGTTGCTGTCTCTTGGTTACCCAGATAGTTGGACCAGCTACATTAAATGTATATATATGTATATGTAGGGGCACGAATACTTATGTTATTAATCAAACGCCTACTCAGTATTGTGTGGAGCCTGATCCAGGGGTCGCTGCGAGCATCAACAGTTAGAATAAAAGCTGCTCCCCTTCCCCTAGTTCAGGCAGACCTTCTCAGGTCTCAGGCCCCGTAAATTATTTCTTGAACGATACCGAGGACCACACTAGCGAATGCTAGGACGAAACGTTTAGCCTTGTTGTATAGGTTGAAGCCCTAAGAACGAAAGACTCCCTAGAGGTGGGAGAGTTAGATCTCAGTCTGACACACATCGATAGGGTGTGGGATCAGCCCGGAGACTACATACTCCGGACAGGCGGAGGAAGGGGCGACGAAGTCTGAGTTATCGAACCCCGAGGGAACACCCTCTCCCGAAGGAGGATACCTGCGGGGATCCGTTCGAAGGAAATCCATGGAAGGAAGTGGCTCCGGTTGAACAGACCCATGAATGGCTAGAGAAGGATCTGTCCAGAAGGGGAAAACTGATTCTGGACTAGGATGCGTATTGCGAACGATTGAAAGCAGAAGAAGATGAAATGCGGGACCGATATGTGGCCATGAATGAGGATCTAATCCGACTGGAGAACGGAACCAGGCCACCAGGGCAAATGCCCAAATTCTGGAACAGATTCGGGAAGATAGGGATCGGCTTAGCACCAATCGCAACTATGTTAACGAACAGTTTGCGCAAGAGTCCGCGCAGCTGGCCAACGTCAAGAAAGAATTAGGGACTGCCCAGAAACAACTCGATCTGGAGCAGGCCAAATTAAAGAAGGACAAGGAAGAGTCCCAAAAGTCTCTTGATCTAAGAGACACTTACGAGATCAAGATTAGCCGACAGTCCGACAAGATCAAACAAATTAAAGGTGAATTTTCGAAAGAGGAACAGTCCAGTCGTGACCTACGGGAACATTTGGAACTGGAAATGAAGGCCCTGACGACGGCCTGGCAGGACATTCGTAAGGAATTGGAAAACTTGAGTAAGAAGAAGGAGGAAATGAATGACTCCTACCTAGCATACCAGCTCCATATGGAGGAGAAAAAAAGCAACCTGATTCGCGAGAGCCAGGAGACGGAGAAAGAAGCGAGCCTCGGGGGGAACGCTCGACTTGCTTCCACTCCGAAGTCGATTCTCAAGCAGAGTGACCCTACGGGGAATGGTGGAACACGTGGTAATGTGTGTAGAGGGAAGTACGAAAGAAACCGGAGGAACGACTTATTCCAAGAAGGGGATCGGAAGGTGACATACGGGGGAACGGAATCGAAACAAATTTCAGGTCAGGAAGACCACCTGCCTCCCAAACGAATGAACCATAGCTACGGGTCCCTACACCTGTTTGTGGACTACACTCTATCCGGGCCGTTATATAGTGTTCCTCCTACCCAGATTTATAATATTAAGTATCAGTATGAGGCGTCGCCGCCAAACAGGGGAGGAATGGGGGGAACCCGTCCAGTTGGAGGGAATTCGAATGAAGCAAGCAGCCCCCTCTCTGTGCGATGGGGCCTGGAAAGGCCGCGATTGTGAATGCGGATCCTTGCATTCAGGGGATGGGCATCGATTGTTGTAGCCGAACTGTGGAGAATGCCTCAGAAATTATGGAATGGAGTCGAAGACAATCAGATCGATTGGTCTGGAGTCAAAATAGTGCCCGAAATCCAATCCGAACCCCTCGGAAGTTTACAGGGGAGAACTGGAAGGAAAGCTACCAGGACTTTTGTGATGATAACCAATATCATGGGTGGGATAAAGAGGCGTCTTTGGGTCTACTGATTAAGTGGTTGAGTGAAGGACCTGGACGGATTGCAGTGGACGACTGGAGACTGACCTATGGGGAATCCAGGGACTACGATACGTTGGTGTCTGCGGCTACTCATATATTTGGTATGTTGTCCCCGAATGATCCTTGGTCGGAGTTCCAAACGCGAACCCAGAAACCGAAGGAATCTCCCAAAGTTTTTGGGTTAGAATTACAGAGGCTGTTACCAAAGGCCCGAACACTATGGCAAAGAGATGATGAATACTTCCTGGACGAACTGTTTACAACTTTCATAAAAGGATTGAGAGATCCGTCGCACGCCAAATTGGTACAGAAAGAATGGGGAAGAGGGTCGTCCAAGGTTGACTTCTTCCTAACTATAGACCAGCATGATAAGAAAAGGCGGCTGCTAGCCGGGTTCGTGCCCAACCATCGGGTGGCAGGGGTACAGGCTTCCGTTAAAGAGGGGGAGTCTGGAACTGAGAGTTCTGATCATGAACGGATAGCCGCCTTGAATGAGGACAGGAAAGATAAGAAGAAGTGGTGGAAAAAGAACACCAGCAAACCATCCGAGAAAGGGGAAGCCAACCCGGTGCCTGTCAAATCCACCGTGGTGCCAGAAGAGACCTTGAAAGTGAAAAAGTTTGATGGTTATGATGAATGAAATGAAGGGCCTCTTGGAGTTTAAGTGAAAGCCAAAAAAAGATAGGGCTACGGTAAAATGTTTCCGCTGCCAAGAGATGGGACATTTTGCAGGGGAGTGCACAGCAGAAAAGCCCGTCTGGAGAGAAAGAAAGAACGAAGAACCGGGAAATTAAAAGGGGTTATCCGTATAGGCGAACTGGTAACCCCTACTGAAGTGAGCCATAGTATTGTCCATATGAAACTGACTGAGGACTCGGAAGTATATCCGCCTAGCAGCACGAGTAATGCTATAGAACCGGAAGTGTGTGGGGCTAGGGGTGTTGGTGAGACAATTGCCAGGGAGAGCAAAGAAGGGAAACCGGTCACCAGTAGAGAGGAAGGTTGGGTAGAGGAGCTATCCCTGATCGGTGGAATCCGCCTTCCCAAAGGTCATCCGTGCCTGGGATACCTCAAAGGGTTCGGGTTTGATTTTGATATTTCGGACGATGTCAAGAAGTTCTCAAGTAATCCCTCAATGATGGGAGGAAAGAGGTGGTATTAACAGGAGGATGGGAGAAATCTTGTTGGATACCCGAGCTAGCCACTCCCCGATGTCGAAAAGGTTCTTTGACTTAGCGTCGGGCGTTCATGATGACCTCACAACGAGGGTAAATGCATGTGCGGCAGACAGAAGCAAGATACGGACTTTTGGTAGGACTTGTATGATCATCCTGGTTTGCGGAAGGGAATATGTCATTTCCCCGACCGTAGCCGGGATAGAGGATGATGGGATCATTGAGATGGATTTCGCGTCGTTATACGGGGCGAAATTGGATCCTGTCACAGGCGAATTAAAACTAGCCAATCCCTACAGAGCTAAAGTGCAGTGCTTAGCGCAGGAGATAAGTGGAGTAACCAGTGTGGTACAGACGGTAAAAATACCTCCGGGTATGGCCTGTTAAGTGCTTATCGCCTCGAGTAGGATTAAAAGAGGTGATCCCTGGGTATTCGAACCGAATGTGGCGGAATTGGAAAGAAGGGGGTTGGAATCGGCAGAAACGCTCATCGGGAATATTGCCTGGGGTGTGGCCCCCATCACAAACCCGGGTTCGAAAAGAATTTACCTACCAAAAGGCACTGTCATAGGGGAAGTGACATTTGCGGAGGCGGTCACCAGTAGTTTTGAAAGGGTATCCGATTTGAAGATGGATTGTGAGGTGGATGAAGGAGTGGAAAAGTTAATAGAACAGGCAGGGATGGAGACGGAAGATCAGAGAATGGCTCTAAGAAAGATGTTGACAGAATGTGGTCCTACATTCCATTAATACGGAGGGAGCCATCCCTGTCAAGATACCTTATCGCCGGTTACCCCTCGCAAAGAAAATAGTAGCAGAGGAGGAGATTTCGAAGATGTTGGCAGAGGGAGTAATCACTCCCAGTACCAGTCCTTGGAGTAGCCCAGTGTGTATAAGTAAAGACCTAAACGGGTGGTGACGATGCTGGACAAACCTAATATGGACGGGTTCCTCTCGCGGTACGATGGACGAGAAGTCCATATTCACGCACTATTATTGAAAGTCCGAAAGCCTGATGCTGCCGCAAGGCGTATGGGTCAGGAAGTTCAAGATTGTATACGAGAATTTTTATCTCGGAAGGAGTATGCCAGCCTGCCTGCGAACTAGTTGTTGTTTTTCAAAGACATGGAGGCTGGACTACAGGTGCATCAGGGACTGAGGTGAGCCATGATCGACTGTGATGTGGCGTATCGACAGAAAAGGCTGGCCACTCTGTAACCACCAATGGACGATAAAGAAAGAATGGGCATTACAGGGGGGGACATCGAAGCAGATGTGCTCTTCCGCGAACCCGAAAAGGTTTAAATGCCCAGTTGTAGGGAGGATTGGGAGGAGTTGGCAAGTCTTGCCCGAGCTCCTCGCCTGTATACACTGAAAAGGAAGGAATTATTACAACGAATGAGCAAATGTGAGGAAATGATCCGAGAAGGAACGTATGCTACAAAAGTGTACGTGTGGGGAAAAATATTCTGAGCCGACTGCCGCTGAACAGAAAGAGCGGTTGGCGAGTATTCGAAAGAACAAAACAGGAAGGAAACCAGTAGTCTATATTGTATCGTCACGGGACTATGCTTAAGTACTGTTTATTACTCAATCGAGATGCAGCCAATCAGAGGCCTCCATTTGGTCACGTGACCGGAAGTGACCTACTTAGGGGATTAGTGGTGACGTCACGTGACCTACTTAGCCAATCAGAGGCCGCCATTTGGTCACGTGACCGGAAGTGACGTCATATGACCTACTTATGGACCGGAAGTGACGTCATATGACCTACTTAGGGGACCAGAAGTGACGTCATATGACCTAATTTAGGATCACGTGACCGGAAATGACCTGATGAGTCACGTGACAGGAAGTGACGTCACATGACCTAATGGACAACCGGTAGTGACGTCATGTGACCTCCTTTAAGATGCATGGGGAGGGGGGCACTTTTAGGATGCATGGGGTGGGTGGGGGGGGGGGGAGGGGGGCACTCTAGGGGGGGGGCACTCTAAGGGGAGTTTGTCTCTTTTAAGAAAAAAAGAAAGAAAAGATTTTTTTTTATTTTAATCAAGAGACACACTTCTTCCTCTTGAGAGGAAGAAGTGTGTCTCTTAATTTTTTTGTTTAGGAAGTGAAGGTCTTTAGGATCACGTGACCGGAAGTGACCTGATGAGTCACGTGACTAGAAGTGACGTCACATGCCCTAATTAGGAGATCAGCAGCGACCGGAGGAAGTGACACTTTAAGAGGACACGCGACTTAATTGTTATAATTTTTTTTTTTTTTACTTACTAATAAAAGAAGACGTATGAAAATAAAACACAACAATTCACACGTCCGTTGTTCTCGTCGTTGTTTCTTGCTTGATAAAGTCAAGTAATATCGTGATGCCGAGGTCAAACTTTCCCATGTCCTCAGTCAACACTCGAAGGAGTTCAAAAGGTGTACTGCCGGCACTGTCAGCTTCAGCTTGCCACATTTTCAACACTTGGAAGGCCCACTCAGCGGGACTTCCTCCGCATTCGCATTCTTCAGCGATCTTATCTAACTTCTCAGGCGACATTTTTAAATGTCCCCCAACCCCTTTCCACCTGCTACCTAGGCGTCTGCCAAGGGCGCCCAAGTGCTTATGCATCACGTGCGAGTCGGGGTTCTCGAAATCCAACCCCTGCCTGTGGAGAAGGGTCATCCACTGAGCCAACAGTTCCACTCGTCTAATGCGGGTGAAGACGCGGCCGAGCTCTCCCCATCTATGACGATGCTGGGTTTCAACCCACCAAGCTCGGAACATCGCCGTACACAGCTCCTCCGGTGTCTTGACACTGCGCTCTACTAGAGCATCCATACGGGCGGCGGTAACTTTTAAGCTACTGCCCAACACTCTCCAAGAGCCGCTCAACTCTTTACCTAGTTGACGAAGCAAGGCGTCCCTATATGCTAAGCGCTGCTGTCTTACCTCTCTACTCTCCCCATCGGCCTGCACCGCGCGTCTCATGTCGTGAAGCCGCAGTAATTTTTCAGGCGGACAAGGGGGTGAAGGCGAGATTGAAAGTGGAATAGCTTGACCACTCATCTCGTCTCGTCTTGGCGGCGGCGGTGGCGGCAGCGGCGGCGGCGGCGGAACAGCGCTCGTTTAGCGTCAGCGTCTCCTCTTGCTACTGAAGATGAGACTACCGCCGCAACCGCTTGGTCTTATCATCCTCCCGCTGTAGCGAGCGCTCGCAGCAGTAGTAGTAGTGGTAGAAGTAGTAGTAGTAGTAGTAGTAGTAGTAGTGGTAGTAGTAGCAGTACTACTGGTAGTAGTCGTCGTGGTAGCGACGTTGTTACACTCGCGACGGTTGTTGCTGCTAAGCGCGCTGCCGCTGCTACTGCTGCCCCGCCTGCTGCTGCTGCTGCTGCTGCTCGTGCTGCTGCTGCTGGTGCTGGTGATCCTCGTGCTGCTGGTGCTCTTCGTGCTACTGCTGCTGCTGCGCCTGCTACTGCTGGGCCTGCTACTGCTGCGCCTGCTACTGCTGCGCCTGCTACTGCTGCGCCTGCTGAGGCTGCTGCGCCTGCTACTGCTGCGCCTGCTGCTGCTGCTGCTGCTGCCGCTACTACTACTGACGACAACTCTCCTGGCACAGCGCAGTACTGGCAACCGGGTTTTTACCTGCCCACTACTGTTGCTGATTTTGATGAACCGCTGCACGTTGCACAGCACCTCTCCACCACTACATCAACCGACGCCATCAACGCACGCTGAGACTTACAGCTATTCGGACACTAAGCCCCAGCAGCGCGTAGTAGACATATATGCCCTAAAGCAAGAAGAAGAAGAGGAGGAGGAGGAGGAGGAGGAGGAGCAGCAGCAACAGGGTGAGACAGAGAACGACGCTGACGACGAGGCGTACGACGAACCCGAAGGGCTACGGGTGGACGGTACGTTTTTTCGGCTCCCCTCTTCCACTACTTTCGACCTCACTTCCACTGGTAGCGCGTCCGGTCCGTGGCGACTGCCCTCACCACAACCTTACGAGGGTGGCGGCGCTTCATCTTCTACCGCTACACTCAGCACCGACGGCGTGTGGCTGCCCTGTTCCAACAACGAATTGTCGGATACCAGCGCAGACGCTGCTCCTGTTATTGGTTCTGCTGCTGATTCAGCTCACGCTGATGGTGTTACTCTTCTTGCGGGTCTGAAACGTTCTAAGGCGGGTTCCAGAACAACAAGGCCTACTAAGAAGAGAAAAATACAAGAAAAAGAAGAAGATGGACGAGAAGAAGCAGAGAAAACCCCCCGTCCTCTCGGGTTAGAGTTCTGCTTAGACGGGACTTTGACGCTGGAGATCTGGGAGGACGAGGCTAGACTGTCTAGGAGGCCGCGCTACACAAAAGACGGCCAGGTGAAAGAGGCGTCTCTGACCAGAGGCAAGCGAGTGCACTTCACCGCCGACGCGCTGCGCGAGCTAATAGCGCGCATCGCCGAGATCCGCGCAGTGGTGCGCATACGCGACACAGCGTCCGCGCAAGGAAGACCTAATCACACCCGCTTGATCACAGTGCTGGATGAGGAGGGCGAAGTGTACGCAGCTGTGAGCTACTACAGCGGTAAGAACCTAATCAACGTGCGCAATTACGAAGGTCCTGACAAAAAACCCACACAGCAGGGGGTGACGTTGTACGCCAGAGCGCTCAAAGAGTTGGATGACAAAACAGAGATTATTCTCAAATTTCTCGGTATAGATTTGGAATGAGAGACTCTCAATGCTCACGCGCGCACACACACAGTGATTGACGTACGCTGTATGAGACAGACAGACGGATACACAGACAGACAGATAGTTAGATAGATAGAGAGATAGATAGATAGATAGATAGATAGATATATAGATAGATAGATAGATAGATAGATAGATAGATAGATAGATAGATAGATAGATAGATAGATAGATAGATAGATAGATAGATAGATAGATAGATTGATAGACGGCTAAGTAGTTGGAAAAAAAAACTCAAAAAAAACTTTTTTTAATTTTTTTTAATAATTGGTAACTAAGTGAAAAAACAAAAAACGAAAAAACATGACGCAGTACGTCTGCGAAAAGTGTTTCAAAATTTTTAAAAGACCGTACAATCACGACAGACACGTAGAAAAATGTAGAGTAATACCTAAGTTTTGCCCTCTATGCGGCGAAGGCGATTGCCGAAAGATCACCTGTCGACGCGAATCTCTGGACGGGGTGACTATCCCTCCGCGCATATGTGCTGTACCGAACGGTGAGGAAACGTTCACGGCGAATTGGCCTGCAATACGAACGGGTGTCAGGATGCACGGGACTCGCGTGAGTGTAACAAACGTCAGACTATCAACCGGCGAGTTGAGTGACGCTGTAGATACTATGCGTCGCATTCACTTCACGCAAAGATTCAGATACAAAGTGGGTTTCTCGGTAGGCTTACTCTTAGAACACAGAGAAGACAAGAGCAAACTGCGCTACTTTCACGCCTTCCAGAACAACGCAACTCACATACAACCGCTCCCTACTATAACTAATTCAGAAACTTTGGAAGAGCTCCTCTCAAAAATGGAAAACACCGTCGCTTACGAGGAAGTACGGAAACTTTGCGACGCTGACACCAAGTGGCACGTTCTTTTTCCTACCAATTTGAACATTTGCGTTTACATGGGACCGGGGGAATTTCCCATAGGCGGTAGGATCACTCAGGCCGGTCGAGTTGGAAAGAGAAGCGGTGTGTTAGATTTTCCCAACAAGGACAACCTCTGCGTCTTCCGCTGCATTTCCTTTCACTTATACAACACCAGCAAGCGCGCTTCAGATTTGTTACGTCAGTTCTGTCCCGCTGCCACACCTGAAACCTTTCCAGGTTTGAACATCCGTGACTTACCCGCGTTAGAGAACTTGTTTGACATACAAATAGCGGTTTACACCGCGTCGCGTCAGGTGCCGGGGCGGAAGTTGAGAAGACGCGTTACTCTGATCAGACCGCCTTCCAGAACTCTGGCCGCCCGAGGTAAAGTCAACCTACACCTGAAGGCGAAAGGCGGTTTGCACGTCTCTCTGGTCACAGACTTCAACGCGTACGCGGGCATATACGAATGTTGCAAGTGTAAGGCGGCGTTCACCACCGAGTTCTTGCTGAAGAGACACAGGAACCAGCTTTCCTCTTGCCGACAAGTCAAGTTGCGCTACGTAGGTGGCATCTACCAAAATTCGAGAACATTCCGGAATCTACCCTTACAAGATCACCATCGATTTCGAGGCTTTCTTCAGACCGTGCAGAGAACCGTCGACCGAACACGTGTCCCTGCTGTGGGATCACGTCCCTTTGTCGGCTAGCGTCGCATCCGACTTTCCGGGGTGGGAGGGGCCGGTCTGCTTCGTCAGAGAATCCCGTCGCACCGATATCAGTGCGCTTCACTAAGGGAGGAGAGACGCGACAGAACGGCTAGAGTAAGCGCTTACTTGAAAGCGCTAGGTTACAAGCTGGTCGTCGTGTGGGAGTGCGAATGGAGAGAGATGAAGCGTCGAGATGAACGGGTTAAGGCCTCCCAACAACACTGGAAGGTTGACGCTTTGAAAGTGTCTCGAAACGCTATGAGCGAGAGCGACATCCTTTCCGTTGTCAAAGACGGGAAAATGTTCGGTTTAGTTCAAGTGGACATCACTACGCCGCCTCACCTACGAGACTACTTCGAAGAAATGACCCCCGTTTTCAAGAACGTATCCGTTTCAAAATCAGACATAGGACCTCACATGTCAGACTTTGCGCAGGAAGAAAAGCTGTTGAACACGCCTCAGAGATGTCTGATAGGGAGTTACCACGGAAAAAATATTCTCTTGGGAACGCCACTTCTCAAGTGGTATTTAGAGCACGGTTTGATAGTCACCAAAGTACAGCTGGTCGTAGAATACCTACCTAAACGCTCCTTTGCCGGTTTCGCGGACGAAGTAACGGCGGCGCGAAGACGTGGCGACGTGAACGAGAACGAGAAAATTCTGTCAGACTGTTACAAGTTAATGGGAAACGCCACGTACGGTAAAACAATCTGCAACAAAGAAAAACACACGGCGGTGAGATACACTGACAGTCGGATGTTCGAACTATTGGCCAATTCGTGGCGCATCAAAAAGGCGTCCGAGTTGAGTTCTGATCTGTTTGAAGTCGAACTACAACCGAAAACAGTCAAGAACAACCTCCCTATTCAAATAGGGTTCATGGTATACCAGTACGCAAAGTTGAAAATGTTAGAGTTCACATACGACTTTTTGGATAGATTCGTCGATCGGCGCGATTTTGCTCTTTGTCAAATGGACACTGACAGTCTTTACATGGCTCTCAGTGGTGACACGTTGGATGACCTAGTCAAACCTCACCTGAGAGAGACGTACTTCAGAGAGAAACGAAAGTGGATTCCGACAGCGGTGTGCGACGATCACTTAGAGCTTTTCGTGAAGATAAAAACGGAAAGAGTGCGAGAACGGTGTCTGCTGCCCGGCGGATGTTTTGAGAGACGTTACCTTCACGATCTGAGAACTTCGGGGCTTATGAAAGCGGAGTGGGAAGGTGATGGGATCCTAAGTCTCAACCCTAAGACTTACATTTGCTACGATTGAGTCAGCGGCACCGGTGAAAGAAAATCCAAAAAATGGAGTGCAAAAGGTGTACAGAAGAAACAAAACCCTAAAGAACCAAACGACTTCTTGGATGTTCTTCGCAAACGAAAAACTCTCCTTGCGGTAAATAGAAATTTCAAAGTGGTACGAAACAAAATGGTCACTTACACCATAGAGAAAGATGGCGTGCGCTACTTGTATTATAAGCATCGCGTGCATTCTGACGGTGTGACAACGAGTCCTTTAGAGATATGAAAAAAAAAAAAAAAAAAAAGTGTGTTATTGATTGATTGAGCGCATCTTTTCAAAAATAGAGTGTTTATTAGAATTGAAAAAAAATAAAATAAAAAAATAAAATAAAATTATTGTTGTGTTTTATTTTCATATGTCTTCTTTTATTAGTAAGTAAAAAAAAAAAAATTATAACAATTAAGTCGCGTGTCCTGTTAAAGTGTCACTCCCTCCGGTCGCTGCTGATCTCCTAATTAGGGCATGTGATGTCACTTCTAGTCACGTGACTCATCAGGTCACTTCCGGTCACGTGATCCTAAAGACCATCACTTCCTAAACAAAAAAATTAAGAGACACACTTCTTCCTCTCAAGAGGAAGAAGTGTGTCTCTTGATTAAAATAAAAAAAAATCTTTTCTTTCTTTTTTTCTTAAAAGAGACAAACTCCCCTTAGAGTGCCCCCCCCTAGAATGCCCCCTCCCCCCCCCACCCACCCCATGCATCCTAAAAGTGCCCCCCTCCCAATGCATCTTAAAGGGCCCCCCTCCCCCCCCTCCCCTCCCCTCCCCCTCCCCCCTTATACACTCTAAAGAACACTTCTACCTAGTTAAATAAGTCACTTCCAGTCGCTAATAAAAAATAAGACTCGCCTCCTCCAAAAAAAAAAAATATAACATTTTAAAGCGCGTGACCCCTTAAAGACGCTAATCTCTTCATTAAGTCGCGTGACGTCACTTCCGGTCACGTGATCAATCAGGTCACTTCCGGTCACGTGATCCTCAATGAGGTCACATGACGTCACTTCCGGTTGTCCATTAGGTCATGTGACGTCACTTCCGGTCACGTGACTCTTCAGGTCACTTCCGGTCACGTGATCCTAAATTAGGTCATATGACGTCACTTCCGGTCCCCTAAGTAGGTCATATGACGTCACTTCCGGTCCATAAGTAGGTCATATGACATCACTTCCGGTCACATGACCAAATGGCGGCCTCTGATTGGCTAAGTAGGTCACGTGACGTCACCACTAATCCCCTAAGTAGGTCACTTCCGGTCACGTGACCAAATGGAGGCCTCTGATTGGCTGCATCTCGATTGAGTAATAAACAGTACTTAAGCATAGTCCCGTTCCGATACAATATATACTACTGAAACCGAAGGGCAAGAAAGGAGCACCGACAGAGAGTGACAGGGACAGTGATACTAAAAGCACTAAGCCTAAGTCAAAGGTGAAAGGAAAGACTAGCTAAAAATGATCATCCCAAGTAAAGTGATTGAGAAGGTTACCGAAATTGTAAACAAAGATTCTGAAACGCCTTCGTATGGGGGTAATCTGGTCGCGGTGCAGGCAGCTGCTATCGCTGGGGTGGGCAACGTTATTGACAAATCTAAGAAACACGATTTGGTAAGGAAGAGTGATACCAAGGGGGAAGAGGCTATGGAGGAGTATGACCATGAGAAAGACGAACCCGAACAGCCCGACCCTGAGGGGAAAGACGAACCTGAACAGTCTGTTATGGAAGAGAAAGAGGATCCGAATATGGAAGACGAAGAGAAGGAGGTAGAGGAGGACGGTGGAAAAGAGGGGCAGAGAGAAGGAGATATGGAAGAACGTGCCGCGGACTTTAAATTTTTTATTCCCGGCAGCTTTGAGGAATGCGAGAAGGAAAAGAAAAGGTATGGCTGCCCGAACCCTTATAATAAGAATGGTGAAAGTGATGACGAAGACTGCTTGCGTGACACTGACGCAGACCCTCTTCCATCGACCCACTATGAGCAATGGTTAGCGCAGATAAAGAAGTTCCCTGACACCTACTGTAACAGGGAAATGGAAACTGTGGTGGGCGTTGCAGAGCTGGTATCGGCAAGAAAAGAAGAGGTACTGTCCGTTTACCATATGTCTGGAAGACTATGGAACGGATAAGACCTATTTGTCGGACAAGAGATTCGTAAGACACTTGTGTGAACGCCATATGCATCACACAGTGGTGTACAAGTGTGCGAATCTTGATGGGCAGAGGGATAGAGCTACCTGTGAGTGTTACCCCAAGAAGAGGGACTATGATAAGACACTACAAGTACTGTCATAGTCCCGGCATGGCAGCTGCCAAAGAAAGAATCATTGGGTTGTATGAGAAAGTGCTGGTTAAATTCAATATGTTGACAATCAAGGACTTTAAGAACATCAACGGCAGGACTGATGCTTTCTGTTTTGTGCATGACGCACAAAATGGAAAGTTGAGTGGGAGGGTAGCACTCTTGAAGGCTAAACGTAAGTTTAGGCTATCAGACGAGATGTACACCCTGGTGTGTGCATATCGGGGTGATCCACCCAAGAAAATAGGAGGGCAAGCAAGAGTCCTGCAGGGCGGGAAGAGAAGAAGTCTGGTCCCGAGAGAGCCACGGCCCGATCATAGAAAAAGCACGGAAGGACTGGTGGAAGTTCGAGGCCATCATCATTGGCGTCTGAATTGAGTGATGGAGCCTCAGCAAAAGTATGGCATAGTTCGAAGGATGACGAGTCTGCTCAACATGATTCATTTTCTGACGATTACCCAGTACTAGAAAAGACAGGGGAGTCGACTCGACCAGAACCTAGAATGACCCAGGTTCCGGACAATCGCTTACGAATGACTCCAAAGCCTGTCGAATTCTATTTCTAATCGACGGACCATCTATCCATGATACTATCCAAGGGGAAGTTGATACGTTCCAGGAGGCGCAACGAGAACTGGCGGTTCGTTACAACCAAGGGGTTGTAAATCTGTTCGCTAGTTCGGCTAGAACAGACAGGCTAGAACAGACAAACTCTACCTATATATATATATATATATATATATATATATATATATATATATAATATATTATCCCTGTTCGAGTGAAGAATCAAGTAATACAATGATAACAAATAAACAACATACTTGTTGTTTGTCACATAATTTGGTGTTGACAACCCTTAATCTTTATTATGAAAAGATCTGAATTTTGTGGCAGTCAGGGGCTGTATAGGACCATGCACCTGACCCGGGGTGCCCAGGTAGCAATCAAACAGCAGCCCAGTCGGTAGCAGTGATGAGAACAAGGGATACTGCAGCGCGGCTCCAATATATATATCTATAAACACATAATTCATAATGCACATACATGTGATACCCTCACACAAACATCATTTCACCATTTGGCTATGTCTCACGACCTTGGGCCAATGTTTTTGTCTCTGACTGGGTGCCGTCTCTGACTGGGTGCCGTCTCTGACCGGGTGCCGTCTCTGAGTGGCTTGGCTTGATAAGGTCAAAATACCAACAGCAGGAGGCTAATTGTAATTATAATTATAATTATATAACAACCGCCATAATGTTTTTACAAATCCTTATATATATGAGTATAATTCTTTTTAAAACACCTGTTTTCTGACACCTGGTCAGAGACCACACCTGGTCAGAGACGGCACCCGATCAGAGACAAAAACTTTTGCTCAAGGTCGTGAGACACAGCCTTTTCATGACATGGTTGCCATTTTTGTATTATTTTTGCATATGTGAGGCCCAAACTTCTGAGTTATGCAGTTTGGGCAATTTCTGGCCCTTTTCAGCCGTATACCCCTACAGAATAACAACCTTTGCATCAATTTTTTCAAATATTTGGTATATGTGAGAAAAAATCCTATACTTTTATGGTGTGATTTTTGGGGGGTATTAGTCTAAAACTTTTCATTTTCTGGCCCTTCAAAGCCCTAAAACCCCTAAACACGTCAAAAAGGCTAAAAATGAGATGTTTTACATGTCTCCTATGTCTACAAGAGCCCATCCCAAATATCATTTTCTGTTAGGCCTCTGTTAGTCAATTGATTCATGAGGATTTTACTTGATATGTACCATATTTTTTTCTCCACAGCCATTTGAGTGTGTATTGTCAGCAAAATGTTCAAATGTTCTTTCATTTTGATACCCCTATACAGTAAATAAAGTAGATACAAACAGTTTCCCTTGTACCCCAAATTGTGAGGTAACTATTGAGTCTCTTGCCAGAAAAAAGAAATTTTGAAAAAAATCCAATATTCTAGCCTGCAGGACCAAATGTGTGTTGTGATACTTACCTTGGTCTCGGAGTTACTCGCCTTGCTGATAATACTAAGACCCACACAGAATTGTTAATATCCAATATATTTCAGTTATCTTAATTGGCCCTGCTTCCTATCCAATCCCTCCAATGCTCTAAACCAAAAATCTGATGATTCCACTAATTTAACCTACATTCATAGAATGTTTTATTTCGGTCCCGGAGTCACCCTGGTGACTCCGGGACCGGAATAAGGTGAGATAGCAGATTTTTAGGACAATACTGTGCCTAGTAGGTTCAACAGGGGATCCTAATAGTCCATATTTTCTAAAGTATATACCATCAGGATATTGTACACTGATTTTGACAATTAATTGAACCATTTTGAGTGAACTAGGGTAAAGTTGAGAGAATGTGGTTGAAATTTTCATATTTTGATAAATCTTCAAAATTCATCGAGCTGCATCCCAAAAACTGTTTGAAGGAGGTTATCCATACTTGGTATGTCTTAAGATATATGTTGTCCCAGTTTGTAAATGAAATTATTAGTAGCTGTGATGTGCTATAAGACATAATGTACATAATCACCTTATTTTGGACTCGGAGTCACCCTAAAACAGATAATCGAGTTCGTGAGGCAATAAAAAAATCAACCGCTAGGGTTAGAGATGTATCGTTAAGTGTTCCAAGGAGCCTAGCTATATACCTTTCAATAATATAAACTTGTTTAAACATACTAAGAACTTTCTGATTTATACTTCCTCTATCCTAAAACAACATAAGTCAGGAGTTTGAGCCATATACCTGATTGGATAAACAGCCTTTATTCATGAATTTGTGAGAAAAATACTTGAAATAGTTCAAATTGATCCGACCAGGAGTAAAAGTTCTTAGAATTGATAACCAAATGTACCTTTTTTTATATATTATGGATTTGAATTCAAACGTTTCTTCATCGATGTTGATATAATCTTTGCAGGTTGTCTACATGCTGATGATACTTATTTTACTCTATATCATAACGATGCTGCCAAACGTGATAATAAAGTTAATAATGTTCAATGGTAATCTATTTGTTGGAATAGCCGATAGAGCAAAACTGACAGGTCTTGTGACAATGGTGCGTTCAGTCAATAGTGGAGTAAATGTAATTGTATATTCGGTTATTTCAAGGTAAGTATATATCATTTCCTCAATTTATTTTTACAAACCAATGACTTAATATTGGTGAATGTAGCTGGATCAGAATTATTCTTTTTTTAAAAGACTTTCTGACCTTAATCATAACTGCAGTTTTCAAGAAAACTGTCCGCTTCACTCAACAGTAGTATAGTATGTATCGGAACGGGACTATAGTTAACTACTGTTTATTACTCAATCGACATGCAGCCAATCAGAGGCCTCCATTTGGTCACGTGACCCGTTGCCATGGTAACGTGACCTACTTAGGGCTCTCAGCCAATAAGAAGCCAGCATTCTGGGTGACCTACTGACCTACTTAGAAGCTCTCAGCCAATCAGAGGCCGGCATTCTGGTAACCATGGTAACATGACCTACTTACGTCACGTGACCTACTTAGGCTCAGCCAATCAGAAGCCGGCATTCTGGTAACTAGGGTAACGTGACCTACTTAGGGTTTGTTTGTAAACAACACCACGTGGCTCTCTTGTTTGTAAACAACACCACGTGACACGTGACTGTTTGTAAACAAACAAACAAAAAAGTTATGTAACTTATATATAGAAATAAAAACACAACAAGATAATTTCTTTTTTTTCATTTTATTCTTTATTTTCATTTCAATCAAAAAAACACACAAGTTTATGCTTTTTTAGCTCGCTTCTTCGATTTGCAACAACCCAACAGGCCGCAAAGTCTCACGCCGCCGTCACTCGCACCACCACACCCCGGACGACTTCTCTCCGATAGACATTGCACGACTTTGGATAAATCCAACACCATTTCGGCAAGGCAGAGAATCTTTGCCTCCATGAAACGGCCGCCATCGCGACAACCCGTCACAACAGTATCATCGATAGCTTCTGACTCACTGCCCGGTCGCTCAGCTTTGGGATTTTGCTCATGCGCATGACGCACTTCTTGGGGTTTCTTGTTCGACATGCTTCAATTAGGAAATGAACGCAATGAGGTCCACAGGTGTCAGCAGAAGTGTCTTGTAGTTGAACGCGGTTTCTTTGCCACTTGAACGGAGCAGAGCGTTCCACGAAAGACAAGAACTCCGCACTCAGCGGCGGTAGTACACTTCACCCGTGCTCGACACGTAAAACGCCACCCAATGCTGACCTGGTAAATGTTGGGGATCTGTGTTGCTCACGAAACAAGTGTCTTTGATAGGGTGCTTCGGAATAGTGTCACAAGAGAAAACACCCAGGAAACGATGTTTTGTGTGAACGTTTTCCTTCAACACTCTGCTTATTTCAAGCGTGTTCATACGATACGTTAAGTACCGCTGTCTTGTCTTCAGTTCATGTGGTAGTCGGTGATGGGGTGTCGATCTCGGGTCAGCTCGACGACGTTGTCGTACACCAAGTAGAGTAGCACCGTTGTTGTCGCTTGTAGCGCCGAGCGGAAACTGACTTCCACCCTCAGCTGACCCGCTCTTATAAGGTTCACGCGACACCCGTCGTGCGATCTGTCTGGGGTTAAATCGAGGGGGAACACCGTGTAACCGTTCAGGAATTGATCGTATGAAATACCGCAGGAGCGCGCGCCCTCGTACATCCCCGTTTCAGTGTGTAGCGCCAAGTACTCTCTCACGGCCGCTTTGGTCTTAAATCGGGCACGTAGGCGTCGTTCGGCACTTTCTGATCGTTCACTATCACTTGAAGCGAGCTGATGTCGTAATGCTTCATCTCGAACGGGTTCTTGGTGTAGCTAACGTTGAAGGCGTCGTGGTCCAGGAAGCAAATCATCATCGACTTGGGAAGCTGGCCTGTGTTGGAGTGCGTGTAGCTGTGATCTCTGTTACCTTGAGGGATGGCGTACTTCGTCACCTCCACTCTGTTCACCGGGTAGTCGAAGGGCCCGTGTTCTATCACCGCTCTCTCGTGCGTTTCCGCTACAGCGTCCGCCACCAACACGCGTCGCACGTAGAGCTTTGCTTTGTAGATCTTCAAGCTGTAGCCTCTGTCAGCGGCGCACATCAGATAGAAAGAGGGCGCTGCCTGTTTCAGAGTGAGATTGATTTCTGTCTCTCCAACGATGAGCTTCGGTTGATGAGCCAGGTCAAAGTGCAGTCGCGCCATCAGCGAAAAGCGCTTGTTGGAGATTAGCTTCTTGCGCGCTTTGTACCCCGCATTCGCGTCAGTCAACGCGTCAAACTGACCGGGCGTATCTTCATGCCACCCCTGGGCGCTCATGACGCCGTCCTTCACGTCTTTGTTGTAGTTGAGTAACCCTTCCAAGTAAGCTCGGTAAGGGTAGGTCTCGGTTATGCCAGACACTTTGAAACCGCCGATGGAGACTTGGACGTCTTTGAAGAGCGAGTGAGCCAAGTTGTTCACCGGAGCTACCGCGTCGGTGTCCTCGAGCGCCGCTCCGTTTGCTTTCAGCACTTGACATTCCAGATGAAGGTAATTCTCGTTCAGGTCTGTGTACTCTTGCGACTTGTTGATGGTGAAATTTATGTTACCTCCATCCTCTAAAGAGTTTTTTGTTTCTATCCCCAGGAAAGACGACTTTAAGATAGTAGTCTGAGTCGGCGCTAAGGTGTGCCGGTCGAGCTCAGAGAGCGCGCACTCGTTACTGCTCTCGTGTACGTAAGCCATTGTGTTTTCTCTTCACGCGGACGACAGACTGACGCCGGCCGCCTCCAGTCTTTTTATTTATACCTGAAAGCCTAGGCGCTTACCGGTCGAATACATCCCCTCTACGTCTCTTGCAAGAGCCACCGCCCGTCTGAGGAGAATGCCGGCGACGTTTCGACCCTTTCTTAGACGCGACAGTCGTCTTTCCTCCCGAGAACGCCGTACTCGCCAGTCTCTTCAGAGCGCCTGCGCCTCGGTCTTTCACGCTGCTCTTTAAAGTCCGACCCGCCAGCACATCTTTAGCTACGCCCACACCGGCGCGGAGCAGCGTTTTTCCCACCGACTTCAATAGCTGGGTAGCCGAGCGCATCAGACCTAACAGAGCGCCGCCCAAACCGTGCCCGCTCTGGAAAGAGCGCCCGCTGTACACGTTGATGCCGTTGCCCAGCTGCGCGTTGTAGTAATCGCTGTACCCTCTGCCGACGGTGCGCCTGGGTGGAAAGTACGGAACGCGTTGACGCATCATTTTTTTCTCTTTCAGCGCTCAATAGGTCTCAGATGAAGTGTCACGGTCACCTCGCCTCTACCGAAAACGGATGGAATGACCGGATCGGTCTCTTAAATAGATGCCGACCTCGGTAAACCTCTTGGATTTCAAGGGGAAATAATCCAAATGGGGAAAACTGATAGCTTGCACGCCACCTCGACGCTTTCCGCCTCTGTCCACCGCGACGCAGCGTAACAGCGGCACTTGCATGTCGCCCACACGTCTCTCCTGGATCATGTCGGTGTATATGTACACAGAGTGCACGTCCCCGAAAACATCCATCGAGTAGGCGCCAGTAGTCGGCGATGCGAAACACGTCTTCTCTCCGAAGCCTAGAACGCATGCGAGATGCTGAGTCAGCAGGACAGCACAGTGTCTCGGCGGTTTGATGGTGACGCGTTTCGTCTTTGAGTCGTACGATAAGATCCCCATCGGTTTGAGCAAGAAGCTGGAGCCCTCTAGTCTGTCATCTCGCAACGTCTCACTCAAGCGCTCGACTAGGGTGTGGTTGCTTCCGGTGAAAATAGGAGGTATCTCGAATATGTTTGGCATGAAACTGCGCACTCCCATGGCTTTCTCCATCTCTTCGATCATCTGTCTTGCTTGATCGCTGATCGCCTTCTTCTTCACCGCCGGGGACAAGAACTGCTTGTATACGGCATTCGTCTGTCTCAAGTCGACCTCTCTCTTGAACCTTTTTGTTTCCGGTTTCAATCGCTGCTCTTCCGACGTGTCTGATATATCTTCCACCGTTACATAGCTCGCTTCCTTCCAGCTCAGCGGGTATTTTGAGCTGAACGTTAGCTTGCTCAGACCGTTCGCGTTTTTCATTCCCCTCCAGTCTACCTGCGGTTTTCTTCTTTCGGCGAATTTAGTGTCTTTTGAAACCTTGATCGCCTCCTCTAGCGAACCCTTGGTGCGCAGAGGAACAACGATGATCAAGTCGTCGTCGTGCACGTTAGTCCATTCTGAAGGGAGGATGATCTCAGTCAGAGCCGCTTCGTACACTTCGGGCATAAGGAGCGGCGAGTCGAAGTGAGTTCGGAAAGACGTCAAGCTGTTGTCAGGATAATACTCCATAGAGCTGTTGCTAGGTAGAGTGATGTTCATTTTTTTTTTTTTTTTTTCTACGTTATTTTTTTGACGGGGATCCACTCGTTGAACTTGTCGTCGTAACCTAACCAAGGTACGAAAGCTAACTCTTTACCGTCGACGGTCTTGCGGCGCAACACCTCGTCTATCAGGTAGTTGTTGTCGTAACGACTCTTGTACACCTTCTGAACCTCTTCCGGGTAGAAGACGCCTTTTATCTCCTCGCCCTTGTCGTCTTTCAGCTCGAACCCTCTGCTTCCCAACGTCTTAGCAACGTCGACCACTTCCTCGCGCCAGTTTCCCTCGTACCCTTTGTCGAAGGCGCCTTTAGTTCTCAACATCCTCACTCTGTCACCCGGAGCGATGACGTCGACGGCGGACGTCTTTGTTTTTTTCTTCTTTTTCCATATTTCATCGATTTGTTTGTTAGTTGGGAGATCTTGTCGGTAGAAAACTGTTTCGCTGTTTTCCGAGCTGACTTGAGCCGGCGCCATTTTCAATGTCTTGTGGTGAGTGCGATTGTAAGAAGACGCTACATTGTGCAGTACGTCTACGTAGCGATACGTGCGCTTGTGTGTGAAATAACGCCACAGCTTCTCCTTCAGACTGCGGTTCAAGCGCTCCACTAGACTAGCTTTGATGTCGTCGTTCTCGCCAGTGAAAAACTCTATGCCCTCGCTCTTCAAGTGATCTTGAAAGATCTTGCTCAAAAACTCTTTCCCCTTGTCTGTCTGAACAGTGCGCGGTCGTCTCTCGCCAGTGTCTGTCATCTTTCGGAAGGCCTCGGTAACATCAGCGCCGCTCTTGGATTTAATGGGAACGGCCCACGCGTACCTAGAGAAAACGTCGATCGCCGTCACCACGTACCAGAAGCGGTCGTTGTGAGACGCCAAAGCCTGCATGTCCATCAGATCTATCTGCCACTGCTGATCGATTGCGCCGGTTATGGTCTTGTTCCTTGCGAATTTTCTCCGAATGGGTTTATGTTTAGTGTAGGCGTCCAGCGACACTAAAGCATCTCGGATGACGGCCGGGTTTAGGTGGCGAAAATGATGTTTCTGGAGTTTAGTCACGCTAGTGAAACTGGAGGGCGCTTTGACGTCGGTATATCTAGCTACTACGCGCTTCTTTTCTTTTTCCTTCTTGGTCAGTCTTTTCACTGGTTTGCCCATCGTCGACCTGTTGAGGGCGTGAACAACGACGTCGCCGCTAGGCGGTTGCGCCCTTTCCTTTTCTTACTCCCCGCGCTCCTATAGGAAGTCGGAGTTTGGAAAAGTTCACTGCCCTCCTCGTCGTCAGAGGATTGATCGTCCACCTGGAGAGAAGAGTCTGCTGCTGCTACTGCTGCTAGCGCTGCTGCTGCTTCTCCTTCTTCCGAGTCGAAGCTCGGTCGTTTCCAACCTCTGTCAGCAAGCCGTGTGTCCAAGCTTTGGCCAGGTCCGCTCGCTTTATACAGATGGTTTCCGATCAAGGAGTCTGTGGGAACTGCTTCGCGCAGCGCTTTTGTGAACGGAGAGTAGCCCGCCGGTGTGGGCGCCGTCTTCCTGAACCTGGCGGCGTCGTTCAGTAAGTCCACTATGTTGATGCGATGCTCAGGTGGTATTCTCCGACCCGACATCTCGCGCACCGCACCGTCCTCGTTCCACTTGACCACACCGGATTTCTCCAATTGTTTGTACAGCGCCACGGTCCGGGTGCGATTCCTCTTGGGAACTTGGTTCACCAACCGCTCAAGTAGGGACGCGCTGGCTTCTTCAGCAGCCTGACGGAGGTGAGCCGGGGGCGAAGAAGTGTAGGACGAAGAGATGTTGCTGTTGTTGGGATTCGCAAGAAAAAATTGCAATCGATTCAACAACCTTCGGTATTTCAACATTTTCTCGCGCGATTCCAAAGTGGGATCGTTCAACACCAAGTCCAAGTCCCTGTAGATAAACTGTAGCACCTGGTGCAAGGCCGCGTCGGGATGAAGGGACTGTTCTGCCTGCTTGTGGTAATAGGCCATATCGGCAGGTAGGCGGGCGGCGGTGGCAGGGGCGGAACTCTCGTTCTTTTCAGTACGCTCATCAGGAAGAGGAGGAAGGTTTGGAGCAGTAGAAGTACTAGCAGCAGCGACTGCAGTAGTAGCAGCGCTAGTAGTAGCAGCAGCGGGCACATGATGAAGTAGACCTGCTCGTGATGATTTGTAGAGCGTCTCAGGATCCACGAGCGCTAAGCGTTTGTAGTGTTGTTGCTGCTCTGAGTCCGTCATGGGGACGACGGTGGCGATGACGCTGGCGGTGGCGGTAGTGGTGGTACTGTCGGCGAGTAGGTGTCGAATGAGGTGTCTCATATACGGAGAATGCTCTTTATAAGCGGTAAGGCCATCCCTATGAGAGCCGGAATGAGGAAACCTCCCTCTTGTACCAAGACGCGTCTCTTTTTCTTGATGGGCGTAGATTTTTTGCCGACCTCCCTCAACACGTCAGCCGATTCTCAAAGCTTGTCCAGTTGTTTGTCGCTGAGCGGGATGTTCCCTACCAGTAAATTGTGACAGATCTCACTCAACGCTGCGATAAGATCGTCGCTTCCAGAGTCTATTAGATGCGAGCAGTCCTTTGGCGAGCACTTAGCTAAGTGCTTGAGAGTACCAAAGTGTCTTTCGAGTAGATGAGAAGACATTTTTGCTACTGCTTTCTCTTGTTCTTTTTTTTGTCTGGCGGTACGAATACTAGCTGAGAGTGTATGGACGTCAAAGAGGAGGGTATTCTCAGATCGTCAGGTGTTGACTGCTTGAAGTCCAGAAGGAGGTATGAGTGAGGTCGCTTGAGTTCATGGGTAAATATACTAGAGAGGGCCGCCGCGTTGGAGGGAAACACCTGGCGAGACAGACTAGCTATTTGCCCCATGTCGCGCAGGTTCTTGAAAACGATCATGTAGTGAGCGTTCAGACTCATAGTTCGAAAGTCGGGTGATTTCTGGAATAGGTTCTGAGTGATGTATATGACGCTCACATTCCAGTGATGCGAGTATTTAGTAAAGATGTCGGCTACCACTTGCTGATTGGAACTGCTCATCAGATCGTCCAATATCAGTAGAGTGTGTGGTCGTAAAGCGTCTTCTGCTACTTCCACGTCTCCCGCTATAGTCTCTTTGCTAGGAAGACCTTCTCTGAATTCCACACCGTACTGATTTTGCATTTTTTCAAACAGAGGTTGCCACTCGCCGTAATGGTAAAAAGTCTTTTCCACCGGCGGCGTGACCAAATTGTTCACGTCGCTCAGAAATTGATCCACCAAGCGCGATTTTCCACAACCCGACGGACCGCTAATGATACAACTAAAGGGTCCTTGTAGTCGAGCGTCGAAATGAATTTCTGTGAAGAGTTTGCTTCTACTACTCGACATTTTTTTTTTTTTTTTCAGCACGCGTGAGAGAGCGGTTGTGTGTCTGACTGTCTGCTGTGTTTCTCACTCGAACGGTCGGTAGTGAATGGTTGTGGAGAAAAGTCCGCTGACCTTTTTATTGATTCCGGCCGGTGTCACAGTAGCGGCGGCAGAAGTGTCTTTTTTTTCTTTTTATTTTTTGCGATAAAATTCTATTTTCACTCAATAGTCATAAATGTTTTGTATCAGACTCCAGAGGAGTCTGATACAAATATTTATTTTTTTTTTTTAAAGAAGAGGGAGAGGAGGAGGAGGAAGAGGAGGAGGAGGAGGAGGAGGAGGAGGAGGAGGAGGAGGAGGAGGAGGAGGAGCTTAATTTTTTTTTTTTTTTTTTTTTTTTTTTTTGATCATTTAGGCAAAGCTCGTCGCTTTGCCGCTTTTTTTTCTATTTCTGTGTTGTGACACGATCGTCTCGAAAAAGCAATAAGGCGTGTGAGCGCGGCGGTGACAAATACATATTGGAGCGTATGGTTTAAAATAGTGCGTCCCTATCTTCTTCAATTCGGCTGCGTTGCAATATGCGGGATAACAAGTGACGACATCGAAACGTTTAGAGACCGTGTTCACGTCGGCCACAATGCGCGCCCACCGAGTGGGAGCTGCAGTCGCTCCCAAGAAACCGATCGGCTTGTCGAATCGTTTCATAGCGCTTATTCTCACTTTATAAGAGGAGGCAGGGTGAGGAGAGTAGCGGCGCTCTTTCTTTTCATGAAACGCCCAACGAGTGGGGGCGCTGAGAGCGGCTGTTATGCAATGGTAGAGTAAATACTGTTCTGAGAAGACGGCTCTCGGCCATGTCGCTACGTTTTCCTTTTCCGCTCTTGTATAACGACGATGGCGCTCAGCTTTACTTTTCTCGAGAATTCAGTACGCTTCAAGAGAAGCGTGAACCTCAACTACGTGACGCTCTCTCCTTTGAGATAAAAAAATAGCCGGGCAGTTGAGGAGGGCCCTTTGTTCGCTTGTCCGTCTTTTAGAAACTCGCGCCCTCTGCGGCGCCATATTTCTTTCCTCCGAAACAAAAAAGACTGAGTGAAAATAGAAATTTTAAAAAACAAAAAGCTCAAAGAAAAAAAATAAGCAATAAGCAGACTCAGCTCGAAATTCCCTGCTGGCATGATGGCGGTGACTGCAGGCGGTGGCGGCGGTCGGCTGGCCGGCGGTGGCGGTGTCGGCGGCGATGGTAGAAGGGGGTGTGGAAAGAGAGATGCATCTCAGTCTTTTATAGGAGCGGCGAGAGTTCGACTTAGTCTGACATTTTCAGCTGTCGCATGCTGACCTGCTGCTATCATAAGAGAAACAAAAGCCCTAATCACGCTTTTCAGCTGGATCCTTCCACCCACCAGACATGGATCCAGATGGGAGGGTGGTTTAAAATTAATCCGTGTACCGACTGTCATACAATAGTGTAATTAGTTGAACGCGTGTTACCTGTATAAAGGATTAGCAGGTCATGGGCTTAGAGTGTGTATAGAAAAACAACTACAGGTAGCGTGAACAAAGCGACCCCCTCCCTTTCTGTCACTCTGTCTGTGACTAGAGGGCGCGCGTGTGGTAAGCGGCTTAAATCTAAAGAAAAAAAATCACCCTCTCCTGTCGTCAGCAGTCAGCTGGCCGGCGGCTGGAAAATGCGATTAGAGGGATGATGAGCGCGTAGTAAGCGACTTAAGGCTAATCTAAAGACCTGCCGTGAGTGGGCAGCTGGCCGGCGGCTTGAAAAAAGGGGGGAGTAAGGGTATATAAGGGGGAGTGAAACCGTATTCATCATCGTCAATCATCATTCACTCTACTACTACTACTACTACTACCACCACCGCCAGCACCACGCCTCAATTTGCAGATCCCCATGATGGAAAGTTGCGACCGTGACATGAAGCGGTATGACGAAGCGGCGCGCGAATGTGAAGCTGATGCTGTAGCCTCTGCTACTGCTGCTGCTAGTGCCGCTCATCGTGCTACTGCTGCATTTACTGCGGCTGTTAGTGACGCTGGTTGTGATAACCTTGTTGTTGTTGCCGCTGCGGCTGTGACTGCTGCTGTTGCTGCCGCCGATGCAGCTACTCATGCCGCCGATGCCGACGCTGCTGCTGCTGATGCTGTTGCGGCTGCCGATGTCGCCGCTGATAACGCTGCTAGTGCACGCTCTGCTGCCCTTGCTACTGTCGCTGCTGCTGTTGTTGCTAATGCTCACGCTAATGCTCACGCTACTGCTGCTGCTGCTGCTACCGCTGCTGCCGCTGCTGCTGATGCTGCTGCTGATGCTGCTGATGCGGCTGATGTTAGCAGTCGCGTCGACAAAGAATCGTCATTTGTCACTCTTAAACCTCCAGTTTAACGCGCGACGGGTAGTAGGGCTACCAACGCGACGGCCGGATGGTGCAAATGGTGTCGTCGCTTCTGCTCGTGCGCTTGCTTTTCTTCCGGTCCTACCTGCTGCTGCTACGGTATAATAGTGTTATAGTGTTTGAATGAGAACGCGCGTAGTTACACATAGACGCTGTAACAGATGTGCTTTTTTTTGAAAATATAATTAAAGCATAACATGGAACTTGTTGTGTTTATTTTCTATATATAAGTTGTTTGTTTACAAACAGACACGTGTCACGTGGTGTTGTTTACAAACAAGAGAGCCACGTGGTGTTGTTAACAAACAAACCCTTAGTAGGTCACGTTACCCTAGTTACCAGAATGCCGGCTTCTGATTGGCTGAGCCTAAGTAGGTCACGTGACGTAAGTAGGTCACATTACCATGGTTACCAGAATGCCGGCCTCTGATTGGCTGAGAGCTTCTAAGTCGGTCAGTAGGTCACCCAGAATGCTGGCTTCTGATTGGCTGAGAGCCCTAAGTAGGTCACGTTACCATGGCAACGGGTCACGTGACCAAATGGCGGCCTCTGATTGGCTGCATATCGATTGAGTAATAAACAGTAGTTAACCATAGTCCCGTTCCGATACATACTATACTACTCTCAACATTTTCTCAAATTTAATGATTAGTTTTGTACATTTAAATATTAGAAGCTTAAAAAATTTTAAAAAAGATAGATGAAATGGAGCTGAGATTTACAGGTACTAATTCTAAATTCATTTCAATAACTGAGTCATGGCTAACGAGTAATGATAGTAGCAATATGTATGACATTAATGGTTATCACATGTATAGAAATGACCAGGTATGGAATGATGATCCAACTAATCCCCTTCCTAAAGTAGGTATCCCTGATAGTTTTTTTTACCTATTTGTGCCAATTGTACAAAAATTGGTTGCAAAATTGAGGAAAAGGCTATATCTGTTGGGGGATTTTAATCTAGATTTATTAGACCCAAAACTAAAAACACATACAACAAAGTTGATAGATACAATGTTACAATATGGTCTTCTAAACTGGATTAAGGAACCTACACTTATAGCTGACAAAGAGTCCTGTCTAGATTTAATATTTACAAATGACCTACATATGGATAGTTCAAATGTAATACCGTTTGATTTAAGTGATCACTGCATTGTTACCAGTACTATTGACAAGCCTTTGCTTACTAGAGAAAAGACAAAATTTAATGGAAGGTCCATGAAGAACTTTAATGGGGAGGAATTGATTAACCAATTCCTCTCAATTAAATGGGATGATTATTATCAGTTGGAGGATCCGCAGGATCTTTGGACTTTTAACATTTCATCTCTTCTGGAAATATTAGATAAAATGTGCCCTTTCAAAAATTTCTATATTCTCAAGCCAAAAGAAGAATGGGTTGATCCTCAGCTTCTGGAGCAGATCGCAGAGAAGGATAGATTATTAGCAAGATCATATAAAACAAAGAATCCTTTAGATAAGCAAACAGCAATCGATGCAAGAAAACAAATTGGTTGTGATGTCCACTCTACTAGGGAAGAGTTTGTCAATAAAATCACGGAGGAGTGCAGGAATGATCCTTCTATGTTTTGGCGAGAAGACAAAAAAAATAGGGTATAAACCTGATTGATCATGATGAGAATCATAACTCGGAGGAATGTACCCCTGACTACATTAATATGTATTTTACAAACATTGGCAGAAAATTAGCTGAGGAGCTAAATGATAGCTGGTCCTATGATGGGGATACAAATACGGAGACATGGTTGTCAGGTATTCAAACAGATGAGGATGAGATAAAAGGGTTTATTGATGACATTTGTATATCAAAATCATCAGCGGAAAACAATGTGAACTCAAATATCTTAAAAATGATCTTTCAATCATCAAAGACTCAATTAGCTCACTTGTTCAACACCTCACTAATTTAATGGGAATAAATGGGAGTTTGTTAAAATGGGTAGAAGATTATTTAACGGGTAGATTCCAAAGAACCTGTGTGCAAGGTAAATGTTCAATTGAGCTAGGTGTTGAGTGTAGGGTCCCACAGGGATCAATTCTGGGTCCATTATTGTTCTTGATTTGTATAAATGACATTGATGTAAATGTTAAGGGTGCCCACATTAGCCATTTTGCTGATGATACTGTCATATATGTATCAGAGAAGGACCAAATGTTGGCACTTAGAAAAATGCAAACATGTAAAGACCACTTTGTAACCTGGTGTAGGAAAAGAATATTGGGAAGTCAAAATTCATGGGATTTGGAGGAAAGAAGAATTTCAAAAATGCAAATTTACAGATAAATGGGGTCAGTTTAAAAAAAGTTTTTACATATAATTATTCGGGAATAATTCTAGATCCAAGACTTAACTATTATATGTTTATGAAGAACCAGATGAAAACAGTAGCATACAGGATATACCAGCTGACAAAAATAGCAAGGTTTTTGAGTTCTGAAAGTTTGTTAAAAATCTACAGAGTATACATCATGCCAATATATGATTACGGTGACATTCTTTAGGTTAAGTCAGGCAGTACTTTGCTAGCAAAAATGCAACGCACACAAAACAGGGTTCTCAAGGTTTGCCTAAAGCTACCTATGAGCACTTCCACAGAATTAATACATGAAAAAGCAAAAGTAAACTACTTGTCTGACAGAAGAATGTCACATGTATACATAGAATGGTACAAGAGGTCTAATAACACAAAGTATATTAAAAACATGTTAGTGAATACAAGGAGTTCAGATGGAATTTTGCTGAAAAATAAGTTACCACATTGTGAGGCTTATAAAAGAAGTCTTGAATACACAGCTTCAACACTCTGGAATAGTCTTGATCCAGGGAAGAGGAATATCAAGGATAGGAATTCCTTTAAATTCCTTTTGAAAAGGGAGTTGAAAGTAATGATTCCTAAGACAATTAAATTGGGGTGACTTATCGTGTAGAATATTTATTGTATGTCCTTATACATTGTACTAGTAACAGTTGCAAGAGAGTCTATTGAGAAACATATGCTTCACATAAATTATTATGTAAAGTAGAGTGATATGTAATGATTGGAGCATTAATATATGAATTGCCCTTAATGTCTTAACTTTTTGCCATAGGTTTGGAATATATACCGTCGTGATATTATCAATTCTAAGCTTTCCTTAGTTAAAAATTTGTACCATAAATATAAAATTGACATGATAGAACAAATGAATTTACTTTGTGACAAGTTGACCTGTTTGACCCTATTTATAATCTCCTGTATAGTTAATTGTAAATAAGTGTATATAACTCTGAAATCATTTATTTAATGAATGTAAATATTCAAAACGTAATTCAATTTATAGAAATAAAAGATAAGATAATTTTTAAATAAAACATTACACTGTTAACAATGAAAAAAACATTATAAGGACCCGTACCAACAAAAACAGAAAGCAAATTTCTAGCAGCAGCCTCTTTTCTGCAGATTATTATACAAAATATGACATAACGTGTCTAGGGAAATATCAACTATATTATATGTGTCTCTGACATCATAGGGATATATGATGGATATATATTATTTTTGTATATCTGTGCATTATTGTATATTATAATGATGTATCATGTGTACTCTACAAATTGACTGCATGAAAATAAATACTTTAAGCTTGAACTTAACTTAGTTGTAATACTATATGGGTAAAGTATAGTACCTGCTCAATGACAAATGTTTAACATACTAAATGAACATATTTGCTACATTTTCAGACAGTTCCGTACAGCATTTAAGGAGATCATGTGCTGTAGTTGTAAGGAAAAGTCTGTAGGAGCAAGATCTAATGACAAAAAAGGACCCTCAGGAGGCAAAACGCTGATGACAAAGTCTTAGCTTGGAAAATTGACAAAGTCCTAGCTTGGAAACAAGCTCCAATCTTTCCAAAGATTGAACGACATTGTTTAGCATTTAGAATAGACACATTTTCAAGCATTAAATTCAATGAGGAGGGAGCACACTGCTATGATAACCTGGGATACATGATGCTATTGTTTGCTAAGCTATACATTGTCATTAGACACAGGACACCCATGAAAAGAGAAATAGAATATTCAAAGGCTAATGTATACTAATGGAGAAGTATATTGATAAGCTAGTTTAAATTTCAATATGATCACCAATGCTTGTAGTGATTTGAGGCTAAACAAAGCTGCAGATTACATAGATTGTACATATGAATACATTCATAATACATGTATGAAATACAATTTATAAAGATTGTCATGATTGTCTTAAAATATCTTCGACAGGAAATTGTGTTGAAATAAATAAACATATAAGTGCAAGTTAGAGTACATGTTTAAGTTAATTTCACTTGAATACGAGCCTTCATGTGGGGCCTATCAATTAATGATTTCCAATTAACGTGTGTTGACACTAATATACATTATCATAGACCTAGATAGTGTAAGTAATGATGAGGAGGAAATTTGTTTGCCAAAGCTTGTTCAGTCAACTTACTAGCAAGAAAGACCCATTTGAGTACAACAATTTTAAATGACACTCTAAGCTGGGCTGGGCTGCGGACTGTGATATTTGACGTTTGGTACTCAATCAGTGCTATCAAGTTGACACTAGGAAATCAGTTTTGTTTTTTTAATAGATTTTCATTAAGGTAGTGTAATAAACGATACTTTGTCCTTTTTAATATTGTTATAGTACAAGTGAGGGCGCAAACAGATTACATCTGTTTGCTAGCCCTCACTTGTTTGAGAAGATACTGGATTTAATATTAATGCTGGGTTGTTTAGGCATTTGGAGGGGTGTTTGGGATTTATTTCAGAGTTAGTAAGAAAATTTGTTTACTTGATGAGGTTATAAATGACAACAAAGAAATTCCTTCTGTTCTAATGGATAATGATTTTATTAATGATTATAAGGGCAGCAATGAATTGACTTGGATGAAGATTGATATATTGAAGAGTTCCTAGACTTTCTAAATGTGTAGTGGAATTCCTAGATATAGAGTTTCTAGACCCAATGTTGAGTTTAGATAAACATGTTGAAGAGTTCCTAAACATGTGGATGAGTTTCCTAGATATGTGGAACAGTTTCTAGATGGGTTTCACGCCTGACTTGTATCGGAAGTTCCCTCTCATGAAGTCCATATTTTGAGGGCTAATATGCATTTTGTGCGGCCCCTAGGCGTGGTGTGGAGCCCCTAGGTGTGGTGTGAAGCCCCTAGGTGTGGTGTGGAAGCCCTAGGCGTGGTGTGGAGCCCCTAGGCGTGTTGGAGACCCTGAAGTGTAGGTGAGGTCCTTGATGTGTGGCTGAAGTCCCTGTAATTATAACAGAAATTTTGACTTTTAGTCTTTTGTATCAGGGTGTGCCAAATTCAACTTTAGATTTTGTAAAATAACTAAACCTTAATTTAGGGTCTATATTTAACTGTCACATTGGGCGCTCAGTCAATATTGTGGAGTTCATATTTGGCTCTGAAGACCAAATTTCAGAGACCCCCCTAAAGTAAAAAATTGGGTAAATGACCTGGGAATAGATTTTTATATAAATTCAAGGTCTATATTTAGCAGTGCCTTAGTGGCAGTACTGAGAAAAAGGCTTAACTCCCTGAAAGTATCTGATGAAAATTGGTCACATTGGGCGCTCAGTCAGTATTGTAGAGTTCATAATTGGCTCTGAAGACCAAATTTCAGAGACCCCCCCTTGAAGTCAAAAATGAAGTAAATGACCGGGGAATAGATTTTTATATAAATTCAAGGTCTACATTTAGCAGTGCTTTAGTGGCAGTACTAGGAATTAGGCCTAACCCCCTGAAAGTATCCCATGAAAATTGGTCATATTGGGTGCTCAGTCAGTATTGTGGAGTTCATAATTGGCTCTGAAGACCAAATTTCAGAGACCCCCCCTTGAAGTCAATAGTTGGGTAAATGACCTGGGAATAGATTTTTATATGAATTAAAGGTCTATATTTAGCAGTGCGTTAGTGGCAGTATTGAGAATTAGGCCTAACCCCCTGAAAGTATCCCGTGAAAATTGGTCATATTGGGCGCTCAGTCAGTACTGTGGAGTTTAAGATTTGCTCTGAAGACCAAATTTCAGAGACCCCCCCTTGAAGTCAAAAATTGGGTAAATGACCTGGGAATAGATTTTTATATAAATTCAAGGTCTATATTTAGCAGTGCGTTAGTGGCAGTACTGAGAATCAGGCCTAACCCCCTGAGAGTATGAAATAAGCTTACCTAAACATTGAAGTGGTCAACCTGTAAATGTGACTGTCATGTTTTTGGTAGATTTATTGATGGTGTCTAAGGAAACAGTGGGGGTAGCCAAGTTGTCCACTGCAGTCTAGATCTTGACCTGTCATAAAGAAAGGGTACTTTAATCAATGGTGTTAACCGGGTTAAATGTACTATCATCAAAGAGACCAGCGCATGTGATCTGTTATCCCTCCCCAGGTCAGCCCATGAGTAGCAAAGGGACCTCCCCCCCCCCCCCCCCCGCCAAGGGTTAACAATCTACTATTAGCGAAGAGACCAGCGCATGCGATTTTTTATCCCTCCTCGGGTCGGACCATGTACTTTAAGCGAAGGGACCCCACCCCCCCCCCCCGGGCTACCAATCTACTATTAGTGAAGAGACCAGCACTGGTAGGTCTATACATCTTATAAAAGTACATGTGGCTTAGGATCAGGTAAACAGCTACCGGGGCCCTGTCGCTACATGCGGCTATCATGGAAATGACTTTGGGGACCGTGTCGCTACATACGCGGCTTTCAGAGAAACGACTAAGGGTGATTTCCGAGTGGGGGGGGGGCAATTTTTTTTTTGCTTCAAGGCTCTTATGACGGTCAAACACATGCGGCTTTCAGAGTAATGACTATGGGTGATTTCTGAGTGGGGGGGGGGTCAATTTTTTTTTGCTTCACCCCAATACACATGAAAAAATGAAATTTTGAGGTACTTAGACACAATATTTGAGAAATTCTTTTTGCGAAGACTACCACTGATGTGTATAGTATAGAATGCAGACATGCACATAGCTCTGGAACTAAACATGATAGAGAGATAAATCGAACATTTCTGAACTCCTCTCACCGAGACGCATCATTTAGAGCCATATTTTAGTTTCGATTTTCACAATATTCTTCATTCTGCTCTTTTAAATTTTGAGGTACCTAGACATGATATTTGAGAATTTCCTTTTGCTGGGACTACCACAGATGTCAAAATAATGGGAATTTCTGGGAGATATTGCATAATATGCAGTAGTTTTTTTGCAAACATGAACTGAACTCGTTTGGTGTTAACTGGGGCCCGCGCAAATTTTTTCGCCCTCCCCCCCACGGGCCCTTTGGAAATGTTCAATTTTGAGGTACTTACACACAATATTTGAGAAATTCTTTTTGTGAGGACTACCACTGATGTGTATAGTATAGAATGCAAACATGCACATAGCTCTGGAACTAAACATGATAGAGAGATAAATCAAACATTTCTGAACTCCTCTCGCCGAGACGCATCGTTTGGCGCTATGCACTAGAGTCTAAGTCGAAGCGTTTTACTCGCCAAAATTCCCAAACACAGTCAATTTTCACAAAAAGTAGGGGGGCTGGAGGGCTGACACATTAGGGCCTAATAAAGATGGCATTTCTGCATCGAACGAGCCTAATAAGGTAAATATTGGTTGAGAATTACCTTTGATATGAGCCATTTTCAAGAAATTTGATTCAAGTTGAGAAATGACAGTCCGGTCTGCGTCGGTTTCAAGTCACCCCCAACCACACAAGGCTAAAGGGATATCGGGCCGGGGGGTATCACGAAACTGCTTCTGTCATTTGATCATTGGCTCTGTTTTTGCAAGTTTGAGAGTTCGTTAATATTATTTTGCGGAATAACGCAGCTACTGAGCTGTCCGCAATTTCACCCCCTATATCATTAGATCCTCCAGGGGAGTAAAGGGTAAACTCCTTGCTTATATCAAGAACTATCTTAAAGACCGTTCAGCTAGGGTTGCCTTCCAGGGGGTTAACTCATCATACCACCCACTGTATGGGGGAGTCCCACAAGGTGCCATATTATCGCCTACCATATTCAATATGGTGGTAAATGAAGTCCACGGGTTAAATCTGGGCAATGCCCAAGTTCTCTCCTACGCCGATGATTTGGCCATCGTGGTTTCTCACCCTTCTAAATCAGTTGAGCTTGCTCAGAGGGCTTTGGATATGGTAAGTCATAAGTGTAAGGCCTTAGGCCTAAAGATCTCAACCACCAAAACCACTGCTATGGCCTATTTCACTCCAGCACCTACTATCTTCTTGAACCTGGATGGAGTGGCCATGGAGTGGCAAAAGACGTATAAATACCTTGGCATTGTCTTTGACAAGAACCTTACCTTTGCTGCAGAGATCCAGTTTCTCAGCAACAGGATGTCAAAGAGGCTTAATATCATGAGGTCTATTTCCCAGGTATCATGGTGAGCAAACAGAAATAATCTTCGACTGTTTTACCATCAAGCTATACTCTCGTTAGTGGACTATGCAGCACCAGCCCTGCACTCTCTTTGTCCCCACTCCCTCTCATCCAAACGGGAAAAAAGAAACTTCCGAGGCCTGTTCAACAAACTAGACAAGTTGCAGCTCTCTGCCTCTAGAACTCTTATCGGAGCCCCAAGGGTTGCAAAAGTCACACTGATTATAAAAGAGACCGGTCTTCCCTCCATTCGTGAGAGGGTGAGTTACATTGGCAGAGGCTTCCTTGCTTCAATGGCTACCAGGGTTGGCTCCAACTTGGGCTTAGCCCTGAAGGACCATTTCAGGGGTCATCAGTCGCCACATCATGCCCCTACACAGGTTCTTAGTGACAAATTTATAATCCTCACTCGCCAGGCCTACAGGGCTGGGGCTAGGACATTTGAACCAGTTCTAATAGAACCACCTAACCCACTTGAGGCTTCGCCCTTTCTCTCAAAGGTCACCAGGGGCTTCAAAAAAGAGGAGGTTCCAGCAGCCTCACTTAAAATCCTTGCAGAGGAAGAAATTAGCTCATTGACGGAGGCATTCCCCTATGCCCTTCATGTTTACACCGATGGCAGTGTCATGCCTGACACAGGGAGGGCAGGGTCAGCAGCTCACTTACCTCATTGCCTTCCCCCAGTCACCCTGCAGGAGAGAGTAACAGATGGAGCTAGTACACTATCAACTGAGCTACATGCAATTGATATGGCCCTCACTGAAGGGGCTAGGGAGGACTTAGTCATCCATACTGACTCCTTAGGTTCCATACAGAGCCTTGTCAATGGACCCTCAACAAAACCACTGGCTAGAAAAGTTCAGCTGGTAGCATTAGCTAGACAAGACAGAGGACTTAAAACGGTTCTCCATTGGGTACCCTCTCATGTCGGCCTGAGACATAATGAACGAGTAGATGCCCTGGCCAAGGAGGCGGCTCTTATGCCTACCTGTCCAACCAGAAAGGCCTATAAGTCAAAGAGGCAAATCAAAGCTGCTCTTAGTAACCAAATGTTCACTGAGAAGGCGCACAGAGATGAGGCCAGAGATGAGGAGGATGCAAAAAGAAATCCATACTCTCACTCCAGAATATGGAATGCACTTATCAGGTCTGTTATTCCCGAGGTCCCCTTTCTACCACTTAAGGCCTGTCAATCTGCGGCTACTCGCTTCCGCATAGATTACAGGCGATGGGGGGATATTCCTCTTAGGTCTGATTGTCACTGTGGCGAAGCACAATTCTCTGTAGCTCATACATTAATCTCTTGTGATTTAGCCAACAGAAGGTCCATCACCCATCTGGGAAACCCAGTAGACGTATATCCTCATCTATCAGAACGCCTGATGGCAGTGGAAATCATACGCAGGGCAGCAGAAGAGGGATATAAGGCCCTCGCCCTTTTCTGTAGAGACAACCAGCGACTTCTCTGGTGAGAGGTGGCTGGGGGTCTCTACTGTCTTTCTTCAGGTCCGTTTTAGGACCCATTAGGTTAGGTAGTTTAAGTAATATATATATAGGTCTAAGTAGGTCTAAGTACCAGTGAGTCCCTCACTGGTTTCTTTTAGAGTTAGTAAGGTCATCTCATACTTTTTATAACTTTTTCTTTTCTCATCCTTATAGGGCTTAGGCCTTCACCCCCACACTTTGTGGGCTTCTTGTTCTTTGTTGTTTGTCCTGTCATGTCTTTGTCCTTGTTATGTGTCACTCAATCCATTGTCTCACACAAAAAACGGGACCTTCATATTTTAATGGGGCTTTCCTTAAGGAAGCCCTACACATACAGTGTTGCCAAGTAATTGGCACGAGTTCTAAATTCTACAGTACGAATAGCCAGGCTTCTTCCCTTACTCCCTCTCTGTAGTCCCTTACATCACTCCAGTTCCATTCGGAGTCCCCTAGTTTCTTAGGCACGTTTTCCTTATTTTGGCACAGCCTATAGAAGGCGTTGTGTGCCTGTCCCCTAATCAGGGGGCTTTAAAACGAATCATCATCATTAGAAAGGCCTTATACTGGGGATATCAGAAAAAAATATTTTGGGGCTCCCCCCCTTGTGTACAATTTTAGAGCATATTTTCAGTTTGGATCGGGCCACTGTCAGTCGGCACCCATAGACTCGCTATGTTAAAAACACTGCCGGATAGCGTCTCACCAAGTGAAAACCTTGCCATAAAAGTTCATTTTTCTTAATAACCAATGCATATTTTGCAATGGGAACTCGAAATACTGTATCTCTACATATCTGTGCTGCCCCTTGTAAAAGGAAACTGTCAAAGAATGGCTGTGAGGGCTCTAAAAGCTAAATGAGAAAATTATGAAATATCTTTCCCCGCGCTGTCATTTTCCAACTTCTATCATTTGATCATTGGCTCTGTTTTTTGGTCTTGGCAAGTTTAAAGGCTGGTCTTCGTCATTTTGCGGAATAACCCGGCTACTGAGCTGTCCGCAATTTCACCCACCATACCTAATCTATTTATAACATCAAAATTTGCGGACCCTTCATATTTTACCTGTAATCGATGAAATTCGAATCACCTTCCCTCGGCGTCCCCGGCCCGCCATGTTGGATTTGAATGCCGGAAATGGCCGAAGTGCTCGAGAAACAAATTATTTTTTTATCAAGATTTTTATACTGTCCAAAATGTCCGCAACTGCCTATATATTACCTGTAGGAGTAATAATATTACCTTGAAAGTCCGCAATTTGCTCTACTTCGGAAGATAAACTGATCCCCAAGCATTTCCGAGTTGCACTCTCGCGAGATCCCATGAACCCGCGAGATGGCCATTTTGTTTACTTTCGTTGTCGTCGTGTCGAACGATAGTAAATGCTTGATTATGGCATAATACGATTAAATATGGAATTCATTGCTTTGCTGAATGGTAGGCAATGATTTTATAGATACATCATTTTAACATAGTTTTAGAGTTGTCACAGGTCCTAGGTTACCATGGCAACCAGAAATCACCAACAATAGTGCCTAATGATTGATGCCGAAACATCATCATCCTTACTGATAACTGCAAATACATAACAGAACAACCAACATGGCCACCAGATAATGATTCTCTGCTTGATGTCAAAATGTCACCTGAGTGGTTATCTATGGAGATGGGTCAATTCCCTAGCAACCAATATGCTTATATGCAGAAAGTTTCGATTTCATGTTATGATTTTTACCAAATGTGCACTTTTTATCATAGATCTTAAAAACTCACATCTTTTAGCATGTTATTAATTGCTGCTGCTACTATGGTAACTAAAAATAATTTTCTGCTGTACATACTGAATCTGGGACCTGCTGGCAAGCCTCCTGACTATAAGGGGATGACAAGTCATATTAGTGGTGTCCAGTGGGGTAGGAAAAGGAGGGGCCAGGGGGGCCCAGGCCCCCCCAATCACAGAGGAGCAAAATTTGTCAAGACCTTTAATATAATACACACAATTTTCAATCCTTACCTCTCCCACAAGTAGTATAGTATGTATCGGAACGGGACTATAGTTAAGTACTGTTTATTACTCAATCGACCTGCAGCCAATCAGAGGCCTCCATTTGGTCACGTGACCGGAAGTGACCTACTTAGGGGATTAGTGGTGAGGTCACGTGACCTAGTTAGCCAATCAGAGGCCGCCATTTGGTCACGTGACCGGAAGTGAGGTCATATGACCTACTTATGGACCGGAAGTGACGTCATATGACCTACTTAGGGGACCGGAAGTGACCTACTTTAGGATCACGTGACCGGAAGTGACCTGATGAGTCACGTGACCGGAAGTGACGTCACATGACCTAATGGCCAACCGGAAGTGAGTGACCTGATTGAGGATCACGTGACCGGAAGTGACCTGATTGATCACGTGACCAGAAGAAGAAGTGACGTCACGCGACTTAATGAAGAGATGAGCGTCTTTAAGGGGTCACGGGCTTTAAAATGTGATATCTTTTTTTTTCTTTGGAGGAGGAGGAGGAGGAGGAGGAGGAGAAGGAGAGGAGGAGGCGAGTCTCTTATTTTTTTCGGTAAACTAATAAAAAACACTACGATATAAGTTTTTTTGTTTTTTTTTTCATTTTTTATTGTTTTACGAGCGACTGGAAGTGACTTATTGAACTAGGTAGAAGCGTTCTTTAGAGTGTATAAGGGGGGGGGGGGGGGAGGGGAGGGGAGGGGGGGAGGGGGGCCCCTTTAAGATGCATGGGGAGGGGGGCGCTTTTAGGATGCATGGGGCGAGTGGTGGGGGGGAGGGGGGGAGGGGGGAGGGGGGCACTCTAGGGGGGTGGGGGGGCACTCTAAGGGGCGTTTGTCTCTTTTAAGAAAAAAAGAAAAGAAAAAGATTTCAATCGAGAGACACGCTTCTTCCTCTCGAGAGGAAGAAGCGTGTCTCTTCGTTTTTTTTTTGTTTATCACGTGCTTCGATGAGGCGATCAGCTGCGACTGGAGGAAGTGACACTTTAAGAGGGCGCGCTTCTTAATTGTTATGATATTATTTTTTTTTTACTTACTAATAAAGAAGACGTATGAAAATAAAACACAACAATTCACATGTCCGTCGTTCTCGTTGTTTCTTGCTTGATAAAGTCAAGTAATATCGTGATGCCGAGGTCAAACTTTCCCATGTCCTCAGTCAACACTCGAAGGAGTTCAAAAGGTGTACCGCCGGCACCGTCAGCTTCATCTTGCCACATTTTCAACACTCGGAAGGCCCACTCAGCGGGACTTCCTCCGTATTCGCATTCTTCAGCGATCTTATCTAACCTCTCAGGCGACAATTTTAAATGGTCCCCCACCTCTTTCCACCTGCTACCTAGACGTCTGCCGAGGGTGCCCAAGTGCTTATGCATCGCGCGCGAGTCGGGGTTTTCGAAATCCAACCCCTGTCTGTGGAGAAGGGACATCCACTGAGCCAACAGTTCCACGCGTCTAATGCGGGTGAAGACGCGACCGAGCTCTCCCCATCTATGACGATGCGGGGTTTCACCCCACCAGACTCGGAACATCGCCGTACACAGCTCCTCCGGTGTCTTGACACTGCGCTCTACTAGAGCATCCATACGGGCGGCGGTAACTTTTAAGCTACTGCCCAACTCTCTCCAACAGCCGCTCAACTCTTTACCTAGTTGACGAAGCAAGGCGTCGCTATAGGCTAACCGCCGCTGTCCTACCTCTCTGTTCTCCCCATCGGTCTGCCTCGCGCGTCTCACGTCGTCAAGCCGCATTAACTTTTTTTCAGGTGGACAAGGCGGTGAAGGCGAGCTTGAAAGTGGAATAGCTTGAGCCATCTCGTCTCGTCTTGGCGGTGGCGGCGGCGGCGGCGGCGGCGGCGGCGGCGGCGGCGGCGGCGGCGGTGGTGGCGGCGGTGGTGGTAGTAGACGTTACTGTGGTCAGAGGCGATATGTTTTTTTTCCAACAGAAATCAGAGCTTTTTATACAGAGGGAGTTTAATCCCATTTCCAACAGCACTCCAGCTGTGTAGCGACCTGTCCGCATGACGCTTTTTCAGCCGCTCCGCTCCTTAAGAGCTTAGATGACGAGGGGTGTGTCATCGCTATCCGTGGAGACCAGCTGAAAACGGTGTTTCTTCCTCATCCATTAGCCTTACCTCCTACCCCCTACCTGAGGACGTCTCCCTCCCTCTGACATTCATTGTAACAAACGTCAGAGGTCAGGTGAAAATCGGATTTTTTTCATGCACAGCCTTAGTCAGCTGTCACCCCTCCCTATTGAACTAGCCGGCCGCCGCCGCCTGGCCGGCCCGGTCTACTCACCACGGCAGGAGGTGGTGATTTTTGTCTTACACTTAAGTCGCTCACCACATGCACACGCCTCTACTCACAGACAGACACGTTCGTCTTAGGGGGGTCCTGCTTCACGCCACACGCCTCCTGTAGTTTTTTTTTGTATACACACTCTAAGCTCATCACCGTTAATCCTTTATACAGCTAACGCGCGCTGAATGGCTGAACAGGGTGGTAAGTGGCTTAGCTCATGACAGTGGATCCCTCAAAAAAGGGATCCAGCTGAAAACGTCATACCTTATGTCTTTGTGAATGGCCGCCGGTCAGTCGACGGCAGCAACCGCTTAATCCTTTATACAGCTAATGCGCGTTGAATTGCTGAACAGGGTGGTAAGCGGCTTAGCTCATGACAGTCGATCTCTCAAAAGGGGGGAAAGGGATCCAGCTGAAAACGTCATGCCTTATGTCTTTTGTTTCTCTTTGTGAATGGCCGCCGGCCAGCCGGCGGCAGCTGAACAGGGTCAGTAAGTAGCTTAGCTCTAGAAGCGAGAAGGCGTATATAAGGGGTCTGGAAACCTCCATTCACTCACTCATTCTTTTGCTGCTCTCTACAGTCACCACCATGAGCAAAAGACAACTTCTAGCGTCGTTCAAGAACAAGAAGACTACGCGGAACAGCGCTCGTTTAGCGTCAGTGCCTCCTCTTGCTACTGAACATGAGACTACCGCCGCAGCCGCTTGGTCTTATCACCCTCCCACTGTAGCGAGCGCTCGCGGCAGTAGTAGTAGTAGTAGCAGTAGTAGTAGCAGTAGTAGTACTAGTAGTAGTAGTAGTAGTAGTAGTACTACTGGTAGTAGTCGTCGTGCTAGCGACGTTGTTACACTCGCGACGGTACACGTTGCTGCTAAGCGCGCTGCCGCTGCTACTGCCGCCCCGCCTGCTGCGGCTGCTGCTGCTGCTGCTGCACCTGCTACAGCTGCGCCTGCTACTGCTGCGCCTGCTGAGGCTGCTGCGCCTGCTACTGTTGCGTCTGCTGCTGCGCCTGCTGCTGCTGCTGCTGCTGCTTCTGCTGCACCTGCTGCTACCGCTACTACTACTGACGACAACGCTCCTGGCACAG
Source organism: Harmothoe impar (assembly GCA_947462335.1). Lineage (NCBI taxonomy): Eukaryota > Metazoa > Annelida > Polychaeta > Phyllodocida > Polynoidae > Harmothoe > Harmothoe impar. The sequence continues at coordinate 65,225,179 of OX381720.1, read as the reverse complement.
CGCAGTACTGGCAACCGGGTTTTTACCTCCCCACTACTGTTGATGACTTTGATGACCTGCCGCACGTTGCACAGCCCCTCTCCTCCACCACTACATCGACTGACGCCCTCGACGCCGCTCGCGCTGAGAGTGACAGCTATTCGGACACTCAGCCCCTAAACCGAGAAGAAGAGGAGGAGGAGCAGCAACAGGGTGAGACAGAGAACGACGCTGACGACGAGGCGTACGAACAACCCGAAGGGAAAGGGGTGGGCGGTACGTTTTTCGGCTTCCCTCTTCGACCTTTCGACCTCACTTCCTCCACTAGTAGCGTCCCGTCCGGTCCGTGGCGACTGCCCTCACCGCCACCTTACGAGGGCGGCGGCGCTTCATCTTCTACCGCTACACTCAGCACCGACGGCGTGTGGCTGCGCTGTTCCAACAACGAGGCCTCGGATACCACCAGCGCTGACGCTGCTCCTGCTATCGGTTCTGCTGCTGATTCAGCTCACGCTGATGGTGTTACTCATCCTGCGGGTGTGAAACGTTCTAAGGTGAGTTCCAGAACAACAAGGCCTAGTAAGAAGAGAAAAATACAAGAAAAAGAACGAGATGGACGAGAAGAAGCAGAGAAAACCTTCTCCCGTCCTCTCGGGTTAGAGTTCTGCTTAGACGGAGCTTTGACGCTGGAGATCTGGGAGGACGTGGCTAGACTGTCTAGGAGGCCGCGCTACACAAAAGACGGCCAGGTGAAAGAGGCGTCTCTGACCAGAAGCAAGCGAGTGCACTTCACGGCCGACGCGCTGCGCGAGCTCATAGCACGCATCGCCGATATCCGCGCAGTGGTGCGCATACGCGACACAGCGGCCGCGCAAGGAAAACCTAATCACACCCACTGGTTCGCAGTGCTGGATGAGGAGAGCGAAGTGTACGCAGCTGTGAGCTACTACAGCGGTAAGAACCTCGTCCACGTGCGCAAGTACGAAGGTCCTGACAAAAAACCCACACAGCAGGGAGTGACGCTGTCCGCCAGAGCGCTCAAAGAGTTAGATGACAAAACAGAGATCATTCTGAAATATCTCGGCATAGATTCGGAATGAGAGACGCTCAACGCTCACGCGCGCACACACACACACACACACACACAGCGTTTGACGTACGCTGTATGAGACAGACAGACGGATACACAGACAGCAGACAGAAAGATAAATAGATAGATAGATAGACAGATAGATTGATAGATAGATAGATAGTTAGACGGCTAAGTAGTTGGTAACTGAGTGAAAAAAAAAACATGACACAGTACGTATGCGAAAAGTGTTTAAAAGACCGTACAACCACGAGAGACACGTAGAAAATTGTAGAGTAGTACCTAAGTTTTGCCCTCTATGCGGCGAAGGCGATTGCCGAAAGATCGCCTGTCGACGCGAATCTCTGGACGGGGTGACCGTCCCTCCGCGCATATGTGCTGTACCGAACGGGGAGGAAACGTTCACGGCGAATTGGCCTGCGATACAAACGGGCGTCAGGATGCACGGGACTCGCGTGAGTGTAACAAACTTCAGGCTACCAACCGGCGAGTTGAGTGACGCTGTAGATACTATGCGTCGCATTCACTTGACACAAAGATTCAGATACAAAGTGGGTTTCTCGGTAGGCTTACTCTTACAACACAGAGAAGACAAGAGCAAACTGCGCTACTTTCACGCCTCCCAGAACAACGCAACTCTCATACAACCGCTCCCTACTATAACTAATTCAGAAACTTTGGAAGAGCTCCTCTCAAAGATGGAAAACACCGTCGCTTGCGAGGAAGTACGGAAAACTTTGCGACGCTGACACCAAGTGGCACGTTCTTTTTCCTACCAATTTGAACATTTGCGTTTACATGGGACCGGGGGAATTCCCCATAGGCGGTAGGATCACTCAGGCCGGTCGAGTTGGAAAGAGAAGCGGCGTGTTAGATTTTCCCAACAAGGACAACCTCTGCATCTTCCGCTGCATTTCCTTTCACTTATACAACACCAGCAAGCGCGCTTCAGATTTGTTACGTCAGTTCTGTCCCGCTGCCACACCTGAATCCTTTCCGGGTCTGAACATCCGCGACTTACCCGCGTTAGAGAACTTGTTTGACGTACAGATAGCGGTTTACACCGCGTCGCGTCAAGTGCCGGGAGGAAGTTGAGAAGACGCGTTACTCTGATCAGACCGCCTTCCAGAACTCTGGCCGCCCGAGGTAAAGTCAACCTACACCTGACGGCGAAAGGCGGTTTGCACGTCTCTCTCGTCACGGACTTCAACGCGTACGCGGGCATATACGAATGTTGCAAGTGTAAGGCGGCGTTCACCACCGAGTTCTTGCTGAAGAGACACAGGAACCAGCTTTCCTCTTGCCGACAAGTCAAGTTGCGCTACGTAGGTGGCATCTACCAAAATTCGAGAACGATTTTCGAAGCGCTAGCAGACTTCTCCATTTTTCCCCCCGACGGACATTCCGGAATCTACCCTGACAAGATCGCCTTCGATTTCGAGGCTTTCTTCAGACCGTGCAAAGAACCGTCGACGGAACACGTGTCCCTGCTGTGGGATCACGTCCCTTTGTCGGCTAGCGTCGCATCCGACTTTCCGGGGTGGGAGGGGCCCGTCTGCTTCGTCAGAGAATCCGACGCAGATTCCGACCCCTTGTTGGACCGAGTTTTAAATCACATAAACGAGAACGCCAAAGTCATCGGAGAAGCTGTGCTAGAACTTTACCGACCGACCTTAGCGAAGTTAGATGCGGCGATAGGTGAAGCTCTCCTGCTGGAGGAGGCGACGTTCACCCCTTCTCCAGGCGGCTTCGCTGCGGCTCAGACCAGACACCCGTTAGTTCAACTGAAGAAGCGTCTTCTGAGATACATCCGTCAAGCTCCAGTCGTGGGCTTCAACTCGGGGCGTTACGACTTGAACCTGATCAAAATACGCCTTCACTCGTTCTTCGCCTCCGGAGACCCAAGAAACCAAGAATTCAGCGTCATAAAGAGAAGCAATCAATACTTGGCGGTTTACACACAGCACACGGTTTTCTTGGACGTAGTCAACTATTTGGCACCCGGTTACAACTACGCGACCTATTTGCGAGCTTTCACCAGGAACGAAGAGAAAGGTCACTTTCCTTACGAATGGATGACGTCTACCAGGAAACTGGCAAACAGATTGCAGTGGCTTGTTCATTTGTGATGCTTGATCATGTAGCTGTATTCTCCTGATCAAAGAGGAGTCTTTGAATTTCTCAGTTCTTGAGAATCAAGATCAATAGAGCTTGATTAGTTCCAATTGATCCATTGACACTTCTGTGTCAACTGAATCTGCCTCCCTTATCTATGACCTTTTCCAGTTCACAGCCATGGCAGTAACTTGTCAATGAAACCATCAGAAAGCTTTCTCATGTAAGGCTGAATGCCCCTCTTGATGCTTGAGGTGTACATGGCTATTGATATTCTCATGTAGCTTCTTTCTGTCCTTTTCATATTTTGTTATATGGGCCTGGATTTATTCCTTGTGTATGTTGGCAACAGTGTATCATTGCTCCCTAAATCTCTTATAGTGCTTAACAGCTAGCTGCAAACAGCAGGATCAGTGCCAACTAGTTTGTGACATTCTCATTTGAGGTTATGTTAGTCAGTACAAACCACACTGCATTGGAACTGATGGGTCGCATGGTGTGCTTGCCCTGGATCAACTTTTCCTCAGTTAATTCTGGCAACAACTTCAATGTGTACATGTGGTGATTTTGGAGTAAGAGGCCTGTTGCTCACTAGGGTCAGGCCAGTAAAAGTTGGTGGAAAGGGAGGTTAGGGGGTCAGATTATGGTGGTTACCATGGATGATGAAAGGTTGCAGACACAGGGTATTTGGATTGTAGAGACTGACCAGAGAGACTCCTAAAAGCGTGTGGGAGTGGTAATTTGAACTACCTCTTTGTCAATCATTATGGATTATTGTTGTTGATTTCCAGTTGTCATGGTCAGATTTGAATGATTGATCGATTTCTTTAATGTCCAGTACATCAAGTACCTCACGGGACATATCTCAAGTTAGCAAGGTAGCCTTCCGCAAATAGTAGTAGTGTTGCCTTGCAGTGAGACAGATATCTATATGCTGCTTGCCTAATGCAGCAGTGACTGCATCTATGGATGATAGAATGCATGAAATGAATGACCACATCTATGAGGTGAGGGATAAAACCGCTACGTACCATGCTCTTTTCAGAGGAGAGCAAGCGTTCTTTTATTTGCATGGTCCTACATACCTGGGCTAGTACTATAGTAGGCAGGGCCAGACAAACGATAGCTTTTGACATCTCAGACATGGTTCTCTGAGGAAAGATCACAAGAAAGACCACCAGCAAGTTATTCTACTCCTTCATGGCCCCATCATGGAGGTCCCCACTAACACAGGGGGAAGTTGTCATGGTTACCCAGTACCCAAGACAACTGTGGAAACATATTAAAATCATGCATCTCAGTGAGACATTTACTTTGAGATATCACATGACCATATCATGTTAAGAAAAGACAATTTCCTCAATACAAAATATATTGTGAGCTAAAATCATGTTTTGAGATAAAATGTTGGTTGCTATGGAGATGATGCATCCCCATGGATACCCACTCAAATGACTTTTTGATATTGAGGACAGAGTATATTGTGGCCATGTTGGTTGTTCTGTCATGCAATCGCAGTTATCAGTAAGGATGATGATGTTTCGGCATCAATCATTAGGCACTATTGTTGGTGATTTCTGGTTGCCATGGTTACCTAGGACCTGTGACAACTATGTTAAAATGATGTATCTCAATGAGACCTTTAATTTGAGATATTACATGAGTGTAGGTGTTGAGAAATGACAAACTTCTTAAAACAATATATATTTTGTATTGAAACGGCATGCTGGTTGCTATGGAAACACGCTATCACCATGGATACCTTCTCAAATGACTTTTTGACTCTTTTAATCAATCAGGCATGCCCAAAAACCCCAATTTAGAGGTATTACACATGCAAATCACATAAGAATTGACTGATTTATGACTTTAAACATTTTTGTCAGCCATCTTGGACGCCATCTTGAATTTCGGAAAACGCTCAACGATACCAGCCGGGCATCGTCAAGATTCTGAAAGTATATGACTTCCTGTACCCAAATCAGTCATAACCTCTTCGGGGGGTTTTTATGCAAGGTTTTCAAGCTGGCAACTGGACTAAGTAACAACATCATACATATTGTAACAGGTCAGCGAAAACGTCGAGCCCCACGGGGAATCGAACCCCTGCCCCTCTGCTCTGGAGTTGAGAATGCTACCGCTACACCACAGGGCCAGCTGCTTCTCACTGCTCTGCTACGGTACTTGAGCTACCACAGGCGGGCAATGCGCTCTCCACACACGCTCGGGCTGCCCCAAGCGATACGTGCCCGCTACATTACTCCCCTTCAGACTTTTGCTAGGTCCGCGGACAGACATGTTACTCAGCAATCTGTGATCAAAGCTAATCCCTTACTTTGAATTAGCCGGCGAAGCTAGTCACCTGCCCTGAACATGTGTCTTTGGACGCACACATAGCACAAGCTGAAACCGCTCAGACTTCTGCCAGGTCAATGGAGGTCCCACGGACCTCCTAGCAGAAGCTGAACACTCTCAAGTACCCAACCCAGGTTTGGTGGATCCTGGTCAGGGCACCAGTGTAACAGGTCAGCGAAAATGTCGAGCCCCACGGGGAATCGAACCCCGGCCCCTCCGCTACGGAGTTGAAAATGCTACCGCTACACCACAGGGCCAGCTGCTTCTCACTGCTCTGCTACGGTACTTGAGCTACCACAGGCGGGCAATGCGCTCTCCACGCACGCTCGGGCTGCCCCGAGTGATATGTGCCCGCTACATTATCAATGCACATATTTGTCAAGATAACTTTGTGAGTCTTGGCTCCTGGTGACACTTGGCTGGTTTACATCAATGACTGCAGCCCCACCCTTTGTACTCAGTAAACTCTGTTCCTGTAGCCATGATCAATATTCCTAGTGTGGAAGCCTGTCTAACTGCCTTCTGTACATCTCCATTTCTGTGTAGAGGGGCAGTCCCCTTCGTTGGCCCAGTGTCAACCTAAGTACCTATCAAAGGTTGATTTATATTATTGTTATCACATAGCATACATTTGTGTTGTGACTCCTTAATTCAAGATGGCGGCGCATCCAAGATGGCGGCCCAGTTAGACTGTTGGTAAAGTGCAAACATCATATATCTCATATCATCATTTATCTCGTCCTGGTATTGCCTGCTGGCACCACCAGGTGGCTACGCCACCACTTTGGCATAAACAAATGTATCATTTATTTATCAGAAAGTAGGCCCTTTGGGACCTAGACATGTTTTTTTATTGTGTATATTCAATAAATGGGGAGAATTAATTTGTGCAAAATTTCAGTCAGCGTTTTGAAGATTTGTAACAAAATGGTTAATAGAATAATTAGACTAGGTAGAAAAAGAAGTATGGTCTTGGTCAACATCCTGGATCACTTTTATTCAGATTGAATTTTGAGTTCCAATAATCAGATATACTCAATATCATAACCAGAATAGTTTTCTGCCATTGTTGGCTGCATATATACTCGGTGCTGTCTTCACTGGGCAAGTCTGCTTGAAGCATCTCTTTGTGAGACACACCCATGATACCCCTCACCTCCTAGTAAAAACATGATCCATGAATGTTGAGTTAATTAACTGATGTCACGACAGGTTCTCCTTCATCACTGCACCTGTGCTATTTTCACCTCACCACACCCATTCACTTAGATTGCATTCAGGTCTGAAACAGGAGTAGATCCTGGTCACACCTAACCAGGATATATAACTTTGCTATGGCATGACACGATGCATCTTATATATGTTCTTAATGAGTGAGGTGTCAATAAGCAAAGAAACATGGAAACACAGACATGCAACACTTAGGACCTCTGTATAAGACACACCCATGATACCCCTGCACAATTTGAAGTGCTTAGTACATCTGACATTCAGGACATAGCATGCAATATATTAATTAGTCATATCAGACACACCCATGATACCCCGGTGTTACTGATCTTCTCTTAAGGTTTGCAGATACAGCCAGCTCAGCTCTTAGTCTCATCCTTCCACTGTGCTAAAGGACTCTGCTAGAAGAGTATGGTGAACTTGTCTCACTTCAGCAACATGCAGTGCATCAGGTAGGTGGGTTTAGGATTAACTGGTGATAGTAATACTTTCATATTATTGTCTCACTCTTATCATGAGAAGAGAATATGTATACAGTGTTTTGGGAGGAGCAAACACATTCAAGTATTGATCAATGGTTTAGTGCGGGATGTCAGCTTATGCTGAGTCCCTCATGTTGAACATAACAGATCAGAAGTAACCATGTGCAGATCTGAAACTAGGAGGTATTCAGGGACACCTGAATGCAAGGTTAGTTGAAAAGAGTATAGGAAGTTTGATGATGATCAGTACGCTCCTTAACATGTCAACAGCAAATTCCAGGAGGTGAACCTGAAAACACTAAGATAGAGGGGAAATTCATCTTTCAGCCTATGTGCAAACTACCCTGGACCCCTCCAACTTCCAAATCTGCAAATGCCTTCTCTTCTGCGCTTCAACTTATGTTGCAATTCAAAAAAGAGCAGATTCCTGAAATATCTAGTGAAAGTGATGTAGGGATCAGGGCTATACATACAGATCTATGTTATTACAATTTGTACTGACTACATAGGCGTTTCATGTCTGACAGTGGTGCTCCCCACTGACAGCAGGGGTGTGGGTCTCTTACCCCTGTTAACAGTGAGACTCTGCATCAAAGCAAATGAAAGTGCTATTTGATGATGTAGAATAGACAATTCACAGGATTCCAAGTATTTTTGGAAAGAGGGATCTGCAGAATAGTGAACTCTCTACCTAGGTGGGACCTTGCACAGTTGAAGTCTCAGGGCAGATATTGGCTCACAATAAAACAAGTCCAGGACAGGTTGCATGAGCTGGGGTAAATTGTCATCTTTGTAATGGGCATGAGGACTACCTTTACCTTTTGAGGATATTCTTGAGGTGCTTCATTTCATCCATATTTCTGTGCTTTTTCCTACGAGGATACTGTCAAAATTGTAGGAGATTGCAGCGACTTGGGAGGAGGGGACTTAATAGGATGAGAAGGGGTTGAAGGAAATATGGGCATGTTAGGCAGTGGCTAAGGTACTTTTTGGCTGTGGTTCCCATCATTTTGGAGGGGGGCATAGGTCAAAGTGTTTACCTACTGGTTTATCCCGGTTATTCTGTATGTCCCCACTGTGTCCCTGGAACCGATCCATTATACGTTGCAGGGTCTGGCCGACGTATTGTATTCCACAAAATTTGCAAGTTATGGCATATACAACATTGGCGTCCTGGCAATTGAGGGAGGTCAATGTCCTGAACTTTCTGCCGGTTGTGGTAGATTTGATGGTGGTGGATGGTCTCACTAGTTCATCTCCTGAGCTTTTTATTTCGCCTGTTGCCAAAGACTAGTTTGTGCTCATGAAATACTCGTGTGGTTTTGGTCTTTTTCATTTGGTCCCAGTCCTCTGTGAGGATTTGTTTCATTGGAGGATTGTGGGTAGTGATGCCTTAGAATACTTTAGGTCTACCCGGGTTTGTAGGCTTTGTTTTTTGTTTGATTAGTTCAGACCTGGGATGTAGTTTTGCCCTTGTTAGGGAGTCTATGAGTAATTTGTGTGTGTGTTTTCTGCGCAGGAAGTGTGTGCAGAGCATTAGTGAATTTCGAAGGAATTTGGAATCCTTAGTGAATTGGAGTATGGGATGGCTCTAACTTGGGTGTTTGGAGGAATACAAGAGGAAGTTGTGACTGTCTGTTGGTTTGCAGTAGAGTGTGGTTTCAAGTTTGTTTTCTGCGTTTTTGATGACTGTGATGTTGAAGAAGTTCACCTGAGTGCCAGAATCTTCCATCATGAACTTTATTGTTTTGTGACATGTGTTTAGATTGTGTAGGAAGAAGTCAAGGGCAGGTTTGCAATGTGTCCGGATGATAAATACATTAGTACGTGATTTGACTGGCCCCATCAATCTGGTGTGATATTGATGGGTTTGTCTTTGAGAGAGATGGAGTAAAATATGTGAGTGAAGAGCTTTGCTTAGCAGAAGGTCTTACCTTATTGCTTTGTATGGTGAGATAGCCTGACATAGGGTTGTCAGGTCTCCTGTACACTTGAGTTGGTGTGCTGCACAATGGAGTCTTGAGTGAGAACTTGATCACTTAAAGTGTCTCGAGAGTTGTCCTTTGTTGTTGTCTCTTGATTATATTTAGTAGCTAGATTGTTACATTACCACATTTGAATTAATATGAACCTCTTTGTTTTTTCGTAGGTATATCGTCATATTGGTCTTGGCACCTTCTGTTTACGGACAAGGTAAAGCAATTGCATTCAATTCCAGTTAAAATCCACATTGTATCAAAACCTTCCCAATATACTAGCATGAGTGATAAATACTGTTACAAAAAACTGTGTTAAACCATGTTATGTTACACTGGACATTGCTGTCCAGTGTTATGTGTTCTGCCCATAGAAATTGCATAGTATGGAAAATCAATCTTTTCAATGTAAGTGGCAGGTTTATTGAAAGGGAATAGTTTCTAAAACTTCTACTGTTATTTACTAGACAAACACATAGTAGTTTGAGATCCAGATAGATTAATAAACCTACTTGAATACGTGTTGGTAACTCTTAACATATAGTCATCAACTACGGAGCGCCGTATCTAAACAAAACTTGCAGCCGTCCCCCCCAGCCACCAACTGCAGCCCCAACTTGGGTATTCCCCAACCAAAGGAGGCCACCTGGGTCCCACTTAGATCTCAAAAATGGCCAACCCATATCAGATGGGCAAGCCCATATTGTCCCCTGCTTTGTCTGGTCAAAACTGAGGTGGGCCCCAGATGGGCAACCGTTGTTCACTTGTGGAATATATAAAAATTATAGAAAAATACATAGAGTCTCAGGGTGGTGTTTCAGGCCAAATTGGAATGGGAAATTGTCATTGCTGATGGATGAAATGCATGGCCATCTCATAAAAGCAAAAAGGTTGCGTGCAATAGAGTCTGAGGAGTATTCATACATGATAATTATGAATATGATTTAACAATATTCATGACAGGTCGCATAGGAACGGAAATGCATTAATCTTATGATCCATGGTCATTAACTTCATGTGATCAGGAGGCTCCTGTATATAAAAATGGATTTAACTTATCTTGATTCAAATGTTAAGGAACTAGGGCAAGACAAGTATTTGGTAATTTACCAGTAAGAAAACACCAGTTCAATTAAGGTTAAGTTCTGTATATAGAATCTCTAGAGAAATACAAGATCATTCAATTTGGTGTAGTGGGAGCAGAGCTAAGGCTGGTATGTCTGTACGCTTTGGCTTGCTGGAGGGAACTGATCCACCAGCCCTGTGGCGGATCGTTAAACAGGGGCGGCGGACACCACGCCACCTAGCGGGATCTGCCAGATCCCCAGGTGACGAGGGATCCGCCACCGACCAGCCGCTCCCACTACATCTTCTTCTCACCTTAACGCGTGAGGTCTCCTCCCACACATTATGTGGACAGAAAAACCGTTATACATGAATGTTTAACATAGTGGGCTCGTCAGCTCCAACCGGAACAACTAGTTAAAAAGGTAGAACCCAAACTTCACCAATACAGGCAATTATAATTACTCAATCAAGAGAAGTATTTGTTAAAACTGCTATCAACTTGGTTTTTACATATTTAGACAGGACACTTACTGAGCCTGGCCACTTCTTGCCATCTGGGCAGCCGGCATTATACTAGAACAATGATATGATTTTCTTTAGAGTAGCCTTCTTTGCGCCACTCTGGCTTGCCAATATGCACTTATGCTACTGTAACATGACTCCTACTTTTAAGAATAACTTTTAACAGACATAGCCACTTCGCACTGGGCAGCTTGTCAGAGAGGTTTATACTAAAATGAAATGCACATGTCATTGGTAAACCCTTGATGTCTTAGACAGTAACAAGGAAACATCAACAGGAACACAGATGTGGCACATGACCACCGCTGCCTTATTATTTTTTGAATGTAATATTTGTTCAGGAGGTATCAGGTTGGGCTCCTGTAATATAAAATTATGTTGGTTCCCTTATTCTCCTGGATCAACATGAAAGTTATAACTACATGATAGACAAGTGAGAGAAATATATAGGAGAGACAGTGTTATCAATAGGCCTATTCTTCCTATTGGCTTTGAAATCATCTAGAGTGGGTATACACCTATTGTTTACCTCTAGGTCATTCCAGAGGGTGGCACATTTATAATTAACACTTCTTTCAAAGGCTTGAATTCTTCTGTGATAGGTTTTAAGAACAGGGCCATCATGTAATCTGGTTTCCCTGGCTGGAACAGGTGATTTGGAATCTTAGTCATTGTGTAAGCATGAATGGCTATTTGTTTTTGCCTTCTATCTTCAAGGAAATTAATTTAGCTGTCTTTAGGAATTCTGTCAATTGAAGTTCTAGGGGCTGAATAAAGGGCTATTTTTAGCCCTCTATTCTGTATTCTCTGAAGTTTTGTTAGCAGGGTTTGGTTAGTATTATGCACAATAATTCCTCCACACTCAAGATGGGGCAATATTCCTGACTTATAAATAGCCAAGGCTTGTCTGTATGACATGAACCTTCTGAGTCTACCAAATATACACAGTTTACTGGCTGATTTGGATCTCATTTGATTAATTTGTTTTTCAAATTTTAGTTCTTGATCTAATAGTTATATTGCTCTATGTATTCTAATGGGCTATTGTTTAAGATTAAGTTGGGTAATCTGAAATTCTGGAGGTGTTTTTGACTGCCGAATTTCATGCCTTGGGATTTCTTAGTATTGGCAGTTAGTTTGTTAACATTGCTCCAGGGTGATAGTTGATTCAAATCTTCCTGAGTTTTCCTGTAGACTGTTACAGGATCTTTGTCACAGGAATAAATAGCTGTGTCATCAGGATAGGAACTCAAGTGTGCATTGTGACAAATTCCATCTATGTCGTTGACATATATTAGAAAGAGAAGGGGTCCGAAGATAGACCCTTGTGGTACTCCACATGATAGGTATGCCTCACTAGAGGTACTTCCATTTGCAACTGTGTGTTGTGATCTGTTATGTAACTTTTTATCCGATTCAATATATTATGGTTAATACTCAGTTCTTGACATTTGGAAAGCAATATAGCATGATTAACCACGTCAAATGCTTTGGACATGTAGATAAGTATACAGGATGTGTTTAAGTTCTGTATGCAGAAAAGATAATTTGGTTGACCTTGGCCAAGGTCAAGGTCATGTAACTCAAGGTCAAATGTTCAAAAATCACTATAAAATCAACTTGTCCTTCCTAACAAACATTCTATTTTTCCCAAATATAGCTATATATGCTTTATTTTAATTTCTGTGTTAGTACAACACATGGCAATGATGAAAAGTGGGATGGTGGACCTAGATAGTGAGGTTCCTTTGGCTATCCTTGACCTGTTTTCATGGAAACAAAAAAAAAAGATGAAATAATTAAAATTACACTTATTTGGCAATAATTCTGGTTTTAATCAATATTTCTGTAAATTTTTAAACCATATGATACCAGTTGAGGCCAATCTGGGAAGAAATGATGGTTGACATTTGCCAAGGTCAAAGTCATGCAATTAAAGGTCAAATGTTAAAAAATCCCCATAAAATCAACATGACTTGCCATACATTCGTTTTAATTGTTTATCTGCAAAATATGTTGGTCTATGTATATAGCATTTTGATAACTATCAAATTTGAAAGATAATCATGTTAAAATGTTTTAATATTGTTGCAACATTAATAGGCTCTATCTAGGCCTATCCTCCACGACGAAATCAAGTGATCTCAGCCTTTGACATAGGTCTATGTCGGATTCACACCCGCACAGCCAACCACCCCTGTATCCAAATTGAGGAGCTGGCTAAACAGAGATCCATGAGACTGAGAATTAGGGCGTATGTCCATTGGCTGGTGTTGTCTGGGAACTGGAGAGGTCAGATTGGTCCTCAGATAATGTGTATAAGATTTATACATGAATGATATGACAATAGTTATAACTTGTTGTGAGAAGATCTCCAAACTTTTACAAAAGTTGTGAAATCTTAGTAGTATTTACTAAAGCCAATAGGAAGGACTTATTGGTTAGTTTGGGTATTGACCCCCAGAGGGAGTAGGGAGCCTTCCCACCAGTGATACCATGACGTCACTGCCGCCCTGCTCCTACTACAACATGGACAATTGATTTTATTTTTCTATTATATTGCCTCACTTGCCCCATTTCGCCTCAATTGCCTCAATATGACGAGCTGTTTTTGTGGGCATTAGTTCCACAGCAATAGAGTCAAGTGTCCACAATGTGAGGCCCCCTAATAAGGGAACTCCTAAGAAACAGGGGATAGCAGCTCCGGCAAAAGGAGTCAATGGTGGTGTCCTCGGTCCACAGGAGACTGACCATGGTCCCCCCAGGCTGGTCGGGCACCCAGCCGGTACGACCCACCAACACAGCACAGAGGTCACACCCTACCATACAGCTTCCGCGCAGTACAACTAAAGTGCCCAGGCTGCACTAACCACTCAATTGGAATGGATAGAGGCTACCTTGTACCTTAGAGGCTACCTTGTAGGAGAGGGCCAGAGAGGCTGATTTGAAGAGGTATCAGAGGCTGATGGAGGCTGTGATAGACTTTGCCGGACTACGCACAGGTAACAACCCGATAGAGGAGGAGACAAGAGGGGCCATGTCTGGGTTCCATGGAGCCTCAACCGGCTTTGGTGGACAGGATGAGGAGGCGTTTGAGGCTCAAATGTTTACCTCAGTCCTTTACCATAGTGCCGACGCAGCCAGAGGGGGTGAATACACACACCATGTACAAGAACCACAACACTCAGGAGGTAAGGTGGGCACTTCCTACCAGTCCTACCTCCTGTGAGTGCAACAACAGTCTCAGCTACTTCAGCAACAATCACAGCCACTTCAGCAGCAGCAGCAACAACAGCCACCCCTACAGAGACTAGCTGCTGTACCATACCATACCATCCTCTACCTCAGCCACCTTCCAGCCAGGGCTGCAGAGGGCCTGGGCTATCTCATCACTCACTGGGGCTACTATCCCCAGATCCGGATGCGGCTCTCCTAGGACCCAGCCAACCCTAAGGTCTGTCTGATTACCTGTGTGATAACTTGAGATTGTATGCCAAAGATTGCAGGATGAGGAGGTAAGATTACCACATTGAAGTAGATTATAAGCAGATTATAAGCAGATGTCCGACCGGGACAAAGCCCGCAAGGATAGCCGGCGAGCCAATAACAGTGGGTAGGGTGCAGACAACAAGGGGGATCACGTTCCCCGGACATCTGCAAATTTCTGTGACCGTTGTGAATGTAACCCATGCAACAAGAAGTACATCGGCAGTAACTAGGGGGGCACATAAAGGGAGGTACTGTAGGAGCCAATTGAGTGGCTTCTATGGCAACCAGTCACCAATGATGGGCAACCCCCCTCAGGGATATGGGAGTGACCTCCCTCCCCCGGGTGGACTGATGCTATTTGTATGTCCTATAGTGTGTCCTAAGAGTGACAATGATAGGTCCATGGAAATTCCTCGCCTTATATTCTGGGACAAGGTTGAATTTTACTATCATTTAGTGGGAGTTTTGCTGCCTGGTTACAAGATTGCATCAGCAACATCCAGAGCCAAGTGTTTTGATGACATTCCTTCCCATCTATGTTGTAGAGATCGACTAGTTTGTGAGGGACCTGGACATCAGGGCTACAGAGTTTAGGTCCATGGTGTGGACGGCCTAAATGTCGAAGACAAAGATTTCCCAGTAGAAGAAATTCCTCGGATTTGCATGCTTGCCGGTGCCACCCCGGTACCCACCAAGCTTGACATCTTGTGCCGTTACGCTGTGTACCTATCTAAATCTTTGAAGTGCTCTACCATCCAGAATTACATCAGTGCTGTGATCAGCCTTAATAACTATTTCAGTTATGATGTGCTCTGCATCAGATCAGAGTTTACTTTTGTAATGACAGTGTCAGCTATCAGCTGTGCACTAGGCGACCTGGAACCTCAGTGTCCCACTTTATTTCTGGAGGACCTATTTTTGATGTTCAACAGACTAGACTTCCAGCGCCAATGAGATTACTGTGGGCATGCATCACCCTGGCCTTTAGAGACCCATTGAGAAAGAGCAACCTAGTCCCAGACTCCCAGTGCCTTGCAGGAGCACTACTTACGTAAAGGAGCAGTGGTGTTTAATGACTGGGCACTGAAGGTAAAGGTGTTCAGTTCAACAATCATTTGTGAAATCTTAGTATTTGCTAAAGCTGATAAAGAATAATGGAGCTGCTATTAAAAGGATTTATAACTGTAGTGATCCCAATACTTGGGGGTAGGCTAGGACTAGGGACTGTCAGGGAACCGTCCAAGTACCTGACTACTAGGGAACTAAGGATCGTATGACTTGCAGCTACCCTCCCAAGGAACGACACAGGTGGATGTAGAGTTGAAAAGAGCCTTTTTTATTCAGGTGTTTGCAGGTGGATGGAAACAATCATGGCTGCACTACCATACTTTACATGGACATCACAGATGATAGAGACAGAACCTGGATTACGTTGCTTCTACCCAATGGTTGGGTGAACATCTGGGGAGCAGGGTCAAATCCAGGGTTCTATAAGTGAGTCTTCATTAGCTGCTACCTTTAGAAGAGGTCGCTGTGTGTGCCCTCATAGGTGGAGCTCCCAGTGGGAACCGCCAGTGACCAGTGAAGGCCTGCCTTATTGCAAGCCATCTGTCCATCCGGGCCAGGTTGGTCATCCGGGCCAGAAGGGCAGAGCTGTAACCATGCCAGATGAGCAGTCCAGGCAGGGTGAGCTTCACCCGGGCAAGGCTTGTAACCAGCCAGGCTGATAACCGGGTAGTACCATCCGGGCCGGATCAAGGACTTATTTGGCCGAGATGGAACCTCTAAGAGGTATAGCATAATCATGCATAATGGTACATAACCACACAACTATTCCTCTTCTGACATCCTAACCAATTTGAAGGAAGTAGATATCCATGTTGGATTTAATTCTCTGCATTTTATCAGTTTCAACACATCTTTAATTGATGAATGAGAGTCTTTATTCAAATCATTCAGCAGTGAAAATATGTGGCCTTCACCTTGGTAAAGGTCAAGCATACTCTTTTTTTTTCATTTCTGTTACCTAGATGGAAATAAAAATCATGACCAAATTAGTTTCAATTATTAAGCAATTTTAAATATTTGACCTGTAATGGTATGATTTGGAACTTTGCCAAGGTCATTCATTACTGATCTCCAGATTGGCCTCATTGAGTACTACATCTAAAGATTTACAACTTACAGTTAATTCAAACCATGATTAAGGCATGACAAAAATGTGTGATTTATATTATTGTGTCATTTTTCTGGTTTCCATGGAGACAGGTCAAGGGTGACTCAGGGATCTTTGCTGTTAGGTCCACTTTATATTTTATTCGCATTTCGCATATCTAGACATTTTTGACAAGAAATACAAAGTTTGGAAGAAAGGACAAGTTGATTTGAAAGTGTTTTTCGAAAATTTGACCTTTAATGGCATGACCTTTAACTTGGCCAGAGTCATGAATAATGTTTAACCACATAGACACTGTTCAGTTTTACATTGTAGGATTTTAGAATATACAATAAGGTTGATTTGAACTAGAATTATGAGCAAATAAGTATTTGAAAATTGTTCTTTTTTTTCAAATTATTGGTTTCCATAGAAACAGGCCTAAGCTAACCAGAGGATGCTAACTATATAGGTTCACCATATATTTTATTATCTGAAAACCTAAGATAGTGGACATTTAGACATATTTGGGGAAAATAGAATGTTCATTAGGAAGGACAAGTTGATTTCATAGTGATTTTTGAACATTTGACCTTGAATTACATGTAATTGACCTTGGCCAAGGTCAACCAACATTTTTTTACAGATAGGCCTCATTGAGTACTAGATGACAGGATTTCGAAAAATACAAATATATTGATTCAAACCAGAATCATGTCAAAATAAGTGAAATTTCAATTATTTTCTCATTATTTTGGTTTCCATGGGTACAGGTCAAGGATAGCAAAAGGAACCTCACTATCTAGGTCCATCATTAATTTCCCTTATTGCCATTTTTTTTGACTAACACAGAACTTAAAATTAGGCATATCTAGCTATATTTGGGGAAAATAGAATGTTCGTTAGGAAGGACAAGTTGATTTTATACTGATTTTCGAAAATTTGACCTTGAGTTACATGACCTTGACCTTGGCCAAGGTCAACTAAATTATTTTTCCAGATAGGTCTCATTGAGTACTTGATGATAGGATTTTGAAACGTACAAAAATATTGATTTAAACCAGAATGGCCAGAATAAGTGAAATTTCAATTCTTTTCTGATTATTTTGGGTTTCCATGGAAACAGGTCAAGGATAGCAAAAGGAACCTCGCTATCAAGGGCCACCATCAATTTACCTCATTGCCATGTGTCTGACTAACAGAACTTAAAATAAAGCATATCTAGCTATATTTGGGGAAAATAGAATGTTCATAAGGAAGGGCAAGTCGATTTTATGGTGATTTTTGAACATTTGACCTTAGAATTGCATGACCTTGACCTTGGCCAAGGTCAACCAAATTTTTTTTTCAGATAGGTCTTATTGAGTACTTGATAATAGGATTTCGAAACGTACAAAAATATTGATTTAAACCAGAGTTATGGCCAAATATGTAAGTTTTCTAAGAATCTCATTATTTTCCCTGGTTGCCATGGTTACCAAGCTCCCCTGACCTTAAGCTACACCAGATGCAAGGCCACCCCACATTTTCATATGCCTCTGAGGGTTACCTATCAGAAAATCATAGGTGGAATTAGTGCTCTTGATTGGCAGTCAGAAATGGTCTGGCTCATGGGCTAAGTTCAAGAAGCCTCAACCGCTGGCAAGTTGATCGTGGACGATATCCTTTTTTTTTCATTGGCTTCGTTTGGGGGTTAGAATACCATATTTTGGCTTGAAACCAAGCCTAAGCTGTACAAAACATCCTATATTTACACGTATAGCTGAATTAGGCCCTAGCCCCCCAGAAAATTTGGTTGAGGCTTCTTAACTTGATCGATCGGCGAAAAAATGTATCGTAAAATTATTGCTCGTTCACACCGTCCCCTT
The DNA here is from genome assembly GCA_947462335.1 of Harmothoe impar. NCBI lineage: Eukaryota > Metazoa > Annelida > Polychaeta > Phyllodocida > Polynoidae > Harmothoe > Harmothoe impar. Next base: position 65,206,850 of record OX381720.1, on the reverse strand, counting down.
TTCCACTCACCAGTGGAGATTTCGGCGCCACTGTTTCTCTATGGGAGTTTTTAACGATCCTTTTTTTCGCCGATCGATCAAGTTAAGAAGCCTCAACCAAATTTTCTGGGGGGCTAGGGCCTAATTCAGCTATTGTACGTGTAAATATAGGATGTTTTGTACAGCTTAGGCTTGGTTTCAAGCCAAAATATGGTATTTTAACCCCCAAACGAAGCCAATGAAAAAAAAGTGTTCTGGCGACGAATTCGTCTCCGCAGTGTCCGGGATTCGAACCCAGGCCGCCGTGGTGCAAGGCGAGAGCGCTAACCACCAGACCATCTCGGCCAGCCTGTCTTGGAACATTCAGTAGGGGACTTTGACCCGCTGAACTTAGGTATCCTTACGCGCCACCGGAAGTGAAGTTTTCGCGAAATACGGAGGTTTGAGGAAATACGGGGGCTGGTTATTCAGCTTTTGCGAAATACGAGGCTCAGTGCTGAAGCCTACCCGACTTGATATTTACTCAAACCATTTAAAAATAAAGGTTGGTATTGTGTAATTATCTTCATTAACATTAATGAATAACTGGTCTGTCAGGTCTGCTATTGTTCAGACTGTGGAATGCTCTTTTCTGAAGCCCCCTTGTTTGGGGTTTAATAAATTATTGGATTTCAAATAGTGAGATTTAAAGGTATGAATTATTCTTTCAAAGACTTTCCCTGGCAAGGGTTTTTGAGAAATGGGTATCTAATTAGTAACATCAGCTCTGTTGCTATGGTAAGGCAATCGTGTGACCATGGCTTTTTCCCATGCTGTAGGAAATGTTGAACTTACAAGGAAGAGATTAAATAAGAAAACAAATTTATCAAGGATGGCAAAGAAGGCATCTTTAAATATTTTTGAAAAAATAAAGGGAATTGCTGAGGATTTTTTAATGTTTATGGTTTTGGCAGCAGCAATTATGGTTTCTGTGGTAATGATTAAATCCGGGATTTCTAAAATTGTGGTAGTACCAGCATATGTCCATCGTGTATAAAAATTGTTAGCGAATTTGGGGCCTATACCAACAAAGTAGTTGTTTATGTGCCTTATCTAGATGTGGATGGACTTGATTCGTCCGCGGACGCCCGACCGGCACTCAGGGCAAAGAACACAGCCCTTCATGCCAACTCTCCATGAGGTGAAGGTGGCTTAGGTGGTGGATACACAGCCGGGGGTCGGGGCTCTGTGGCCCCTCCCACCAGCCCTCCACAGGATGAAGATGAAGTTGATGAAGCTGCGCGGGGGTTAACCTGGTTAACCTGGTTAACCTGGCAGCTATTCCCCCCTGAGTATTCAACAGTCGCACTATCCTGACGTCCCCTCTCGTGACTGATGCTGTAAAACCAAAAAGGCTCCAGTTTTATCCCTTTGTCATCTCTCCTACCCATCACACACTTAACCCTTTCCCTCACATCAGCTCCCCTTACTCCCTCTACTGTCTGGCCAGCATCCTGTGCCATATGCTCTTCCCTCCCTCGTAGCTATTCCCTACTCTGTGCATTGCATCTTCCCTCGCTGCTGTCCTTGTGTCCCACTGCTCCCGGCCACTTGGGGGTCGACCACTACCTGTGGAGGGACTGCTGGCTGGACAGGATGTGCGGCTGGAGGTAACACCTGCTGGGCTGGGGGTGGCTGGGCTAGGGGTGGCTGGGCTAGGGGTGGCTGGGCTAGGGGTGGCTGGGCTGGGGGTGGCTTGGCTGGGGTGGCTGGGCTGGGGGTGGCTGGGCTGGGGGTGGCTTGGCTGGGGTGGCTGGGCTGGGGGTGGCTGGGCTGGGGGTGGCTGGGCTGGGGTAGCTAGGCGTGAAGTGGCTGGGTGGGGGTGGCTGGGCTGGGGGTGGCTGGGCTGGGGCTGGCTGGGGAGCCACTGGCAGGGCTGAGAGCTGGGGCAGCGTTCAGGCCGGCACCACCTTGATGGTGGGGATGATGGGGTGTGGCAGCAGGTACTACTGTACCAAGGGTGAGACACCACCTTCTCTCCTTGATGTTGCTTTAAGTGACGTTGAATGCCCCCTTTCCGCTTTGCAGTAAATGCAGTAAAGTTATCCCCGTCATCACACTTCTCCAAGGGGCACATCCACCCCATGGGGGTCCATGCATTTCTTTCATATGCCGGGCTCTTTTGCTCAAATTGGTGAACGATGCATTGCACACTGTGCAATTATACATATACTCAATGTTATTGTTAACATTTATTACATGCACGTGGTCTTCAGCACGGGTACTTTTTATTTGCAAGTTCAGTAGGTCATGTTGACATTGTGTTAGCCAATCAGAAGCTTGTAAAGTATGTCATGACCTCTATTAATGTCACTTCCTGCCATTTAGAAGCTTCTGATTGGCTGTCAGAGGTCACTTCCGTTCTGCAAGTGTCAACTGTCCTAGTAACACCTGTTTTCTACGTGCTGAACAGGCTCCCATATACTACTTTTGTATCTGAAAAACCTAGGTTACACCCTGATTGAGGTATGGGAGTGTGAGTGGCGAAGTATGGGAGAAAGAGACCCAAAAAAATTCAACTCTAAGTCTCACTGGAAAGTCAATGAGCTCAAGGTGGATAGTTGTCCAATGACGGTAACTTATATCTGCTGATGCAACCAATCACCTGTTTGGTTTGCTTCTGGTGGACATTGAGACTCCCGAATACTTACTCCAACACTTTAAAAAAGTCACAATCTCCAAAGATGATATCCGTCCGCACATCAGAGATTTTGTGAACAGAGAAAATTTGTTCAACACACCTCAGCGATCTTTCATTGGCAGCTATCGTGGCGAGAAAACTTCTGTTAGGCACACAGCTTTTGATATGGTATATGGCGCACGGTTTAACAGTAACCAAAGTACAGATTAGTCTTCCAATATTTCCCGCAAGCCACCTTTTCAAATTTTTCTGATGAGGTGACACAAGCTCGCCGTGGGGGAGATGCTATCTCATACAAAAAAATCTTTTCTGACTGATATAAGTTGATGGGGAATAGTTCATGGCCCAAACTCCCCAGTTATGCAGGTTTGAGGCTAAGGAAGGTCAAATTGGAAAGTTATTAATGTGTTTAAACAAGTTCAATCTTTTGAAAGGTATATATCTTGGCTCCTTGGAACACTTTTTGATACATATCTAACACTAGCAGTTCAGTTTTTAACTGGATTGTCTGTTTCCAGGTGACTCCGGGACCAAAATAAGGTGATTATATATACATTATGTCTTAAAGTACATCACAGCAACTAATTATTTTCTTTGCAAACTGAGACAACATATATCTTGAAGCATACCAAGAATGGATACCCTCAGAAAAATAGTTTTGGGATACTGCTCTATGAATTTTGAAGAAAATATTAAAATTTCAACCACATACTCTCATTTTACCCTAGTTCACTTAAATTGGTTCAATTAATTGTCAAAATCACTCTTCAAAGTCCTGAGGGTATATACTTTAGGAAACATGAACCACTAGGATCCTTTGTTGAACCTACTTGGCACAGTACTGGCCTAAAAATCTCCTATTTCCCCTTATTTCGGTCCAGGAGTCACCCAGGTGACTCGGGGGAAGTAGATGTGGGGGGTTTTTGGTTTTTGTGTTTTCAGAGCCCTACACATTCTATTGGTTATTTCCCCATCTAGGGCCATTTTGTCTACTCTTTTGTCTTTTTTGTCACTAATTTCTTTTGTCAGATCCCTATTGGTTTCTATGTAGGTATCTTTGTCCTGTAGTTGTCCTAGGGCCATTTTCACATAGGAGGCGGTGTCTTGTATGACAGTGGCGCCCCCTTTGTCAGCTGGTTTTATTGTTATGTCATTGTTTTTTGATAGGACTTTTAAGGCTCTTTTTTAGTTTTTGGTTATATTTGGTCTTAGATTGACTGGATAGTCCATGTTGGCCAAATGTACTTCGTTCATGGTAATAAAACCTTCCAAATTGGAGGATCCCTGTAGGGGGTTCCATTTGCTTTTGTCCTTCAGTTCCTGTTCCAGGTCTCTGTTTCCAAAGGCCTGATTCAGATACTGAAGGTCAATTTTGGGTTGAGAAGGGTCGTGATTGGTCTCATACTCTTTTCGGAAGAATAGTTTTATTCTAAGAGATCTATGGAACTTATCTACTTCATTTTTCTCATCACCCGGGTTCGGTTTTTGGGTGGGACAGAAATTGAGTCCCTTTTTAAGGAGGTCATTTTCTGTCCTAGAGAGCCTATGTTTACTGAGATTGACTATGGTAGACTTTGGTTTTTTCTTTTTTCTTTTTTTTTTTTTGGATTTTTCCAGATTTTGATCAATGATATTTTTCTTTCTTTTTTGTTTTTTGCGTCTTGCTGGTGTACTTGCAGCAAGGGTCACTTTCTTATTTTGAGAAGCATTTTTACTTTTTGGTATATCGATATATGATTGATTGACAACACAACAAGAACAGTTTACATTTTTAATGGAACTTTTTTTCTTGCTGGAGGTTACAGAGTACAGTTCGGTTGGAGGCATCATCAGTTACCATTTGGTTGATAATTTCTACTTCTGTATGAAATGAGACATGTCTGCTGAGTTTAGAGTTCAGTAGTGTGCCCCCATCCTGGGGTCCCCCCTCCTCTGGGGTAGGGATTCTGGCAGTATTTTTGATTGATAAAAATATGCAGCCTTTTTTATAAAAGGTTAGAATGCATTATCAATTGAATTTTTTATAAGAATACATACTCTAACAAGTCTCTGTCTCTCCACCCCCCCCCCCCCCCCAGCCCCATACCCCCAGTGGCGTCAGGCCTGTCTGGGCAGAGCCTTGACCCAGCCACTATGGCACCTGTTGTAATAGTGGTGAGAAATTACAGAATGTGTAAATGTTTTGACCAACATCTGTGCACAAATTTACAATGTGAAGTACGGAGATTTACACAATTTTTACTTGGGAATTACAGTAGGGGTTATTACAAGTAAATATCAATCGATGTAAAGACCAGGTAAATTGGTGTGAATCTCAAGCATCATCTTTGTACAGATTCCCAAAGAGATTTACACCTCTCTATATTGCATTTGCCTGTTGTAAAACCCAGAACTCGTGCAGTGCATCTCACCTTCATCCTCGTCCATGAGAACCGGCTCAGACATTGGGGTTGTGGTGGTAGCCTCCCCAGTAGTCCGGCTGACATGCCTTTCCTCTTCTCCCACAGTGTCTCGACCCTGCCCAGTTTTAACCACCACCTTCACGCTGGATTTCACACCCTGCGCACCTCTAACCTTGCTTGTTTCTGCTCCCTTAGGATGCCCGGGACCCCTCTCCTTCTTCCCTGACTGCACTGGGGACTGCAGCACTCCCCTGGGCGTCAGTCCCACCACTCTTTGTTTGTTTCAGGACTCTTTCGGCGTTGGGGGATCTCGCTCCCTCTAGCTTCGCACAGCAGATCATGCGAGTCCAGCAGATCTAGTGGCATGGTGGGAGCCGGACATGTCGTTATGACCTTGGAGGGGGCTCAGCTTACCAGAGCGGTCCTACTTTTGCTTGCAGGGGGGGTTCGCCCCTCCCTCGACTTGTTTCTGTTCCTGCTCCGTTCCTCTTTCTTTTTACCCATTTTTGGAATCACTTTTTTGAAGACCCCAGCCTTGACCAGATGTCAGCCATCACTAAGTCAACTGGCAGATCCTCCTGCATCCGCCAACCAGAAGTGCTCCCGACTGGAACCGGAGGAAGTGGAATCCACTGTAGCAAAGATCCGCCAGATCCGCCAACAGCTGGGATATTTGCCAGAAGGGACCATAGGGAGGTCCCGCAGTCCACCAGCCATCTAGACACCTTATCCCTGAAAACACCATCCTGCCTGAGCCAGGGAAGGAGGCCCCTTTTGATGATCCTTACCACCCGCTCTTGCTGGGCTGCGTCCCCTTCCTTGGCCCCCTTCAGGTTGGGCCAACAGGGATCCCGGCCGAGGGTCTGGCACCTCCTTCAGCCTGTCAAAGGGTATGATCTTCACCAAATGCGGGGGTCATCTTTCTCATACACCACCTGGGAGATCTTTTTTTTGCCGTCCAGGGACCTGTCTAGAGCCGCTGCAGTTTTGGGGAGACCCCCCCCCCCTTTTTACCCGACCAGTGGTAATATGAGGTGGTCCCAACGGGGACTTCATCCCGTACAGCTCGAGCGTAGTTTTGTGCTTGTCGTTCCACTGCCAAGCCACCGCCCCCTCCAGCCAGCCCAGGAACTCCCCCAGCCGAGCCGTTTGACCAAACACAAGGTCCATAACAGACCCTGCATGGCTACCTCCATGAAATGCTTGAACATCCCAGGGGCCTTACAGAACTGTAAACTGGAACAACCCACGGTGCATTGCAACGCCGTCTTCTCCCGATCTTGCGGGGCCAGGGCCACCTGCCAGTAGCCACTGAGGAGGTCTATGGTACGGAAACAACAGTGCCCCACCAGGATCGTTGCTTGAGAGGCTGACCATGCAGCAGACCCCTGGGGAGCCGGGCCCAGGAACGGCCGATGCTGTGGATTCAATCATTTCAGACACCACAGTGGTGGATGTAGGCGGTGGAACGGGTATCAAGTGGCCGCTTGATGCGGAGGATGCAGTGGACCTGCCGGAGCCAGATGCGGTGGATCTCGTGGATCTGGCGGTTGCCTAGGGACCAACGTTCCATTGTTGACACCCTGGCAGATTTTGGCGCGGATTTCAACCTGGTAGCCTGATCTGCTTTCTCTGCCTCCAGCTTCTCCAGCCTCCTGGCCTTGTCCTCTCTCCACCAGATGACCCACTCTCTCTGGGCCCTCCTCTTCATCTTCAATTCCCTCTCACGGTAGCCTTCCACCTGCAGATCTTTTTGGAACCAAGGAGGGGGGCTCACTCCCATCAGCTTGCGAGCCGTGTCTTGGGCAGGCGCAGGAAAATTTCCTCCCCCACTGACCTCTCTACACGTCTACACGCTTTGGCTTGCTGGAGTTAACTGATCTGCCAACCCAGTGGCAGGATCAGCCAACCCTTTGACAAGGGATCCGCCACCAATCTGCCGCTCCCAATACTTAAGGTTGGCTAAATATGGAAGAACAGAATTGATAGTTGTACATTGTATTTTTTTCTTTCACTATCAACATTTCCGTCCTTGGCAAGGTTTGACATAATTTATAGCATACAGGAAGTCTGGATGATAAAGACATCCAATGTGTAGTTTTACATCCTATAGTTGTTGGTTCACAACAATACTAACATACCTCTTACTCATTGATCGTAAATAGGAAGTGCTATCTGATACAAGTCATGCCTCTCTCATCATGATAATAGAGTTTAATTACTTGAATAGCTTTTATGACTCCGCCATTGTATCAACACCAATTATGTTGTACAAATATAGTGAATTAGAAATAGGCTGCAGAATCACTAGTATGTGGTCTCAAACATCTGCTAAGGCTCAATTGTTAAAGCAACTATATAAGCTGGTTTTTCATCCTTAAATGTTGTGTGAAATAAATGGTAGGAGTCATTATGGAACAACATGGAGAGAATTTAACATATTTTGTCACCAGTGAACATCTGTGTTCATCAGGGGTCTATGTTATGCATTTCTATGTTTAGGCGTAACTTCCAGTAACTGACAGTGCCCCCAGGGTGCGTTCCTTCAGAGGCATTGGAACTCTCCACCATAGCAGGGGGTAACACCACTGGACAAGCTAAGCAGCAAGCAGGCAGAGCAACAGCAACTTGTTTTTTTCTTGTTTCTATTTTATGTCACAATGGTGACTTGTGTAGCATGTAATGCCTCCTACAATGGAAACAGTAAGAAGTGCCCACAGTGTGGTGTTCCCAACCCAGCTAGGGTCACTGGACAGGCCAAGGAGCAGCCCATGGAGAAACCACCCGAGGTCCAGGGCCAGCCGGTGATGGCCGCCAATGGAGGCGGGAGAGACCGGCCAGGGATCGGCGGAGAGCCCCCAACAATCCCCAAGGACATAGCAAGCCTGACGGACGAAGAGCTTGATGCAGGGATCATGGCAACGGAGAAGGCCAAAGCAGATGAAACCCCCTGGTGCCTTTGTTTAGATGCATTGGAGCTTTCCACCTAAGGAGGGGGTAACACCACTGGACAAACAAAGCAGCAAGCAGGCAGAGCAGCAGCAAGTTTTTTTTGTTGTTGTTTATTCTAATAAATAGCCCGGGTCACTTTGTGACACACAGTTTACACCATATTCTATTGTCATGTTAACCTCAACTTACAAACTCTACAGTATTCTAGTATAGTTGTCTTTTCAAAGATATATCATTGACTCTTGGTCAGCAGTCAACCTTTTTTCAGTACAATGTGGCTGTATTATTTTTTAGGGAGCAACAAAACCATGACTGATGGTATGAACATAATAGAAGACTCACCTGCATCCACTACAGAGGCAGAGTGGGTCACCTTCCCCCCGGGTGATGTTCTCAATGACCCTTGGTTTGAAAAGATCAAGTATGTTTTTCCCAAAAATGAGACAGTGCTGGTAAGTATGCTTAGACTATTCTTTATCAGTGTATATGTAACAATTGCCCATGAATTATAGCCTCAGAGAAATCATGTGACAGTTAGTTAGAGGGTAACAGTGAAGATAATTGTTTATTATGCTCTTAATATAAGATTTAAATGTTCTTATCAACAACAACATGTTTGGTACAGATAGTTTGATACAGTGATAGTTTGTAAAAACATAATCTCTCCAGAAAAGATGAGATCAGTCTTTGTAGGGTATAACATTCTCTCTGCACATGTGGATAAAAGCATTTCCTGTCCATGGACACATTTAAACTGTTACATAAAAGTAATGATGATATAGAAATACGATGGTCATAAATCCAAGGATGCTATTTTGTGCAATGTTTACAGACCACCTGGGGTTATCACTTGCTCTAGTATTGCTGAACACAAATACCTTCAGCCACCAGAATATAAGTCTCCCCATCCAACATAAACAAGTCACTTTTGTAACAGAACTACAGGAATTTGCTTTATTGCTCTTAATTTCCAAAGTGATCCCAATTTAATCATAGCAACAACAATCGGCCACAACTCTCTTTCTGCTGAGCTACACAAAACTTCAGACGGGCCTTATTCAAAATGATTAACCTAATTGAATTCAGACACTAAATCGTCATCCCATGTACCATACAACCAATCATTACAAATGCCACACCAAACCCCAACATGGAAGCATCCACAAAGACAGTATAACATTCATTAAACTCCAGACTAATGATAGATGCACACCCATTAAACATCAGCGAAAAATGCTTCCACTATTTTAAGTCGTCTTTAAACAACTCATTAAAAACAATTTTATCAGATTGTTTTTTTACAGTATTAATCAAATTAATTGCACGTCTTGAAAAAGTTCTACCACCTCTGATTATAGTACTACAATGGGATAGAACCCCTACCAGTTGTTGTAAATTCTTCTTTGAATATGAATCCAATTAAAAAAATTCATCAATGAAGCTTCGATAGCTCATCTACCGGTAAATACAATTTCATAATCTTACTATCCAATTCAATCCCCAGATAGCGAATCCTAGTACAAGGCGTGATTATTTCTTAAAATTAATGAAAAAAACTAAGCTTCTCAACAAATCAATAATGGCAAACATCATTGATTCACAATCACTTTTTATATAAACCATCATCAAAATATCATCCAAATATCCATAAACCCTAGCGAAACCCCTCCTACGCATACATCTGACAATAAATTCAGTATGCATAGTAAAATTATATGGAGCACTCCTGATACCAAACGTTAAAGAATTATTTACATACCAAGAACTACCATCACCCATATTCCACTCATATCCCTAGAACTTTCTGTGCTTGCCAAATACTGGTATACTACGATACGCTCCTTCAATAGCAATCAAACATAAATAGTTATTAAGCGCAAATCTTTCGCCACACCCTTAACAGCAATATAACAAAAAGGCTCTTAAATATCCTCCATACAATTATTAATGCTTCTTGCAGCAGGCCTGCTTGCATCTGTAATACATCTTATAGTTTCACCCTGATCTTTATCCACAGCCCCCAGGGCATGAACACAAAAAGGCTTCTCAGACACCAGATCAATAATACGTATACAGGATTTGTTAAAGTTCCATCCCTGACAGATTGGCCTCGAAAGGCCCCGTATTTCGTTGAGACCCTTTATACGGGGCCTTGAGAACTTAAACTGATCCTGTATTTATTTTTAAATGTATTTGTTACCTAACGACAGAGAAAAAGACTGCCGCATGATACCTTGCTCGATACCCACTTTCGCTCTGTGCGCCTACGCCAAAAAAAAGTCCCCCCCTTCGATCCTCGATATCGTCTTTGTTTGTACAAATTAGGCCTTTTTTTGCATTTTAATGTATTAATTTGTTAAAAAAACAAGAGGATAGAAGTATAAGATTTTACAAAAAAAATGAGTACCCGACGAATTCGTTTGCGCATCGTCGGGGAATCAAACCCGGGTCGCCTCAGTGTAAGGCAAGAACGCTCCCCACTAGACCACCGCGGAATGGCTTGGTTTGGATGGCTTAGTTGGCGACTTTGAACTGCTGACCTCAGGTATTCTTACGTCAGCCGGGAAGTGAAGTTTTCGCGAAATACGGAGGTTTGAGGAAATACGGGGGCTGGTTATTCACCTTTTGCAAAATACGAGGCTCAGTGCTGTATTCTACCCCACTTCATATTCAGCATTTCCATTTAAAAATAACTTCAGCTAATTCTCCTACTTCCATGGCATTCATAATTGATTTTGCTTTAGGCTTCAAAATAGAATTATAATTAACACAGTTATAACGCAAATCAATATCATCATTTACAATCTTGAAACCTAACATAGCTGCTTCAAACAAATATGGTAGATTATGATCCAATCCACCACCTCGTATAGCCTGTCTTACATAGTTGCATGGCCGTAATAATGACCTCGTGGCCTTAATATAATGAACACACAAACCCTTACAGAGCTTAAACTCACCCCAATTTTCCAGAAATTCCAACATCTATTTGTTTAGTGAGCGAATACTCTGACACACAATATCTTGTATGGTCGCAGACTCCGACCCATCTTCCACAAAATTATCACCAGATACTGTAATGCCCATATTGCCCTACATACTTGGATTAACCTCAACATTCCTAGCCAGATTGATTATGTCACAATTATCTCAAATAAATTGAACATGACCCGGTACATCAATACATAGATTGCCAATAGTAGCATGGATTAGATCATACACATTAACAATGGAATAATCCCAGCAATTATATTCATATACGTCTCACAATGAAATTAAATGAACTACAAAACCCAATAATTTTCTGACGCAATCTCAAACTTACATACCACATAGACGACACATACACACACACCATCCACCCTACCCCCCCCTTTCTCGAACACAGGCTGCAACCCCTACCTCCCTCCAAAATTAGAACCTAGGGGACTCCCCCCCCCCGCTTCCCCTTCCAGCATTGCATGCACCCTGTTTATGGTCCTTTATGGACAGACATGCAACCTGAAGCATTGATCTCCCCATAAGCATTTTCCCTCGTTCCACCTGAAACACCTCTGAGCCCCTAGATCCATACCCGTCGCCCTACCCCTACCCCTGCACTAGGGAGCACAGAATCACTCCCTAGAAGCTCACGCACATCATCATCATCCCTCTTAACAAACACTCCCAGACCATCATCCTTCACCATTGATCTCACCACACTGTTATACTTACGAATATTCTCATACCGGTGAAGGTCCTTACCGGCCATAAATCTAATATGACTCACAGAAGGACCCACTTCCTCTTTTTTCTTGATTAAGTCCTCCACATTCCGCAGACTAAAATACAATATCTCCTTTTAGTTTAACTTTTTGTTCTTAATATCGGAGGGCAGATAACGTTTGATATCAACCAACTCACTGTCAGACTCTTATGTGGACAAGCTGCCAGGCTTCTTCTTGGACTTCTTCTTCTCCTTTTTCTTCTTCGGACCTGGCAAAGATGACCACTCTTCCTCCTCTTCTGACGATACATGCTTCGAATGCTGACTCTTTTTATACTTCTTTGTATCTTTCCCACTGACGGCACCCCTCGGACTCCTCTACAACACTGTCCTCTTCTGACCCGTCACTACCAGAGACTAAACCAGTATCAGCTACCACAGATTTCCTTCCTTTTGGATCACTAAAAGGCACCTCCTTCTTATCCTTACCATGGACATAGTCACAAATTGTTTGATCCCTCTCCTTGACTTTAGCTAACAGCTTAATGTCCATGTCATCCACGTACCCATCGTATTTAATTCTACATGTCTCAGATTCTACTGCCTTGCTTCTTGTTCGTGCCAACCTAGCTCGTAATCTAGCCAACTCCTCCGAATCCTCCAATTCCAGTAGACGCTTCTCTTCAAAATGTAGCTCCTCTCTAAGGGATAATATATCCGGCCTCACGGTTCTCTCCAATGAGGTGGCACCCCCACTCCTCGCTGGTCCCAGGCTAAACCCGGCTGAGCCCTGAGCATCGCCATTACCTCCAACAGCACCACATCCACCTCCCATGAGAGATTCGCTACCGTGAGGTTCTCGTACGATACCGTAACGACTAGCTCCCTCATGACCAGCCCCCTTGGGATGGTCCATATGGTGATGCAAACCCTCACCTCCATCTGATTTTCTTCTATCCGGACCTCTCCCCTCGTTATTTCCGTCCTCATCTCTAAGCCCTGAACACACCCTACATACGTCACACTTTGGATTACTGCACCCGTCGAAGCTGTCCCCGCAAACATGACACTCCTTCATACCGAAAAACACGTGGTAATGTTTACAACCCTAGATCTTGCGTACCACACGTGGTAATATTTACACTCTTAGTTCCTGCGTAAAACACAAGATGGCGGCGTTGCTGCACCGGCTCTGAGGCGCTTCTCACTGGAAATTTGCATAATACGTGAAGTTTCTTCACCCCAAGACGTTCACACACCTTCCTCAAACATTAAACACTCCTCCTGAACAATTCCAGATGTAAACTTCTTTACAGACCGCCGTAAACTTGAAGAAAAAATTGCAGTCTGCACCCGTGTCCGACCTCAATGGTGGCTAAAGGCTCAAGACCTGACCATCGTCTTCATGGAAGTGAATCAATATTGGCGCATGCGCACTGCCACCTGAATATATAATGAGTTGAGGCTTTCCCGCGCTGCTAGAATTATGGACATGAAAACATTTCCTGTATCATTATTATTTGTTGTTTTTACTATTGTGGCATTTTTTGACATTTCTGTTATCTACTTGCCGTAAACATTTTCTCGGTAAGCAGATGACTTGTTCAACATTTCTGATCTATAAACTGTCATCTCTTGTCTCCTCTCTACCTGGAGCTAGTGCACACAGTTTCTGGGAGAGGACTTGGGTCCTCTCCGGGTTTCCGCTCTCAGGTGGGTGGCCGACCCTCCCACCTGGTCACGTGACCAAAGGCCCCGTGCTTATATAAGACCTGTGTGTTTCCTCGTGAGGCTAGTCAGTGCAGGCCCGGCTGACGGCGTACTTCACCTGGTCCCACCATGCGGACAAAGCTGTATATCTTAATTATACTGATTGTTTCCTATATATATAGAAACTTGACAAAAGCTGTTTGTTATTATCACATTGAGTGTTTTCTGTTCAGAAATATGAGTGCTTTGTAATAAAAGTCTGTTTATTCTCTCACCTGGAAACTGCCGTTCTCGATGTTCCTTAAACTAGAATAACTGTGAGCCTCCACAATATCATCAATTGTAACCTGAAATAGTCAGGAACTTGGGATTCAACATTTGACCATATAATCATTGCATATTTCTGTAGCACAGACATGAGAGGAACTCTGCCATATACTGGTTGTGTCAAGTAAAACATATGGCTGATTTTCACGAAACTGCTTTGTTCACTTATTTTTTTCTCCTGCCTATTTTTTTTCAAATATGATAGATACATCAATCCTAACGCCCTCGCCAATAGCCCTCAGTGCTGTATAAAAAGCTATCCAACCAACCTGGATCAATGTGAGAGGGTGCTACCATGTACCACCCTTCTTCCCATAGGATATCTAAGGTTAATTGTAGTAAATAAGATGTTTCATACATGTTTTGATATCCTTTTCTGGCCACAAGTCAATTTCTTACAAGAACCCAAAATTTAGAGATGTTTTGAGCCTTATGTATGCTCATATGGACTAGAATAAGGGAGGGGTGTGTGCTGGAACATATATATGTAGCAGTTAAGAACCTGTGAGATTGGATAGAATACAGTAGGGGGAGCATATCCTATGTTAATCCTCTCAGTCAGCGTTGTGGCTTCACGCCTAAAGCCCTCAGGAATAGCTCTCAGTGCTATACTAAATGATATCCAACCACCCTGAATCGATGTGTGAGGAGACTACCATGTACATGTGTACCAACCTTCTTCCCATACAATATCTAAGGTTAATTATGGTAAAAATTATATATTTTATTCATGTTTTAATATGATTTGTCGGTCAAAAAATCAACAATTTCTCACAATAGCGCCAAAAATAGAAATGTTTTGAGCCTTATACATATCACATGAACTAAAATAAGGCAGGGGAGGTGTACAGCTATGTGTGGGAGACAAATAAGAACCCAAGAGATGAATGAAACATGCTAAAATGAACTTTGGCAGGTATATCAGTGCTATACTAAATGATATCAAACCACCCTAAATCGATGTGTGAGGAGCCTCCCATGTACCACCCTTGCTCCTATGGGATATCTTATGTTAAATGTAAAGAATAATATGTTTATTCATGTTTTAAGATACTTTTCTGGCCAAAAAGTGAACAATTTCTTACAAGAACCAAAAATATAGAAATATTTTGAGCCTCATGTATGCCTCAAGGACTGGAATAAGGGAGGGGGATGTATAGCTATGTATCAAAAACAATAAAGAACCCAAAAGTTGAATCCAACATGCTACAATGAACTTCGGCAGGTATATCCTATATATGTCAAGCCTGTCAGGCAGTGTCGTGGCTTCACGCCTAACGCCCTTACAAATAGCTCTCAGTGCTGTACAAAAAGCTATCCAAACAATCTGAATCGATGTGTGAGGTGATACCATGTCCCACCCTTCTTCCCATAGGATATCTAAGATTAATTATAGTAAATATAAGTAATTATTTTCTTTGACAATGAGTAATATAGAGATTTCAGGGGTTTTCAATATATACCATCATGTTTCCTCGGCCAAGAAAACATTAAAAGGACCTATCAAGTAGCTATAAATGGATTCCTACCCCAGGTTAGGATGTTTACCTTAATATTAAAGCATAATATGAATGAAAGAAATGCCCTTATACATATTAAGAGGGTCTCCTTCTTGAAGGGAAAGGGCGTTAGGCGTGAAGCCACGCAATATGACTATATAACTTTGCCCCTCTACCATACATTTGCTATATATATTTAACCTGCCCCAATGTTCCTGATGTATGGCCCACCCCCTAAGGTACATGGATACAAAAGGTTTTAGGCATACTCCTACATTAAATTTGGACCCCTTGGTGCATGAAAAAAAGCAGTTTCGTGAAAAACTGTCATATATAATTCAACAACACAAGTTATTTGTATATATTGCACATTGGCCTTTGGGACAGGCCACCAAAAGCTTACATGACCCCACACCTTGTGCAAGCCCTTACCAGGCTCTCCCCCAAGTTCCCCAACCAACAGCTAGATACTGGGTAGGATTAGGTCGGCCAGTGGAAGGGTTAGGGCAGCTCACTCAAAGGTCACCCAACCTCACCTTTTGAGCTAGGCACAAAAGCAGTTCGCCCAAGCTGGCACTAGCATACCCTAGCTTCACTCCAATTTGCTGGGATGGTCTCATCGCCTATCCTTATAACGAAGCATTATGGGAAACCTGCTGATCATTGACCAATGCAAAGCATGTCTAACCCCTCTTATAATGTTTGCTACAGGATGGACTACGTAATGCTTGGCCCTATGTCAAACCTACGTCCGAAGTACTATATGGCGTGACCAGCCATTGGACATCTCCTGATAGTGTCAAAATGATTGAAATAGCAGAAAATCCGGAACTCCGTGCCAAATTCTACTGTTTTATATTTAGTTGGCCACACTGGGGGAAATATTCTACCCAATGTCGTCCTGGATCAAGCAGTTACTTCAAACTCGGCATTCAATATCTACCTCGTTCAATGGTGTCAGATAGTCCCTATTATTTTATTGTCAATACAACCATTGCGTTAATGGGATTGGTATTCGGTATCCTTGGTAGGTAAATTTAAGAAAGATTTATCAGCCTCTTTTGTTAGAACCTGGGTTCATGACCCATAACTACGATTTTAAATTAACCATTTGTAATCTCCCTGTTGAATGACAGAGGTCATCTTCCTCCTAGAAGGTGGAACAGGCAAGCTGGAATAATATTTAGGATCAGAGTTCCTCTCTGAGGGTTATTTTACTCAGCTTCACGTTGTAAAGCCTCGTGGAATAACTCTCAGTCAGGAACTCGATGAGTGCTCCTTTGTGTTTATTTCATGAACAATATTCTTAAAATTTGATTTAATTGCTCTGTAAAGGCCAATTTATAGTGGTTAAATGCACAATTGTGATGATATGAGAGGCCCTGAATTACAGACATGGGTTATGTCACGGGGGATGTTCAATATGGGCTTCCTCGGTTAAGTCAATGGTAGTGCCATATTGATCATGGAATGAACTAGGTTACCTATTTCACTTAATTATTAAGCGATGTATGTAGAAATTCATAATTTTATAATTCTGATACAATGTGATTGATATATTTCAGGAAACATACTGATTTTGATTGCAATTTCAACAAGAAAGGCACTAAGAACTACAACAAATATGTTGCTGGCTGGGATTGCAGTGACAGACATTTTGTGCTCATTAAGTAATCTTCTCTATGAGGTAAGTAGTCATGTGTCATACTGTGTTAGGCTGACCATCACTCCTAGGTCTTCCTATCCAACTTATATCCTGCTTGATCACCATCTCTGTGTCCCTCTATCTCTTCCAAATGTTCCAAATTGAGTATTTTTCATACCCATTGTGCATGTTTTAATGTAACATCCAGGGTCTTATGCATTCCTCCAGGTATCCACATTTTACCACATGGTCTTAATCCTTCTTCCATTGTGACACATACCTACCTATTCAAATGTAGTTTCCCACCTTTGGCATCACTCAATGTGCTATGGCACCCTACATTGTGGTAGTCTGCCTGTCAGCAGAGAGCCAGTCCCAAATCACAGTTTCATATAGCAGATGCACTCCCCATATCCAACATTTCAAATCCATTTTTCTCAGCTTCTAATCAACGATCTAACAAAAATAAAACTGATTTGGAACGCCTGTCCCTAATCTAAGACAGCCGGCAGTGTACCTCTACATGGTTATAGCTGATCTAAGACAGCCTATATGCTGAAACAGTGTACCTCTACCCTCCCAGCTAGCACCTTATGTAAAAAGCACATCTTTTACTGGTCATATTCACATTGATACGTGAGAATGACCTGATCATGACGTCTCAAGGGAGTAAATCCTTATACATAGCAGTTTGACTGGAAACTGATGTACTGTTTACATCTAAATGGCAATTAGAAAGAGACATAACAATTTGATAGCATCCATACATATCTATGTGGTCATTATTTCATGATGATCAGAATATCACATCTTTTTTTCGAGAAGTTAAACACATAAAACATTAATGTCAAATTCATGCCTTAAGGTGCATGTTAAAATGACATAATAAATTTGACATCAACATTACGCATACTTTATATGTGTAGTACATCTTTATCTTGTCAGATTATGACGTCTATAAGAAATCTGTTATTTAGCTCTCAATAGAATACAATCTACATTGGCAGTAGTTTGACCATTAATTAGTATCTATTCAACACAATTAATTGACATAGAAGACGAAACTTGAATAACTTTTTGCCTGGCATGTATGATCTGTTATTTTTGTTTCTATAGAATAATCATTAATGGGAGAACCAGGAGATTAACATGAGCACACCTTTTCTTTGGTCGCTAAATCTATTCAAATCCCATAGACTGACCATGAGCTGTCACATCTTGGCCACTGTCCTAGGATCAATGTGCTAAGTCTCTGAAGGAATATTGGTGATGTCTACAGGCAAAATACGCTGATTAAATCAATTGCCTTCAATGTTACCTACTTCTGATGGAGAAGTCTTTCACTAGGTGTAGGGTAGACGTTAGATACATGTCTTTTTATGATGTCTAAAATGTGTTTGCATCTGGCATCTTATTTATGAAATAAATTTATACCACAATCAAAATGATTTTGGAATATACCCACCTCACACAATGTTACAATTATTCCACTTACTTACATCTTTATATCGCATCTTCCTGATGTCTTTCAAATCTTTCAAAGCAGGTCATATTAACATTATTATGTTACATTGAAAAGATGTCCGAAGAATGATGTCTAAACCATTTGCATATAGGACGTAATGAGGCTAAGAATACGACGTAACCAAATGTAGTAAATATCTATGGAGAAAAGATGTAGAGATGACGTGATTAACTACGAGTTTTGCTAGCTGGGCTGGATGTCCTCCTCCACCTCCTCTTTATGGCTGGTTGCCACAAAGGCTGTGGGGGGGGGGGCGCTCTGATGGCTACAGAGAAGTATGGGTACTGAGGCTGTGGGGGGACACTCCAATGGCTACAAAGAAGTATGGGTACTGAGGCTGTGGGGGGACGCTCTGATGGCTACAGAGAAGTAGGGGTACTGAGGCTGTGGGGGGACGCTCTGATGGCTACAGAGAAGTATGGGTACTGAGGCTGTGGGGGGACGCTCTGATGGCTACAGACAAGTAGGGGTACTGAGGCTGTGGGGGGACGCTCTGATGGCTACAGAGAAGTAGGGGTACTGAGGCTGTGGGGGAATGCTCTGTTGGCTACAGAGAAGTAGGGGTACTGAGGCTGTGGGGGGACGCTCTGATGGCTACAGAGAAGTAGGGGTACTGAGGCTGTGGGGAGACGCTATGATGCACCATTTCCCACCATTGGGGAACTACAATCTTTGTCCCTGCCCCCCTGACCACCGCAATACATATATTCCAGACACAAACAACAATTAAATGTTACTTTCCAGTACCCAGTATCCATCGCGAAGACTTATATAGATCCACTTATTGGGCCGGCTGGCTGCTTGACTGTCTACACACTAAGGGAAACGGTTCAGATTGGTGTGGTGAACCTTTTCATAATCCTGAGCTTTGAAAGGTAAGTTACTTCTGGTGAGCTGCATTTATTGGACAGTGCTAATGTTTTATATTGTAGTACGGAGTTTTGCTGCTTTGGCACCTCTTGTTTTCACCTTGCCTAATTTTTTGACAGGAGTAGTTAGCTGGTCTTACTTGACAAGAAGCTAGTTGGAACCTCAATCCCAGTTCAATGCTGTTGTGATATGAGCCATAGAAGTATTCATGCAGTAAAAGTATCAACTCCATACTTAATGAAGTATTTACACAGAACTATGTCTAGCTGAGCTGACTAAGAAGACAGCTTATCAATCAACATGGCATCCCCAAAAAAATTGTTGCGATGAAGGAGAATAGACATATCATATAAAAATATTTGATGGGTTGATGAAGGCTGAGGGGAATGACATCACAGCGTCACCTGAGCTAGGGAGTATGGAGGCTGGTGTCCCTGTCTTCAATAGACTGACTAACTGGTTAGTCATTACACATCAACTTCATACTTAATCATTGTGAGGCAACATAGGACATGAGATGTCTGTAACTAATATCACATGTAAAAAAATGCTCCGGGAAAAACCTTAGTCAAACACATAGGAGAGGATCCATACTTGATATACCAGACAATAAACACATACTCCATGCATTACAGCAGGTATAAGACATTGAGGAGGGCCAGGGCGACCACTGAGAGGACAAGATGACGTCAGATGGCTAGAGGCTACAACAGGTCATGCTACCTTCAGCATGATGACTGAAACCACTGTCACAAACCTTCAAACATTCATGGATATTCAGAAAAAAACAGATACAGAGGAAATTGTATCTTGACAGAGCATTAAACCTGATTTGCAAAAAAAAAAAGGAGGAAGTGGTTAACCTCCCGAATACACAGAAAAAAACCTGAACACTATCATTTGTGAAAATACAGTCAGGTTGGTTTGAGCAAGTTGAATCTGTCCTGGGTCTTGGTCACTTACAAGTAGGAAACACTCAGAATAATGGTGGAAACCAAGATGGAGACACCATGTCCAAGCTGGAAATGGAGCTTACAAGAAACGAAACAATAAGCCACAATCCATAAATGTCATTCTTGAAGAAAACACCGAAGTCATAGCTGATGAAAGACTTGAAACACTTAAAAAGAAGGGTTAACAGGAGTAGTATAGTATGTATCGGAACGGGACTATAGTTAAGTACTGTTTATTACTCAATCGACATGCAGCCAATCAGAGGCCTCCATTTGGTCACGTGACCGGAAGTGACCTACTTAGGGGATTAGTGGTGACGTCACGTGACCTAGTTAGCCAATCAGAGGCCGCCATTGGGTCACGTGACCGGAAGTGACCTACTTAGGGGATTAGCGGTGCATTCTGGGTAACCCTGCAGCCAATCAGAGGCCTCCATTGGGTGACCGGAAGTGACCTACTTAGGGGATGGTGCATTCTGGGTAACCTACTGACCTACTTAGGGGACCGGAAGTGACGTCACATGACCTAATGGCCAACCGGAAGTGACCTCATTGAGGATCACGTGACCGGAAGTGACCTGATTGATCACGTGACCGGAAGAAGAAGAAGAAGAAGAAGAAGAAGAAGAAGAAGAAGAAGTGACGTCACGCGACTTAATGAAGAGATGAGCGTCTTTAAGGGGTCACGGGCTTTAAAATGTGATATCTTTTTTTTTGGAGGAGGAGGCGAGTCTCTTATTTTTTTTTGGTAAACTAATAAAAAACACCACGATATAAGTTTTTTTTCATTTTTTATTGTTTTACGA
This sequence comes from Harmothoe impar, assembly GCA_947462335.1. Taxonomy (NCBI): domain Eukaryota; kingdom Metazoa; phylum Annelida; class Polychaeta; order Phyllodocida; family Polynoidae; genus Harmothoe; species Harmothoe impar. Next base: position 65,185,796 of record OX381720.1, on the reverse strand, counting down.
GCGACTGGAAGTGACTTATTGAACTAGTTAGAAGCGTTCTTTAGAGTGTATAAGGGGGAAGGAGGGGAAGGAGGGGAGGGGAGGGGGGGAGGGGGGCCCTTTTAACATGCATGGGGAGGGGGGCGCTTTTAGGATGCATGGGGCGAGTGGGGGAGGGGGGGAGGGGGGGGGAGGGGGGCACTCTAGGGGGGGGCACTCTAAGGGGCGCGTTTGTCTCTTTTAAGAAAGAAAAAGATTTTCAATCGAGAGACACGCTTCTTCCTCTCGAGAGGAAGAAGCGTGTCTCTTCGTGTTTTTTTTTTGTTTATCACGTGCTGCGATGAGGTGATCAGCTGCGACTGGAGGAAGTGACACTTTAAGAGATCGCGCGTCTTAATTGTTATGATATATATATTTTTTTTTTTTTTTTTTTTTTTTTTTTTTTACTTACTAATAAAGAAGACGTATGAAAATAAAACACAACAATTCACATGTCCGTCGTTCTCGTTGTTTCTTGCTTGATAAAGTCAAGTAATATCGCGATGCCGAGGCCAAACTTTCCCATGTCCTCAGTCAACACTCGAAGGAGTTCAAAAGGCGTACCGCCGGCGCCGTCAGCTTCATCTTGCCACATTTTCAACACTCGGAAGGCCCACTCAGCGGGACTTCCTCCGTATTCGCATTCTTCAGCGATCTTATCTAACCTCTCAGGCGACAATTTTAAATGGTCCCCCACCTCTTTCCACCTGCTACCCAGACGTCTGCCGAGGGTGCCCAAGTGCTTATGCATCGCGCGCGAGTCGGGGTTTTCGAAATCCAACCCCTGTCTGTGGAGAAGGGCCATCCACTGAGCCAACAGTTCCATGCGTCTAATGCGGGTGAAGACGCGACCGAGCTCGCCCCATCTATGACGATGCGGGGTTTCACCCCACCACACTCGGAACATCGCCGTACACAGCTCCTCCGGTGTCTTGACACTGCGCTCTACTAGAGCATCCATACGGGCGGCGCTGACTTTTAAGCTACTGCCCAACTCTCTCCAACAGCCGCTCAACTCTTTACCTAGTTGACGAAGCAAGGCGTCGCTATAGGCTAACCGCCGCTGTCCTACCTGTCGGGTCTCCCCATCATCGGTCTGCTGCCTCGCGCCGCGTCTCACGTCGTCAAGCCGCATTAACTTTTTTTCAGGCGCACCGGGCGGTGAAGGCGAGCTTGAAAGTGGAATAGCTTGAGCCATCTCGTCTCGTCTCGGCGGCGGCGGCAGCGGCGGCGGCGGCGGCGGCGGCGGTGGCGGCGGTGGTGGTGGTGGCGGTGGTGGTGGTAGTAGCCGTTACTGGGGTCAGAGGCGATATGTTTTTTTTCCAACAGAAATGAGAGCTTTTTATACAGAGGGAGTTTAATCCCATTTCCAACAGCGCTCCAGCTGTCTAGCGCCCTGTCCGCATGACGCTTTTTCAGCCGCTCCGCTCCTTAAGAGCTTAGATGACGAGGGGGTGTGGCATCGCTATCCGTGGAGACCAGCTGAAAACGGTGTTTTTTCCTCACTCATAGCCTTAATACCTCCTACCCCCTACCCGAGGACGTCTCCCTCCCTCTGACATTCATTGTAACAAACGTCAGAGGTCAGGTGAAAATCGGATTTTTTTTCATGCACAGCCTTAGGCAGCTGTCACCCCTCCCTATTGAACTAGCCGGCCGCCCGCCCGCCTGGCCGGCCCGGTCTACTCACCACGGCAGGAGGTGGCGATTTATGTCTTACACTTAAGTCGCTCACCACATGCACACGCCTCTACTCACAGACAGACACGTTCGTCTTAGGGGGGTCCTGCTTCACGCCACACGCCTCCTGTAGTTTTTTTTTGTATACACACTGTAAGCTCATCACCGTTACCGTTAATCCTTTATACAGCTAACGCGCGCTGAATGGCTGAACAGGGTGGTAAGCGGCTTAGCTCACCACAGTGGATCCCTCAAAAAGGGATCCAGCTGAAAACGTCATACCTTATGTCTTTGTGAATGGCCGTCGCCGGTCAGTCGACGGCAGGCAGCAACCGCTTAACCCTTTATACAGCTAATGCGCGTTGAATTGCTGAACAGGGTGGTAAGCGGCTTAGCTCATCATCACAGTCGATCTCTCAAAAGAGGGGGGGGGAAAGGGATCCAGCTGAAAACGTCATGCCTTATGTCTTTTTGTTTCTCTTTGTGAATGGCCGCCGGCCAGCCGGCGGCAGCTGAACAGGGTCGGTAAGTAGCTTAGCTCTAGAAGCGAGAAGGCGTATATAAGGGGCTTGGAAACCTCCATTCACTCACTCATTCTTTTTTGCTGCTCTCTACAGTCACCACCATGAGCAAAAGACAACAGCTAGCGGCGTTCAAGAACAAGAAGACTACGCGGAACAGCGTTCGTTTAGCGTCAGTGCCTGCTCTTGCTACTGAACATGAGACTACCGCCGCAGCCGGTTGGTCTTATCACCCTCCTGCTGTAGCGAGCACTCGCGGCAGTAGTAGTAGTAGTAGTAGTAGCAGTAGCACTAGTAGTAGCAGTAGTAGTAGTAGTGGTAGTAGTACTAGTAGTACTACTGGTAGCAGTCGTCGTGCTAGCGACGTTGTTACACTCGCGACGGTACACGTTGCTGCTAAGCGCGCTGCCGCTGCTACCGCCGTCCCGCCTGCCGCTGCTGCTGCTGCTGCTGCTGCTGCTGCTGCGCCTGCTACTGCTGCGCTTGCTACGGCTGCGCCTGCTGAGGCTGCTGCTGCGCCTGCTACTGTTGCGTCTGCTGCGGCTGCGCCTGCTGCGGCTGCTTCTGCTGCACCTGCTGCTACTGCTACTACTACTGACGACAACGCTCCTGGCACAGCGCAGTACTGGCAACCGGGTTTTTACCTCCCCACTACTGTTGATGACTTTGATGACCTGCCGCACGTTGCACAGCCCCTCTCCTCCACCACTACATCGACGGACGCCCTCGACGCCGCTCGCGCTGAGAGTTACAGCTATTCGGACACTCAGCCCCTGAACCGAGAAGAAGAGGAGGAGGAGGAGCAGCAACAGGGTGAGACAGAGAACGACGCTGACGACGAGGCGTACGAAGAACCCGAAGGGCAAGGGGTGAGCGGTACGTTTTTCGGCTTCCCTCTTCGACCTTTCGACCTCACTTCCTCCACTGCTAGCGCCCCCCCGTCCGGTCCGTGGCGACTGCCCTCACCGCCACCTTACGAGGGCGGCGGCGGCGCTTCATCTTCTACCGCTACACACAGCACGGACGGCGTGTGGCTGCGCTGTTCCAACAACGAGACCTCCGATACCACCAGCGCTGACGCTGCTCCTGCTATCGGTTCTGCTGCTGATTCAGCTCACGCTGATGGTGTTACTCATCCTGCGGGTGTGAAACGTTCTAAGGTGAGTTCCAGAACAACAAGGCCCACTAAGAAGAGAAAAATACAAGAAAAAGAAGGAGATGGACGAGAAGAAGCAGAGAAAACACTCGGGTTAGAGTTCTGCTTAGACGGAGCTTTGACGCTGGAGATCTGGGAGGACGTGGCTAGACTGTCTAGGAGGCCGCGCTACACAAAAGACGGCCAGGTGAAAGAGGCGTCTCTGACCAGAAGCAAGCGAGTGCACTTCACGGCCGACGCGCTGCGCGAGCTCATAGCACGCATCGCCGATATCCGCGCAGTGGTGCGCATACGCGACACAGCGGCCGCGCAAGGAAAACCTAATCACACCCCCTGGTTCGCAGTGCTGGATGAGGCGGGCGAAGTGTACGCAGCTGTGAGCTACTACAGCGGTAAGAACCTCGTCCACGTGCGCAAGTACGAAGGTCCTGACAAAAAACCCACACAGCAGGGGGTGACGCTGTCCGCCAGAGCGCTCAAAGAGTTGGATGACAAAACAGAGATCATTCTGAAATATCTCGGCATAGATTCGGAATGAGAGACGCTCAACGCTCACGCGCGCACACACACACACAGCGTTTGACGTACGCTGTATGAGACAGACAGACAGACAGACAGACGGATACACAGACAGCAGACAGAAAGATAGTTACATAGACGACAGATTGATAGATGGCTAGATAGATAGATAGATAGTTAGACGGCTAAGTAGTTGGTAACCGAGTGAAAAAAAACATGACACAGTACGTATGCGAAAAGTGTTTCAAAATGTTTAAAAGAGCGTACAACCACGAGAGACACGTAGAAAATTGTAGAGTAGTAGCTAAGTTTTGCCCTCTATGCGGCGAAGGGGATTGCCGAAAGAGCGCTTGTCGACGCGAATCTCTGGACGGGGTGACCGTCCCTCCGCGCATATGTGCTGTACCGAACGGGGAGGAAACGTTCACGGCGAATTGGCCTGCGATACAAACGGGCGTCAGGATGCACGGGACTCGCGTGAGTGTAACAAACTTCAGGCTACCAACCGGCGAGTTGAGTGACGCTGTAGATACTATGCGTCGCATTCACTTGACACAAAGATTCAGATACAAAGTGGGTTTCTCGGTAGGCTTACTGTTACAACACAGAGAAGACAAGAGCAAACTGCGCTACTTCCACGCCTCCCAGAACAACGCAACTCTCATACAACCGCTCCCTACTGTAACTAATTCAGAAACTTTGGAAGAGCTCCTCTCAAAGATGCAAAACACCGTCGCTTGCGAGGAGGTACGGAAACTTTGCGACGCTGACACCAAGTGGCACGTTCTTTTTCCTACCAATTTGAACATCTGCGTTTACATGGGACCGGGGGAATTCCCCATAGGCGGTAGGATCACGCAGGCCGGTCGAGTTGGAAAGAGAAGCGGCGTGTTAGATTTTCCCAACAAGGACAACCTCTGCATCTTCCGCTGCATTTCCTTTCACTTATACAACACCAGCAAGCGCGCTCCAGATTTGTTACGTCAGTTCTGTCCCGCTGCCACACCTGAATCCTTTCCGGGTCTGAACATCCGCGACTTACCCGCGTTAGAGAACTTGTTTGACGTACAAATAGCGGTTTACACCGCGTCGCGTCAAGTGCCGGGGCGGAAGTTGAGAAGACGCGTTACTCTGATCAGACCGCCTTCCAGAACTGTGGCCGCCCGAGGTAAAGTCAACCTACACCTGACGGCGAAAGGCGGTTTGCACGTCTCTCTCGTCACGGACTTCAACGCGTACGCGGGCATATACGAATGTTGCAAGTGTAAGGCGGCGTTCACCACCGAGTTCTTGCTGAAGAGACACAGGAACCAGCTTTCCTCTTGCCGACAAGTCAAGTTGCGCTACGTAGGTGGCATCTACCAAAATTCGAGAACGATTTTCGAAGCGCTAGCAGACTTCTCCATTTTTCCCCCCGACGGACATTCCGAAATCTACCCTTACAAGATCGCCTTCGATTTCGAGGCTTTCTTCAGACCGTGCAAAGAACCGTCGACGGAGCACGTGTCCCTGCTGTGGGATCACGTCCCTTTGTCGGCTAGCGTCGCATCCGACTTTCCGGGGTGGGAGGGGCCCGTCTGCTTCGTCAGAGCGTCCGACGCAGATTCCGACCCCTTGTTGGACCGAGTTTTAAATCACATAAACGAGAACGCCAAAGCGATCGGGGAAGCTGTGCTAGAACTTTACCGACCGACGTTAGCGAAGTTAGATGCGGCGATAGGTGAAGCTCTCCTGCTGGAGGAGGCGACGTTCACCACCCCTTCTCCAGGCGGCTTCGCTGCGGCTCAGACCAGACACCCGTTAGTTCAACTGAAGAAGCGTCTTCTGAGATACATCCGTCAAGCTCCAGTGGTGGGCTTCAACTCTGGGCGTTACGACTTGAACCTGATCAAAATACGCCTTCACTCGTTCTTCGCCTCCGGAGACCGAAGAAACCAAGAATTCAGCGTCATAAAGAGAAGCAATCAATACTTGGCGGTTTACACACAGCACACGGTTTTCTTGGACGTAGTCAACTATTTGGCACCCGGTTACAACTACGCGACCTATTTGCGAGCTTTCACCAGGAACGAAGAGAAAGGTCACTTTCCTTACGAATGGATGACGTCTACCAGGAAACTGGCAAACAGAACGCTGCCGCCGAGATCGGCTTTCGACAGCGAGCTGACGGGCGTCAAAATGTCCGAATCCGACTACGCCGCATGTCAGAAAGTTTGGTCCGACGAGAAGATGCAAACTATGGAAGACTACTTGATCCACTACAACAACAAAGACGTGAAACCTTTCATAGAAGCTCTGAAAAATCACGCTAAATTTTTCCAAGATCGCGGCATCGACATGTTGAAAGACGGAGTTTTTCTCGCCGGTTTGACTTTACGCTTCCTCTTCCAAAACCTAGAAGACGCGTTCACAACGTTTCCCCAGTTCGACGCCGTCCTCCACGCTCTGATCAAAGAGAATCTAGTCGGCGGTCCTTCCATCATCTTCCATAGATTTCACGAGAAGGGCACCACGCGGATAAGGGAGCACAAGTACGGCGAAGAAGCGAGACCGTGCCAACACATCCTAGGACTAGACGCTAACTCACTGTACTTGCGCTGCATGAGCGAAGCGCACTGCACGGGCTATTACGCGGTGAGACGGCCCGAGACCGAGTTCAAGCCCGAAATCAGGCAAAGAAACTCTCACAGCGCTTTGGAGTGGTTACGCTTCGTAGAGCACGACCGCGACGTGAAACTGCGCCACGCTCTGAACGGCGGCGAGATGGCGGTAGGCTGTCGGAGAATTCGCGTGGACGGATTTCACGCGGCCTCTAATACGGTTTTCCAGTTTCACGGGTGTTGGTTCCACGCTCACGAGTGCATACCGTCGCACCGATATCAGTGCGCTTCACTGAGAGAGGAGAGACGCGACAGAACGACCAGAGTAAGCGCTTACTTGAAAGCGTTAGGTTACAAGCTGGTCGTCGTGTGGGAGTGCGAATGGCGAGAGATGAAGCGTCGAGATGAGCGGGTCAAGGCCTCCCAACAACGCTGGAAGGTTGACGCTTTGAAAGTGTCTCGAAACGCGATGAGCGAGAGCGACATCCTTTCCGCTGTGAAAGAGGAGAAAATGTTCGGTTTAGTTCAAGTGGACATCACTACGCCGCCTCACCTACGAGAGTACTTCGAAGAAATGACCCCCGTTTTCAAGAACGCGACCGTTTCAAAATCGGACATAGGCCCTCACATGTCAGACTTTGCGCAGGAAGAAAAGCTGTTGAGCACGCCTCAGAGATGTCTGATAGGGAGTTACCACGGAAAAAATATTCTCTTGGGAACGCCGCTTCTCAAGTGGTATTTAGAGCACGGTTTGATAGTCACCAAAGTGCAGCTGGTGGTAGAATACCTACCTAAACGCTCCTTTGCCGGTTTCGCGGACGAAGTGACGGCGGCGCGAAGACGTGGCGACGTGAACGAGAACGAGAAAATTCTGTCAGACTGTTACAAGTTAATGGGAAACGCTACGTACGGTAAAACAATCTGCAACAAAGAAAAACACACGGCGGTGAGATACACTGACAGTCGGAAGTTCGAACTATTGGCCAATTCGTGGCGCTTCAAAAAGGCGTCCGAGTTGACTTCCGATCTGTTTGAAGTCGAACTACAACCGAAAACGGTCAAGAACAACCTCCCTATTCAGATAGGGTTCATGGTATACCAGTACGCGAAGTTGAAAATGTTAGAGTTCACATACGACTTCTTGGATAGATTCGTCGATCGGCGCGATTATGCCCTTTGTCAAATGGACACCGACAGTCTTTACATGGCTCTCAGCGGTGCCACGTTGGATGACCTAGTGAAACCTCGCCTGAGAGAGACGTACTTCAGAGAGAAACGAAAGTGGCTTCCGACAGCGGTGTGCGACGAGCACTTAGAGCTTTTCGTGAAGACAAAAACGGAAAGAGTGCGAGAATGGTGTGCGCCGCCCGGCGGATGTTGTGAGAGACGGTACCTTCACGATCTGAGAACTTCGGGGCTCATGAAAGCGGAGTGGGAAGGTGACGGGATCCTAAGTCTCAACCCTAAGACTTACATTTGCTACGATCGAGTCAGCGACACCGGTGAAAGAAAATCCAAAAAATGGAGTGCAAAAGGCGTACAGAAGAAACAAAACCCCCAGGAACCAGACGCCTTCTTGGATGTTCTTCGCCAACGAAAAACTCTCATTGCTGTAAATAGAAATTTCAAAGTGGTGCGAAACAAAATGGTCACCTACACCATAGAGAAAGACGGCGTGCGCTACTTGTATTATAAGCGTCGCGTGCATTCTGACGGTGTGACAACGAGTCCTTTAGAGATATGAAAAAAAAAAATAAAAAAAAATAAAAATAAGCGTGTGCATCTTTTCAAAAATAGAGTGTTTATCAAGATTGAAAAAAAAATAAATAAAAAAAAATTAAAAGAAAATATTGTTGTGTTTTTATTATCATACGGCTTCTTTTACTAGTAAGTCGCGCAGTCTCTTAAAGCGTCACTCATGTGACGACGTCGCTTCCAGTCACGGGATCCTAAACAAAAAAAAAAACTTCTTCTTCTTCCGGTCACGTGATCAATCAGGTCGCTTCCGGTTGGCCATTAAGTCGTGTGACGTCACTTCCGGTCACGTGACTCATCAGGTCACTTCCGATCACGTGATCCTAAATTAGGTCATATGACGTCACTTCCGGTCCCCTAAGTAGGTCAGTAGGTTACCCAGAATGCACCATCCCCTAAGTAGGTCACTTCCGGTCACCCAATGGAGGCCTCTGATTGGCTGCAGGGTTACCCAGAATGCACCGCTAATCCCCTAAGTAGGTCACTTCCGGTCACGTGACCAAATGGAGGCCTCTGATTGGCTAACTAGGTCACGTGACGTCACCACTAATCCCCTAAGTAGGTCACTTCCGGTCACGTGACCAAATGGAGGCCTCTGATTGGCTGCATGTCGATTGAGTAATAAACAGTACTTAACTATAGTCCCGTTCCGATACATACTATACTACTAACAGGACCAATGTATCAGTGGGGATGAATAAAATGACAAACAAACAGGCGAGCACATTGACTTGTGTTCAATCTATTTCCTCGCCAAATCTTTCAAAATACGATAGTGTAGTATGGTAAAGACTAAGATGTATATTTCTATCAGATTGGAAAAAAAGCAAAAAAAAAAACGATATCTGTTAATATCGGACAACAGTATTGTAAATATTAAATTTTACAATTTATGTGCATATAACAATTGTTCTAAAAATGTGTAGTTGGTCTAAGCTACTAGTGACTCTATTTAAAGAACAATGACCGGACACAGGACAATTAAGCTTTAATATACAGCAACTTTATTTAATAACAAACAGGTAGTATCTCTGAGGGAGCCGTCGGTTAAAACAGTCACACACAGGTATCAGAACATGACAATAATACCAGCAGGGCGTAAATAAGCTACATCATAGCGTATTTAACACAGAGTGCAGGGTGGTGTGCGCCTCAGCATGTACCAAACCAGACTGCCTTCTCATGAAGAGCAGTCCACATTATATACAGGCCTGTGCTAGTCACATCACCATACCAGCATAACCACCTAGTGTTGATGGTTGTGTAAAATGTTATAAAACCCTTAACAACAAGTCACCGTCGGTAACATCACTAACCTCAGTATACATCCGTATATGATTACGACCGTATATGGAAAGAACCGTTGGTACTCATTATGAATGAATAAACATGTCATGAAAAGTAATAGAACCGTCTTATGTTCAATCATAACAGCCACATAGAATAGATACAAAAATAACACAGCAGTTAAAACTACCGGTTACAAATGTTATACTAGAACTGTTTGCTTACCATTATCCAACCCTCTCCCTCCCCTCCAAAACACTTAAGTAATATCACCCAATAGTTATTTAATTCTTACTCATCATTATAAAGCTATGTGTTAATGAAAAACATGTCGATGGCATAAACTCCCCACTTATGTTGTTTCGGCTATTTTTGGCCCTTTTCAGGCTTATACCCCTACAGAATAACCAGTTTCACACCAATTTATTCAAATTTTTGGTATATGTGAGAGAACGTCCTAATAATTCAGGAAATTGCTATTTTTTGTGTATTGACCCAATATTTTCTGTTTTCTGGCCCTCCAAAGGCCCAAAAAAAAACTAAAAACGTCAAAAACGCTAAAAATGACATGTTTTACATGTCTCCCATGTGTACTGAGGTAGTAACAGCTTATTCCTAATATCATTTTCTATTAGGTCTATGGTATAGTCAATTGATTCATGAGGATTTCACTAGATATGTTCCGTATTCTTTTCTCCACAGTCATTTAAGTGTGTTTTGTCAGCAAAATATTTAAATGTCATTTCAGGTTGATACCTCTGTATAGTAAATAAAGAAGATCCACACAGTCTCTATTGTATCCCAGATTGTCAGGTAACTCTTGTGTCTTCTGCTGGAAAAAAGAAATTTTGAAAAATATCCAATAATCTTGCCTCCAGGCGCATATGTCTATTGGGATACATATTTTCTGTCACGGAGTCACCCGGAATATTCGTCACGGAGTCACCAGCCACCCTGATGAAAATTTAAACCTTCATAGAATTGTTAATACCCAATATATTTAAGTTATCTCTGGTTTTCCTGTGTCCTACCCACTCCCTCTAATGTTCTAATGCAAAAATCCACCATTTTTATGCTCATTTATACAAGAAATTATTTCCGTCACGGAGTCACCCGGGTGACTCCGTGACGGAAAATAGGTTAATAGGGGTACTTTAGGCCTATACTGTGCAAATTTGGTCGAACCAAATATCATGATGCTTCATATTTCTTAAAGTACACATGATCAGGACACTGTAGAGTGAATTTAATCAATAATGGGACCATTTTGAGGAAACTAGGGTAAAGTTGAGAGTGTGTAGTTGAAATTTTCATATTTCTGATAAATGTTCAAAATTCATCTGGCTGTATCTCAAAAACTATTACTCAGAGGATATCCATTTTTGGTATGCTTCAAGATATATGTTGGCTCAGCTTGTAAACAAAATTATTAGTTGCTGTGATGTTTTTAAAACATAATCTTCATGATCATAGATTTTTGGTCACGGAGTCACCTGAAAAAAGGGCAATAAACTTCACGAGGCCATAAAAACTGAACTGCTAGGGTTAGAAATGTATCAAAAAGTGTTCCAAGGAGACAAGATATATACCTTTCAATATACTAAACTTGTTAAAACATAGTAAGAACTTTCTGATTTGTCCTTCTTCTATCCTAAAACAACATGAGTCAGGAGTTTGAGCCATAAACATGTAGATACTTGTAATACTAAAATATGTTTACCTTAAGATTGCTATAGGGTGAAGGATGGCTATGTTCACGAACCTAATTTATGTTTATATATATTTAAAAAAAATTTATATATATATATGTATATATATACATATATTTGCTGGTGGATAATGGGAAACAATCTTGGGCAGAGAGTAAGATATTGTGCTAGTTGCTAGGCATGGGATATTTAGAGTTGTTGTTACTAGGCAACAAAGAGCTCTGCAGAAAAAAAAAACAGCATCTGTATACCGTGATTAGGTATAGCCAATACCTTCAATTACCATCTTTTGTGATGGGAGCAAGGCACATACTTTTTCCGACTGCTGTTGCAAGGTAAGAGAGGAATCAAAGGGAAATGTTGATAGTTCCAATAAAATCATTAGGGTCTTTTAGGTGCAGTACATATGTTGAAATACCTTCTATGCCCGTATTTTGTGCCCATCTAGTTATTTGAAAGTGCAGAATGAAGAATTGATAACAGACCATTAGAAATATATATTTTCTAGTTAATCACCAAAAGACAAATTTGAGAAGAGCCCCCCCCCCCCAATCTCATTGGACTGGATTATTATGTACACTGGTGTTTAAATGATGATTGTAATTGCTCCTGCAGGTATTTTGCCATATGTTTGCCAATGAATCAAACTTTCAAATTTACACCTAAGAGAACTGCTATAGCTTTTCTCATGAACTGGATTATAACAGGACTGGAGGTTTTCCCATATTCTTATTTAACTGTTGGGGTAAGCCTGAAATGTAATAATTGACTATAAACTCTTGCTTCCTGCTCCTCATCTTACTTAGCCTCCTAAGTCTCTCCAGTGTTGTGCCCACAGTAACCACTGCCCTTCCTTCTAATCCCTATTTCTTTTTCCTTTTGTATTTCTTTTTCCCCTTGATTCTCTGGAACCTGCCATCACTTAATATGTTCTCTATCTCTTCTGTACGCCTTACCAAGCTCTGTCTTCACTGAATCTCTTTACTGCAATTATAATTCACAGTGTATCTGGCACCCAATGCTCTCTCTCCTCCCTTGGTAATCTTTCGACTGCTTTCAATCCTCTTGATCTGTTTCTAAAAGTGGTGATTACTGTGTTTCCTATGCAATAATGACTTCAAGATAAGATAAAGTTGATATTACATTCACATTTGACAGCTACTAAATCCTCATAAAGTAGTGTACTAGTTAGAAAGAGCAACATTTTCAATCCTTTCTATCTGTTATATAGTTGCAGGCTGTTAGCCATCCCGCATTTAGATGCATCCACTTGAATAGGCTTGGTTTCCATTGGCCTCTGTATGCTACGTTCCTCTACTTAATCGTGCCTCTGCCGATTCTTTGCTTCAACTACATATCAGTCATAAGGACATTGCTTACCAGCATCAAATGTGCACGGGAGATGAAAGGAGATACCAGGTAAGCCTATAGTGTGTCAATCTCCAGGATAAGCCTAGGGGCTTTAACTATATCCGGAATAATATATTAATCAAATTTATGCTGTATAGGATCCAAGGTAAGGAACATACACATGATCAGATTATGTGATGATAGAATTTTTCGGTTGATGGAAAAACTATTGAAACATTGATGTTCTATGTTATTGCTGGGTTTACCTACTATTTGTTAATGGGTTCCACAGCCAGCTTTGTGTGTATGAAATGACTCCAACAGAGGGGGACAGGGCTCACTTATATAGCTTGCTGCTGGATGCTGTTTCTACACAAATTTGCAGACCTCCACAAATTTGCAGACATCACATTCCATAAATTAGTGGCGCTCCGGTAATATATATGGCGCTCTTCCCTCACTGTTACTGGAGTCATGCACTCATCATAATCACTAATACCAAATAATGCTTCATAATTGTGCCTGCTTCACGAGAGGTTTCTATGCTAATGCTACCTGGCTGTTGGGTGCGATACAGCGGTTGAGGTCATAATAATATTACAGTGGGACCAATCTATATTCAGAGAGGGGTCCCTTGACTTGGTTTCCCTGATAGTATATGCATTTATAAATACCAGCAGATTTAAAAAATCTACACACACATTTATATGTAGATTCCAAACACAAAAAAAACATTGTGCAAAGGAAGATAAAAATCGACTCCATATGAGCTCATAACCCATCTTCTATTTGCCTCCTAGATGTCTAGAAATTGCCTTCATAACTATGTATCCAGAAATTGCTTTCATAACTCTAGTCACCAAATAGCCAGTTCTATATCTAGTCATTGTGGTTACTGAAGCCTCTTGTACCACTGTTTATTCTGTCTTTTCAATTTCTATTTGTTTTACTCTCTTTCAATTCTTTGTTTCAGTGCAGAATGTAAGACAGAAATAGGTCGTCTCAAGGTGAGCTTATATCTTGTGTCAAAGAAGGATGGTATAAATACTTCTTTAGGGTCCCAAACAAATGTTTCACTTTTTCTCATCAAGACACATTATAAAGATGCTAATAGTGTCATTTTGGCAGATTTTTCTCATTTTTTCTTTGCACAAGGGATTGGACAATAATGTTAGCAATTTCACTTTTCTTTTTTCATCGGGAAGTTATCCTAATATTAGTGAGACTAGCAGTTCCCCCTGGTGCCTACCCTCAGAGGCTTTGGATTTCTCCGCCATAGCAGTGGGGTAACTCCACTGGACTTTTGATGCAGCAAGCAAAGCAGGCAGAGCAACAGCAACTTGTTTTCTTAGGCATAATTTCCATTGGAAATGGTGGTTTGTGTGGCCTGTAATGGCACCTATAATGGCAATAACTAGAACTGCACCCATTGTTGGTTGCACAACCCAGCCAGGGGCACACAACAAGGAGGAAACTTTATACAAGCTGGGGGGACCCAGCTGCCGGCCCGAGGGGGGGCAGGGGACAAAAACAGCTTAACTTTCCCTTATACACGCCAGCTTGTGCCTCTCTCCAGGCCGGAATCAACAATTGCCGATCACAAACGGAGAAGACGGATATAGTGCTCACGCATGTGCAGTCAATACTTATTAGCCAGTGGTTCCCGCCACCACTCTGTACTTATTATATATGTGAAATACTTAGCTATTTCTTGTTACATTAGTTGGTCTATAATTCAAAAAAGGAGAATTAGACGCATCTAGATTCTGTACACATTCCACAATGAGCTTATCAGAGAAATCAAAGGCATATCAATCTCACACGTATCACCTTGGTAGGGTATGAGCCATGGTAGGGTATGAGCTTCAGTCAGCTTAGGTCTGATGTAAAAAAGGAGTTTATGTACTCAGCAGTGTATAGAGATTTGTACTATCTTTTAGAGTCTCATCACATTCACTTTTGAAATATAGAATCTGGCATTTTCCTGTTCAATATTTACAGTATTCCTCAGTCTATGAGCTCTGTGCCAGTCCAACATATCATTTTTATCACATGTTCTTTCGAATAATTAATTAGTTGTCAAGGGATCCATATCTGTTCTAAGTTTTAGTTTTTTTTAATTTGAATTGTGTAGTCCCTACCTCATACTTCATAAATCATAATGGTGACATGATACATTAAAGAGAACTCTATCTGGTAGGACATGATCTATTTAAGTATTTTCAACCATGTATGTCTCATGACCATGTATGCCACTTGACCAGATATGTCACCTACCCTAGTAGAAAACACATTGAGGCCCCGGACAGGGGCAGATTGTGTTTGCGAGTGTGGCCCGGAGTGGGCTAACCGATGGGTTCCCGTCAGTTTAGGGCACTGGGCTTTGGTCTGGCCCCATGCGGGCTGCCCATGTTGGGTGCAGACCGGGTTTAGGACGGGTCACCCACTTTGGGTTCAGATCAGTTTTTGGACAGGCTGAAAGTGGGTCCAGATCGGTTGTTGGATGGTTGAAAGCGGGCTTAGATGGGTTTTTGGACGGGCTAATTAGTTTAGTGCCACAGCACTGCCTGATTATGGGTTCTTTGAATCTTTTCAATCATTCCCAAATGATTTCCCATAAAAATTTTGAACCAGATATCCTAGGTCCTGCTAATCAACCCAAGGCATAATCATACTCTTCCTACCCAATAATGAAAGTATCAAGTAGGCCTATTATCATCAGGTTTGAGCCACATGCAGCATAGACAGGTGTCAGGGTGTACATTGGCCTTCGAATCCATAGTTCATACCCACATGGAGCATATGAGATTGTGTTAAGCAAATTGCAACGCCACAGAAATAGTGTCTACACTGGATAGCTGCTTAGATAACCTTCTTTTTATCATTCCACAATATATAGTCTATATACCTTCATACAGTAAATAAGACAGCCTGTTATCTGCTACCTTGAGCCTATAACAACGTAGTCTAGTTCAGGTGGTGCTCCGGCACACTTGAATAGAGCTTAAGGTTGTACTATAATTATCATTGGTATACTACTGCTCCAGGGTCCCCTTGGTAGTGTCTTATATTAATTTCATCCTATTTTGTTGCTGTCTCTTGGTTACCCAGATAGTTGGACCATTAAATGTATATATATGTATATATATATATATATATATATATATATATATACCTGTTCGAGTGAAGAATCAAGTGATGCAATGATAACAAATAAACAAGATATTTGTTGTTTGTCACATAATTTGGTGTTGACAACCCTTAATCTTTATTATGAAAAGATCTGAATTCTGTGGCAGTCAGGGGCTGTATAGGACCATGCACCTGACCGGGGGTGTCCAGGTAGCGATCAAACAGCGGCCCAGTCGGTAGCAGTGATGAGAACAAGGGATACTGCAGCGGGGCTCCAACATATATATTTATAAACACATAATTCATAATGCACATACATATCTTGTTTTCTCATGTAACACCCTCACACAAACATCATTTCACCTTTTCATGACATGGTTGCTATTTGTGTATTATTTTTGCATATATATACTTGATTGGATAAAGAGCCTTTCTTCATGAATTTGTTAGAAAAATACTTGAAATAGTTCAAATTGATCCGACCAGGAGTAAAAGTTCTAAGAATTAATAGCCAAATGTACTTTTTTTTAATATTATTGATTTGAATTCAAACATTTCTTCATTGATGTTGATATAATCTTTGCAGGTTGTCTACATGCTGATGATACTTATTTTACTCTATATCATAACGATGCTGCCAAACGTGATAATAAAGTTAATAATGTTCAATGGTACTAATCTACTTGTTGGAATAGCCGATAGAGCAAAACTGACAGGTCTTGTGACAACAGTGCGTTCCGTCAATAGTGGAGTAAATGTAATTGTATATTCAGTTATTTCTAGGTAAGTAAATATCATTTCCTCAATTTATTTTTACAAACCAATGACTTAAAATTGGTGAATGTAGCTGGATTAGAATTATTCTTTTTTTTAAAGACTTTCTGACCTTATTCATAACTGCAGTTTTCAAGAAAACTGTCCACTTCACTCAACATTTTCTCAAATTTATTGATTAGTTTTGTACATTTAAATATTAGAAGCTGAAAAAATTAAAAAAAGATAGATGAAATGGAGCTGAGATTTACAGGTACTTATTTAAAATTCATTTCAATAACTGAGTCATGGCTAAAGAGTAATGATAGTAGCAATATTCATGACATTAATGGTTATCACATGCATAGAAATGACCGGGTATGGAATGATGATCCAACTAATCCCCTTCCTAAAGTATGTGGAGGAATTTGTACATTTATTAATGATACTATGAATTGTAACAGTGATGAATTAAGGTATCTTTATCTGTCTTGTAAAGACAAAGAGGTACGCTGTTTGGTTATACTGGATGAAAACAGAAAAACCAGTGTTGTATGTAAAGTATACAGGCCACCTCAAGGTAACACTGATAGGCTTTTTGACCTATTTGAGCCAATTGTACAAAAATTGGTTGCAAAATCGAGGAAAAGGCTATATCTGTTGGGGGAATTTAATCTAGATTGATGAGACCCAAAACTAAAAACACATACAACAAAGGAAATTGTTGCCTTCAAAAAAGACAAAAAAATTGGGTATAAACCTGATTGATCATGATGAGAATGATGTCTCTGAGAAATGTACCCCTGACTACATGAATACATATTTTACAAACATTGGCAGAAAGTTAGCTGAGGAGCTAAATGATACCTGGTCCTATGATGGGGATACAAATACGGTTGTCAGATATTCAAACAGATGAGGATGAGATAAAAGGGTTTATTGATGACATTTGTATATGATAAAATCATCAGCGGTAAACAATGTAAACTCAAATATCTTAAAAATGATCTTTCAATCATCAAAGACTCAATTAGTTCACTTGTTCAACACCTAACTAATTTCAGGAATAGTACCTAGTGAATGGAAATGTGCAACAATCATACCTATTCACAAGGGTGGAGATAGCAGATTGGTTTCAAACTACAGACCAATCTCGTTATTAGCCCTACCAGGGAAAATTTTGGAAAAAATAGTTCACACAAATTTAATGGGATTTTTAGGAAAAAAATAATTTATTATCAAAATTTCAATATGGGTATAGGAAAAACATGTCAACAATTACATCAGTAGGGGCTTTTACAGATGATATATCAATAAACAAGAATATGGGAATAGATACAATAGCTACTTTTTTTTATTTAAAAAAAGCTTTTGATACAGTAGATCATTCAATTTTAATTTAAAAAATGTCCAGATTGGGAATAAATGGGGGTTTGTTAAAATAGGTAGAAGATTATTTAATGGGTAGATTCCAAAAAACCTGTGTGCAAGGTAAATGTTCAAGTGAGCTACGTGTTGAGTGTGGAGTCCCACAGGGATCAATTTTGGGTCCATTATTGTTCTTGATTTATATAAATGACATTGATGTAAATGTTGAGGGTGCCCACATTAGCCTTTTTGCTGATGATACTGTCATATATGTATCAGAGAAGGACCAAATGTTGGCACTTACAAAAATGCAAACATGTATAGACCACTTTGTAACCTGGTGTAGGAAAAACAAGCTTACAGTGAATATTGGGAAGACAACATTCATGGGGTTTGGAGGAAAGAAGAGTTTCAAAAATGCAAATTTACAGATAAATGGGGTCAGTTTAAAAAAGAGTTTTTACATACAAATATTTAGGAATAATTTTAGATCCAAGACTTAACTATGATATATTTATGAAGAACCAGATGAAAACAGTAGCATACAGGACATACCAGCTGACAAAAATAGCAAGGTTTTTGAGTTCTGAAAGCTTGTTTAAAATCTGCAAAGCATACATCATGCCAATAGATGATTATGGTGACATTCTTTATGTTAAGTCAGGTAGTACTTTGCTAGCAAAAATGCAACGCACCCAAAACAGGGTTCTCAAGGTTTGCCTAAAGCTACCTATGAGGACTTCCACAGAATTAATACATGAAAAAGCAAAAGTAAACTACTTGTCTGACAGAAGAATGTCACATGTATACATAGAATGGTACAAGAGGTCTAATAACACAAAGTATATTAAAAACATGTTAGTGAATACAAGGAGTTCAGATGGAATTTTGCTGAAAAATAAGTTACCACATTGTGAGGCTTATAAAAGAAGTCTTGAATACACAGCTTCAACACTCTGGAATAGTCTTGATCCAGGGAAGAGGAATATCAAGGATAGGAATTCCTTTAAATTCCTTTTGAAAAGGGAGTTGAAAGTAATGATTCCTAAGACAATTAAATTGGGGTGACTTATTGTGTAGAGTATTTATTGTATGTCCTTATACATTGTACTAGTAACAGTTGCAAGAGAGTCTATTGAGAAACATATGCTTCATATAATTTATTATGTAAAGTAGAGTGATTTGTAATGATAGGAGCATTAATATATGAACTGCCCTTAATGTCTTTACTTTTTGCCCTAGGTTTGGAATATATACAGTTGTAATATTATCAATTCTAAGCTTTCCTTAGCTAAGAATTTGTACCATAAATATAAAATTGACGTGATAGAACAAAGGAACTTACTTTGTGACAAGTTGACCTGTGTGACCCTTTTTATAATCTCCTGTATAGTTAATTGTAAATAAGTGTATATAACTCTGAAATCATTTATATAATGAATGTAAATAGTCAAAATGTAATTCAATTTATAGAAATAGAAGATAAAATATTTTTGATATAAAACATAACACTGTAAACAATGAAAAAACATTATAAGGACCCGTACCTACGAAAACAGAAAGCAAATTTCTAGCAGCAGCCTATTTTCTGCAGATTATTATACAAAATATGACATAACGTGTCTAGGGAAATATCAACTATATTATATCTGTCTCTGACATCATAGAAATATATGATGGATATATATTATAATTGTATATCTGTGCATTATTGTATATCATAATGATGTATCATGTGTACTCTACAAATTGACTGCATGAAAATAAATACTTTAAGCTTAAACTTAACTTAGTTGTAGTACTATATGGGGAAAGTATAGTGCCTGATAAATGTGAAACGTTTAACATACTAAATGAACATATTTGCTACATTTTCAGACAGTTCCGTACAGCATTTAAGGAGATCATGTGCTGTTGTGGTGAGGAAAAGTCTGTAGGAGCTAGATCTAATGACAGAAAAGAACCCTCAGGAGGCAAAACGCTGATGACCAAGTCCTAGCTTGGAAACAAGCTCCAATCTTTCCAAAGATTGAACGACATTGTTTAGCATTTAGAATAGACACATTTTCAAGCATTAAATTCAATGAGGAGGGAGCACACTGCTATGATGACCTGGGATACATGATGCTATTGTCTCCTAAGCTATACATTGTCATTAGACACAGGACACCCATGAAAAGAGAAATAGAATATTCAAAGACTAATGGATACTAAGCGAGAAGTATATTGATAAGCTAGTTTAAATTTCAATATGATCACCAATGCTTGTAGTGATTTGAGTCTAAACAAAGCTGCAGATTACATAGATTGTACATATGAATACATTTATAATACATGTATGAAATACAATTCATAAAGATTGTCATGATTGTCTTAAAATATCTTTGACAGGAAATTGTGTTGAAATTAATAAACATATAAGTGCAAGTTAGAGTACACGTTTAAGTTAATTTCAGTTGAATACGAGCCTTCATGTGGGGCCTATCAATTAATGATTTCCAATTAACGTGTGTTGACACTGATATACATTATCATAGACCTAGATAGTGTAAGTAATGATGAGGAGTGAATTTGTTTGCCAAAGCTTGTTCAGTCAACTTACTAGCAAGAAAGACCCATTTGAGTACAACAATTTTCAATGACACCCTAAGCTGGGCTGGGCTGCGGACTGTGATATTTGATGTTTGGTACTCAATCAGTGCTATCAAGTAGAAACTAGGAAACCAGTTTTGTTTTTTTAATAGATTTTTATCAAGGTAGTTTATAGCATAGTATACTAATTAGTATACAGCTAGATATCCGGATTACGGCAACACACAGATCCTCCATCCGGGCCTTTTTTCTAATTGCCTAATGCCTAAAATATAATTTATGTGTAATGGCGATGCACAATTGTATTATTTATTAACATCTATATCTGAGGTAAAATAACATGTTATCATGAATTAAGGGGTGGATAGGGGCAGGGACAGGGCCAGGAGGAAGGGGATTTTCGGGGAGGGGGTTGATGGTGTAATCTTTTGTCTTAATTCTAATACAATATTACAGTTTGACGACACGTCTGCCTTATGATCACAATTATATTATGATATAACATAGTGGAAATTTGTATTCCTTGCATGTTTGTACAATGAACTTAAAACTTTAATCAATGGGCTATGCGTAATTGGAATATACCCTTTTCTGTCATAATTTATACCAAAAAGGGGGGGGGGGGGTGGGGGAGGTAGTTTTGTAATAGATGGTGCTACCTACCTAGTTTTGTTTGCCTGGATTTATCATATAGCACTGGGGGTGAGTTTAGGCTGAGCCCTGGAGCCTATACATATCACTTTATCTAGATCTTCACGTATGAGGGGGGGGGGGCAATTCTTTTAAGCACGTCATATGCTACGTCAATGGCCACTTCTACCTCAGTGTAGTCAATACCCTCTAAGATTAATTGTTTGGTACGGGTCTGCTGATCCACATTAATCAGTCTGTCCTTCAGCTCCTCGTATTTCAAATCTGCCCTCCTTTGGTCCCTTTCTAGGAGAGAATCAACCTTAATGATATCGTACTGCAATTTGCCTATCATAGTCTTTAGGCTTTTAACCTCCGACTGTGTGAATTCCAACGACTCCTTGAGCGCATCTATCTCTGTGGTACAGTCTGGTTTTCTGACTCCTTTCAATTGATATACTAAAATAGTGCCGATCTTAGCTAAGTCACTGTTGTCTCTTGTTCTAGAAGGCTTTCTGTTTAAAAAGAGCTCTTCTACTGCCTGCTCGACGACCTCAGGTAGGGGCGCCGGTGGTGGGGGTGACTCAGCCATGTTTGGCGATGATAGGTGTAATAGCTATGTTAACTGGAGGGAGTCTCGTGCTGGTATTTAAAACACATTTTAAATCTATATGGTGCAATATATCTACCTTAAAAATTTTCAAGTAGTTAACCTCCTTAGTTGTGTTGTCCTGGAGTGGTTTTCCTATTATTTCAGTGCTGAAGTGGAAGTTTAGGCGCAGCGGACAGGGACACGTCCTCACTCGATGACCGCCATTACACCCACCCTGATATGGAAGTGCAAGTCCATCATTATCCATTCTATGTCTGATCAAGGGAAGGTAAAGCTAGTGAAAGGTAGGATCATTCAGCTCAATGGTAGAGGCCAGACAGGTCATGTTAGATCTACATGCCCTGCTTGTTCCGAGTACAGTACACTATCAATATGAGACTCACACCCCGGAGGAGGTATCAGCTGACCATTATACAGTCAAGAAAAGTTCAAAGATTGGAAACATTAGAACAAGCTAGTTTGAGTTGAGTTTTCATTGTTTTCTTCACAGGTCATGTACACATGGTATTTTTTATGCCAAAGTGGTTGCATAGCATTGGATGTTTGCACTTTACTGGAAGTCATAACGGGCGCAGCTATCTTGGATTAGGGAACGCAAATTTATGCGATGTGATGACAGAAATACTAATCATCCTCTGATAGATTCTGAGGTTGGTTATAATCATACCTACCCCCTCCTAGAATAGACCCAAGAAATTCAATGATACTATTGGTTTGTTGCTAATACAACTGGTTGCCTAGCAATAGCTAATCTAATCATTTATCTGCCAGCACAGTGCTATAGGTGCCTAGAGGTCGTACATTTTGCAGCTGAGAAGACAGCACCAAAGTTTGTGAGAAGGGAACCTGATCAGGGTTATCCAGGTTGGCAAGGAGGTAGCCCCTGACAATGAAGTTTGCCATTATACCAGAGAAGTACAGCTTTTTAGAGTTATTAGAGTTTGCAGAATTCCCAATAACCAATGTGGCTGACGGTAGAACACAACATTTGCCCAGCATGTGAAGCAGGGAATAATAACTGTAGAAGAGAATGTGACAGGTGTAGAAGTCTTTCCTGTTATCACCCCTGCTAAGACCATTTGAAGAAACAAGGATTGGAATTGGCTGCACCTAAGGACTTTACACACTTGACTGTAAATTAGTCCTCACTGGGTGGGAGGTTGAGGTATTCGCAGGTATCAGTGGCTGGCAGGGCTGCAAAGGTTTTGCTAGATATAGGAGCCATATCAGCTACCCCAGTTTGATTTGGTTCCTTTTGGGGTGTCAATTTTAATTTCAATTATTAATCTAATCACATC
This sequence comes from Harmothoe impar, assembly GCA_947462335.1. NCBI lineage: Eukaryota > Metazoa > Annelida > Polychaeta > Phyllodocida > Polynoidae > Harmothoe > Harmothoe impar. Next base: position 65,162,815 of record OX381720.1, on the reverse strand, counting down.
TACAAATTAATGCCGCCATCATAGATTGGCTCAGTGTGTGGACAGAAGAAAGCAGTGTTTTCATGCCTAAACTGACACATTAGTATTTTTTGTTTTGTCTTTACCAACGCTTTTTTCCCTTTAATTACAGAATTTAAAAATTCTTTATGTACACATTTGGGTTGGGGTCTAGGGGGTATATAGGGAGTGATATCTATGAATGATGAAGTCCATATGCAGTCACATGTTTACCAATGTTTTCCTACAGGTATATTATTAACTAGCCAATAATCTTCTAGAAATAATGACCAGATGCCAAGAAGCTTGGAGAGTGAAAGTCTCTAAATAAAATGATAAAAACATGACATGACAAAGATAACAATCATTAATTACAGCTGTCAACTACCTGACGAGCCTAGATGGCAAGGAGATTGATCTTTACAAGTTATATTAATGGTAAATCTCAATGAGAAAGTAGACATGAAAGGGCATAACATTGAGAAGCAGTAGCCCAGGACAAACATGTGTGGAGCCCAGGAGTTACAGTTTTATAGTGCAATTGAAAAGCATGCAAGTTGACCATGAAAACATTGAATTTGTGCTGTTATTAAAAGAGAATTTTTTTTTTTTTTTTACAAAGATAATATATATAAGCAGGTTTAGAACATGACCATTATTCTAGTACGCCCTAAGAGAGCTTTACTTGTACTCACAAACAGGGCGTACCAGTATAATGGCCTTTCCTCCAGTAGCAGTATATCTGGGCATTTTCATTATATTTCTCTTATAGACACACTTAACTATATATTATGTTTGGTACCTTTTTTTTTGAGTATGAGATGATGTAAAAAGAAACATCAATCCCTATTATTTTATCCTGGTGTACAGAAAGAACTTGCTTAGCTCGGAAATATCCAACACCAGGATTATTTCCTCTAAAACACTTCGCTTAGCTATTATAATAAATGATCGATTGTATAACATATATATCAGTGGTTCATCAAACAATAAACAATTCACAATTCCCTTATTAAATAAATTTTGACATATATATATCAATACATAATATATGAGGACGTATAAGGAGCAATGAACTTCCAACACTAACATATCACTTGCTAAGCCTATAACCTGCTCCATGCATACGTATATGTTTACAGTACCATTAAACCAGTATAACCGAACCTCATGAGCTTATACTGCTACTCCTTGATGTGAGTTAACTAGATGCAGGAGAGGGCTACTCCTGTACTTCTGTCTCAACATTCCACACTGGAGAAAAACCTCTAATGTGTAAAATTCTGTTTCTACTGTAATAAGAGTCACATAGCTATAATTCCTGAAGGGTTCCGTAACTGATGAGATGACACAGGTTACTCTTGCCCCAGCCAGACACGGTCAGGAGGCCATTTTTATTAATATTATAATGTAGTATCACAGTAACAATAAGATACAAAAAAAAACATTTCAACCTTCCATACTACAAGCACAGGCCTACTGATTGGTTGCCACCAACAAAGGCACCAAGGGACCTAGCTCCCTCAGGTGGGCAGGTGGTGAACTAGGGAATACACTTCTCAGTGCAGCCCGCCACCTGTTAGTGCAGGTTACATGCTGTCAGTGCAGGTTACATGCTGTCAGTGCAGGTTATCACCTGTCAGTGCAGCCTACCACCTGTCAGTGCAGCCTACCACCTGTCAGTGCAGGTTACATGCTGTCAGTGCAGCCTACCACCTGTCAGTGCAGGTTACATGCTGTCAGTGCAGGTTACATGCTGTCAGTGCATGTTACATGCTGTCAGTGCAGGTTACATGCTGTCAGTGCAGCCTACCACCTGTCAGTGCAGGTTACATGCTGTCAGTGCAGGTTACATGCTGTCAGTGCAGGTTACATGCTGTCAGTGCAGGTTACATGCTGTCAGTGCAGCCTACCACCTGTCAGTACAGGTTACATGCTGTCAGTGCAGGTTACATGCTGTCAGTGCAGGTTACATGCTGTCGGTGCAGGTTACATGCTGTCAGTGCAGGTTACATGCTGTCAGTGCAGGTTACCACCTGTCAGTGCAGGTTACATGCTGTCAGTGCAGGTTACCAGGTCCCGGCAACTCCTGCTTCTTGCGTCATGGCTACCCTCAGGGGCGCCCTCATAAGGGAGGACGCCCAGGGTGTGAGGCATAGCAGCGTCCTGATGTATAGCTGTCATTCTATACTAATAAAACTTATAATTTATTAGCTTAAAATGTAACCTATATATTGTAGTTTTACCACTTACAATCATGATCAATGCAATCAAAAGTGATGTAGTCATATACATACGAATTTCTATAGCGGTTGGATGATGACAAGAGTGGTTAAAATGACTTTATGTGAACAGATTGGGAGGAAATTTATGAGAACTGCAACTGTAAAGCAATTATGATTTTTTTGCCAAACTTTAGAAAGAAACTCTGTGGATAGTGTACTAGCTACATGTGTATTCTAGATGAATCCAAGAGATCTAAGGTGTGCTTACAGGAGCAACTGAGAAATATTGAGGTTAGTGAACCTAGATATCCCTATATATACAGTGCTGACATTGGTACGGCTGGGCTTGAGTCAAGGCTCCCTCACCCCCCCCTCACCCCCCCCCCCCTCCAGTCTCTCACTGTCAAACCCTCCCACCCGTGACATGAGCAGGCGGCGGCCGAGTCTACCCCCCCCCCTCCCCCACACCCTTGTTCCCCAACGCCCCTGTTTAATGGTGACAGCTTTTTATTTGGTGCTGGCTGAGGTGGGAGGGGGGGGGGGGTTCTGATTCCGTACATGTTGGCTTGTGCAGCTTCTACCTTGGTGGTACCGCAGGGCCGGGCCGCAGGGAGACGCCTATACTGCCTATACTGGTACCGCCGTCCCAGGCTCAGCGATCCTGGGCCGGCCACCAGCATAGGAGACGCCAGGCATGGAGGTGCGGGGCAGAGGGAGGGGTAGTGTGTGTGTGTGGGGGGGGGGGGGGGGGGGTCAAACCGCCCCCGGGAATGAGGACGGACTCTTTAGTTCAGGGCGTCCTATCCTCCTTGCCGTTGCTTAGACCTGGTTACATGCTGTCAGTGCAGGTTACATGCTGTCAGTGCAGGTTATCACCTGTCAGTGCAGGTTACATGCTGTCAGTGCAGGTTACATGCTGTCAGTGCAGGTTACATGCTGTCAGTGCAGGTTATCACCTGTCAGTGCAGCCTACCACCTGTCAGTACAGGTTACATGCTGTCAGTGCAGGCTACATGCTGTCAGTGCAGGTTATCACCTGTCAGTGCAGGTTACATGCTGTCAGTGCAGGTTATCACCTGTCAGTGCAGGTTACATGCTGTCAGTGCAGGTTACATGCTGTCAGTGCAGGTTACATGCTGTCAGTGCAGGTTACATGCTGTCAGTGCAGGTTATCACCTGTCAGTGCAGCTCCAGGTACAACAACATTGTTGTAGTCCCGCCTTGTTAAAGGCACAAAGCTAGATCAGCACACTCCGGGTGCACGCTGCCACACCGCTGTGTGCGGAGTAAGGTGCATATTGTATTAACCCTCAAGGACAGCATCGGATCTAATGGTCATGTCCTTTATGGTCATGAGTATTATCATGGTGCAACAAGGAAGGTGCCGTGACCTGATGGGGCGGGTTAATGCACCAATGCAGCATTAAGGGGTCAGTATGATGCACCAATTCAGCATCAAGGGGTCAGTATGATGCACCAATGCAGCATCAAGGGGTCAGTATGATGCACCAATGCAGCATCAAGGGGTCAGTATGATGCACCAATGCAGCATTAAGGGGTCAGTATGATGCACCAATGCAGCATTAAGGGGTCAGTATGATGCACCAATGCAGCATCAAGGGGTCAGTGTGATGCACCAATGCAGCATCAAGGGGTCAGTATGATGCACCAATGCAGCATCAAGGGGTCAGTATGATGCACCAATTCAGCATCAAGGGGTCAGTATGATGCACCAATGCAGCATCAAGGGGGCGGGTTTATGCACCAATGCAGCATCAATGCAAGGGAGTGGAGTGATGCACCAATGCAGTGTCGAGGGCAGGGTGATGCACCAATGTGTTAAGTTGGTGCACTTGTTACACAACATTTGTAAGTGTGTGACTGCTTTACACCTGCATCACTATTACCTGTGCCGCGCTGTGTGACGCTACATGACGCTATGTGACGCTGTGTGACGCTACATGACGCTATGTGACGCTGTGTGACGCTACATGACGCTACATGACGCTGTGTGACGCTGTGTGACGCTGTATGACGCTGTGTGACGCTGTATGACGCTGTATGACGCTGTGTGACACTGTATGACGCTGTGTGACGCTGTGTGACGCTGTGTGACGCTGTGTGACGCTGTGTGACGCTGTATCATGCTACATGACACTACATGACACTACATGACACTGCTTGACGCTGTGTGACGCTGTGTGACGCTGTGTGACACTGCTTGACGCTGTGTGACGCTGTGTGACGCTGTATGACGCTGCGTGACGCTGTGTGACGCTGTATCATGCTACATGACACTACATGACGCTGTGTGACACTACATGACACTGTGTGACGCTACATGACGCTATGTGACGCTACATGACGCTATGTGACGCTGTGTGACGCTACATGACGCTATGTGACGCTGTGTGACGCTACATGACGCTACATGACGCTGTGTGACGCTGTGTGACGCTGTATGACGCTGTGTGACGCTGTATGACGCTGTATGACACTGTGTGACGCTGTATCATGCTACATGACACTACATGACACTACATGACACTGCGTGACGCTGTGTGACGCTGTGTGACGCTGTGTGACGCTGTATGACGCTGTATGACGCTGTGTGATGCTGTGTGACGCTACATGACGCTACATGATGCTACATGACGCTGTGTGACGCTGTGTGACGCTGTGTGACGCTGTGTGACGCTGTATGACGCTGTGTGACGCTGTGTGATGCTGTGTGATGCTGTGTGACGCTGTGTGACGCTGTGTGACGCTGTGTGACGCTACATGACGCTGTGTGGTGCTGTGTGACGCTGTGTGACGCTGTATGACGCTGTATGACGCTGTGTGACGCTGTGTGACGCTGTATGACACTGTGTGACGCTGTGTGACGCTGGATGACGCTGTATGACACTGTATGACACTGTGTGACACTGTGTGACGCTGTGTGACGCTGTGTGACGCTGTGTGACGCTACATGACGCTACATGACGCTACATGATGCTGGATGACGCTGTATGAGGCTGTGTGACGCTGTGTGACGCTGTATGACACTGTGTGACGCTGTATGACGCTGTGTGACGCTACATGACGCTGTGTGAAGCGGTGTGACGCTGTGTGACGCTGTGTGACGCTACATGACGCTAAATGCCGCTACATGACGCTGTGTGACGCTGTGTGACGCTGTATGACGCTGTATGACGCTGAATGACGCTGTGTGACGCTGTATGAGGCTGTATGACGCTGTGTGACGCTGTGTGACGCTACATGACGCTACATGACGCTGTATGACGCTGTATCATGCTACATGACGCTGTGTGACACTGTGTGACGCTGTGTGACGCTGTGTGACGCTGTGTGACTCTGTGTGACTCTGTGTGACGCTGTGTGACGCTGTGTGACGCTCTGTGACGCTCTGTGACGCTGTGTGACGCTGGATGACGCTGTGTGACGCTGTGTGACGCTGTGTGACGCTGTGTGACGCTGTATGACGCTGTCTGACGCTGTGTGACGTTGTGTGACGCTGTGTGACGCTGTGTGACGCTGTGTGACGCTACATGACGCTGTATGAGGCTGTGTGACGCTGTGTGACGCTACATGACGCTGGATGACGCTACATGACGCTGTATGACGCTGTGTGACACTCTGTGACGCTGTGTGACGCTGTGTGACGCTGTGTGACGCTGTGTGACGCTGTGTGACGCTGTGTGACGCTGTGTGACGCTGTGTGACGCGGTGTGATGCTCTGTGACGCTGTGTGACGCTGTGTGACGCTGTGTGACGCTGTGTGAAGCTGTGTGACGCTGTGTGACGCTGTGTGACGCTGTATGACGCTGTGTGACGCTGTTCGACGCTGTTCGACGCTGTGTGACGCTGTGTGACGCTGTATGACGCTGTATGACGCTGTGTGACGCTACATGACGCTGGATGACGCTGTATGACGCTGTGTGACGCTGTGGGACGCTGTGTGACGCTGTATGACGCTGTGTGACGCTGTGTGACGCTACATGACGCTGTGTGACGCTACATGACGCTGTATGAGGCTATGTGACGCTGTGTGACGCTGTGTGACGCTCTGTGACGCTGTGTGACGCTGTGTGACGCTACATGACGCTACATGACGCTGGATGACGCTATATGAGGCTGTGTGACGCTGTGTGACGCTGTGTGACGCTGTGTGACGCTGTATGATGCTGTGTGACGCTGTGTAACGCTGTGTGACGCTGTGTGACGCTGTGTGACGCTGTGTGACGCTACATGACACTGTGTGACGCTGTATGACGCTGTGTGACGCTACATGACGCTGTGTGACGCTGTATGAGGCTGTGTGACGCTGTGTGAAGCTGTATGACGCTGTGTGACGCTGTATGACGCTGTGTGACGCTACATGACGCTGTGTGACGCTGTATGAGGCTGTGTGACACTGTGTGACGCTGTGTGACACTACATGACACTGTGTGACGCTGTGTGACGCTGTGTGACGCTACATGACACTGTGTGACGCTGTGTGACGCTGTGTGACGCTGTGTGACGCTGTGTGACGCTGTGTGACGCTACATGACGCTGTGTGACGCTGTGTGACGCTGTATGACGCTGTGTGACGCTGTGTGACGCTACATGACACTGTGTGACGCTGTATGACGCTGTATGACGCTACATGACGCTGTGTGACGCTGTGTGACGCTGTGTGACGCTGTGTGACGCTACATGACACTGTGTGACGCTACATGACACTGTGTGACACTGTGTGACACTGTGTGACGCTGTTTGACGCTGTTTGACGCTGTATGACGCTACATGACACTGTGTGACACTGTGTGACGCTGTGTGACGCTGTGTGACGCTGTATGACGCTGTGTGACGCTGTGTGACGCTGTATGACGCTGTGTGACACTGTGTGACGCTGTGTGACACTGTGTGACGCTGTGTGTGACGCTGTGTGACGCTGTGTGACGCTGTGTGACGCTACATGACACTGTATGACGCTACATGACACTGTGTGACGCTACATGACACTGTGTGACGCTGTATGACGCTGTATCATGCTAAATGACGCTACATGACACTGTGTGACGCTGTGTGACGCTACATGACGCTGTATGACGCTGTGTGACGCTGTATCATGCTAAATGACGCTACATGACACTGTGTGACGCTGTGTGACGCTACATGACACTGTGTGACGCTGTGTGACGCTGTATGACGCTGTATGACGCTGTGTGACGCTACATGACGCTACATGACACTGTGTGACGCTGTGTGACGCTACATGACGCTATGTGACGCTGTGTGACGCTGTGTGACTCTGTGTGATGTTGTGTGATGCTGTGTGACGCTGTGTGACGCTGTGTGACGCTATGTGACGCTGTGTGACGCTGTGTGACGCTGTATGAGGCTGTATGACGCTGTGTGACTCTGTGTGATGTTGTGTGATGCTGTGTGACGCTGTATCATGCTACATGCTAGTTTTAAGTGTATAAGGTGATTACCCTAAGCACCCTCATGTCGGTAGGTGAGTGGTTAACCTACTCCCTCTCAGTGTGTGAGGGGTTTACCTAATCACCCACCGTACAGTAAGTGCCTAATTCCTCTGTAAACACTCAGCACACACTCACTCAGACCCCACACTAATCTCCATCAACCGAATATAGCCACAAGGTAAAACTTGAAATAAGGTTTAACCTAATAGGTCCTTTCTATGTTTACTACATTGTAGGTAGCACACTGTAGTCTAACAGCATGATGTAAACCTCCATGAGTCCCACATTGCAGCTAAACACGCTGTACTAAACAGCATGTATTATAACACGCTGCACTAAACAGCATGTATTACAACACTGTACTAAACAGCATGTATTATAACACGCTGTACTAAACAGCATGTATCATAACACGCTGTACTAAACAGTATGTATTATAACACGCTGTACTAAACATCATGTATTATAACCGATGTACTAAACAGCATGTATCATAACAGGCTGTACTTAACAGTATGTATTATAACACGCTGTACTAAACAGTGTGAGGCAGACCTGAGGTTCATTCCTTTACCCTGTTTTATACCAGGTGGGTACCAGCAGTATATAGGTGCACAAATACCAAGTATAGACCCCACCTGTCTGGTTAGCTATATATAGGACATTTACTGACATTATAGACTTTACTGGGGCCTGATTCCATACAGATTAGTCACGGCCACAGTTACTTCAGGGACCCCGGTAATACCACCTACATTGCCTGATGCGTATAGTACTTCAGATATGGCTAATAGTATTTCTTTACATTTTATCATTTCCACCTCACTGGGACCCAATTACTGCCCCCCCCCCCGCCCTCTACAGTTGCTGCCCCCTATTTCTAAGGTACACAGCTTTGGAAGTGGTACCGATGTCATTATTGTTATGATCATGATCCCGTGTGAATAGCTGTGAATAGAGTGAGTCATCTGTCCAAAAAAGAAAATACATAGATGCATTGCAATGTATTCAGGGAGATGCCTATTGTTAAAAGACATTGTAGAGTAATATTTGTGCAATATTGAAAACTGTTGCAGTCTTCAATTGTTAATTGTCGAATTAGATATATGTCAACAGTTATCCATTTGGCAGCATTCCAACATGTCCTGCTTCTGTCATCACAACAATGACACAATCTGCCCAATGGTGACTTAGCAGTCTGCGCTGCCCCCCTGATGGCAGGTTTCCAGTACTGAATCTTATTGCCCAGTGTACATATTTTCACAAATTTCGTGGAAATGAAAATCCGCAAAAATATGTACAGCACGGGTATCTATCAAATATCGCTGAAAGTTCATGAAATTAAAGGTATAGACAAGGGTCTATGCATACGGCACCTGGTGGCAAAAAAATAACTTAAAACCATGATAAAAGCATATCTACCTTTTGCACATGACCTAGCTCACCTATATTAACCCTTTAGATTCCTCACAGTGGCATGCTACATATCTTGTCACTGTATTTCTCTGCTTCAAAAAGCTATGTCCTAAGCTATCACAGTTATCTCAGCTGACTAGAAAATGTTTAAATAAATCCCAAACTTTATTTATTTGTTAATGAATCCCTTATTTTTGTACTGTAAAATATATCTTTTGATCTTGTGTACAGATGGCGAAGATTTTGATCATAAAATGTTTGCCTATTTCTTTTCTGTGTTGCAGAACTTAGAGAAAATAGACATTTATAAATTTGTGTTTTTTTCCTAAATCAGTCACAGCTCTTTGGTTTTACCCATAATCAATCATTTTTATGGATCAATTATGTTGCATATAATCTACTCTAAACATTTGAGGAGTCTGGTTGAGATACTATGGTTCAATCATTAAAAAATTTGAAAAACTTAGAAAAAATAAGTGTTCATCCATATGCTGTCATAGTTAATGGAGCTCTTTCTTCAAATGTCAATATATCATAATCAAGCAACATGAGGTATTGATTTCTTTGCTTTTATTACATCATCAGATATCAGATATTACTCATATCATCCAAAGTAATTTAGAGAAATTGTGTGTAGATCAGAATTGGCCGAATACTGGTCTATACTTTTAGATACAAGTAAAATTGTACTTCAAGCAAACATTTATATAAATACACGCAGAAATATCTACGTTTACAGTGCCTGTAGCTAATGGAGGCCACTCAGGTGTAAGGTGAGGGTCTCTATTGACGGCCACTCAGGTGTAAGGTGCGGTAATCTGGAGCTAAGCCTGCATGAAGGGCCTTAATGCACTCTGTACACACTCACTGTGTGTGTGGGTGTGGGGAGGGGGTATATGTGGGTGGAAAGGGGGGTCATATGGAGGAGTAACTCTGTGTGATGAAACAGCTAACCGACCGATGCAGCATGCACTAAGGGCGTTAAGGTGAAACACCTGCTGCCCTTGCCTACACAAGGTAACTGTTACAGTGCTATAGGGGGGCAAGATGGCTGCCTACACTAGGTAACTGTTACAGTGCTATAGGGGGACAAGATGGCTGCCTACACAAGGTAACTGTTACAGTGCTATAGGGGGACAAGATGGCTGCCTACACTAGGTAACTGTTACAGTGCTATAGGGGGACAAGATGGCTGCCTACACAAAGTAACTGTTACAGTGTTATAGGGGGACAAGATGGCTGCCTACACAAGGTAACTGTTACAGTGCTATAGGGGGGCAAGATGGCTGCCTACACTAGGTAACTGTTACAGTGCTATAGGGGGACAAGATGGCTGCCTACACAAGGTAACTGTTACAGTGCTATAGGGGGGCAAGATGGCTGCCTACACAAGGTAACTGTTACAGTGTTATAGGGGGACAAGATGGCTGCCTACACTAGGTAACTGTTACAGTGTTATAGGGGGACAAGATGGCTGCCTACACAAGGTAACTGTTACAGTGCTATAGGGGGGCAAGATGGCTGCCTACACTAGGTAACTGTTACAGTGTTATAGGGGGACAAGATGGCTGCCTACACAAGGTAACTGTTACAGTGTTATAGGCGGACAAGATGGCTGCCTACACAAGGTTACTGTTACAGTGCTATAGGGGGACAAGATGGCTGCCTACAGAGGGTGACCTGTTACAGTGCTATAGGGGGACAAGATGGCTGCCTACACAGGGTGACCTGTTGCAGGGCTATAGGGGGACAAAATGGCTGCCTACATAAGGTAACTGCTACAGTGTTATAGGGGGACATGATGGCTGCCTACACAAGGTTACTGTTACAGTGCTATAGGGGGACAAGATGGCTGCCTACAGAGGGTGACCTGTTACAGTGCTATAGGGGGACAAGATGGCTGCCTACACAGGGTGACCTGTTACAGGGCTATAGGGGGACAAGATGGCTGCCTACACAGGGTAACTGTTACAGTGCTATAGGGGGACAAGATGGCTGCCTACAGAGGGTGACTAGTTAGAGTGTTATAGGGGGACAAGATGGCTGCCTACAGAGGGTGACTAGTTAGAGTGTTATAGGGGGACAAGATGGCTGCCTACAAAAGGGTACCTGTTACAGTGCTATAGGGGGACAAGATGGCTGCCTACAGAGGGTGACCTGTTACAGGGCTATAGGGGGACAAGATGGCTGCTTACACACGGTGCCTGGCATTAACCTTAACCTACAGCACCTGTGGGAGGGAGGGGGTTGGGAGGATGTGGGGGGCAGGGAGGGGGGGAAGATGTGGGTAGGGCATGCAATCTGAGCTCCAGAACTGAGCTAAGTTAATTAAACATGAAGCAGGGAACCTGACCCTGGGTATCACTCCAGGAGACGGCCCTACAGCTGGGGTCTGGGCAGGTCAGGGGGGGATCACTCAGCCTGTCAGGGTGCTGTACGTCAGGGGGGGGTCACTCAGCCTGTCAGGGTGCTGTACGTCAGGGGGGGGGTTCACTCAGCCTGTCAGGGAGCTGTACATCAGGGGGGGGGGGGGGGTCACTCAGCCTGTCAGGGTGCTGTACGTCAGGGGGGGATCACTCAGCCTGTCAGGGAGCTGTACGTCAGGGGGGGGGGGGGTTCACTCAGCCTGTCAGGGTGCTGTACGTCAGGGGGGGGTTTCACTCAGCCTGTCAGGGTGCTGTACGTCACGGGGGGGGGGGGGGTACAATCAGCCTGTCAGGGTGCTGTACGTCAGGGGGGGGTGGTTCACTCAGCCTGTCAGGGTGCTGTACATCAGGGGGGGGGTCACTCAGCCTGTCAGGGTGCTGTACATCAGGGGGGGGGGGTTCACTCAGCCTGTCAGGGTGCTGTACGTCAGGGGGGGGGGTTCACTCAGCCTGTCAGGGTGCTGTACATCAGGGGGGGGGGGTTCACTCAGCCTGTCAGGGTGCTGTACATCAGGGGGGGGGGTTCACTCAGCCTGTCAGGGTGCTGTACATCAGGGGGGGGGGGTTCACTCAGCCTGTCAGGGTGCTGTACATCAGGGGGGGGGGGTTCACTCAGCCTGTCAGGGTGCTGTACGTCAGGGGGGGGGGTTCACTCAGCCTGTCAGGGTGCTGTACATCAGGGGGGGGGTCACTCAGCCTGTCAGGGTGCTGTACATCAGGGGGGGGGGTTCACTCAGCCTGTCAGGGTGCTGTACGTCAGGGGGGGGGGTTCACTCAGCCTGTCAGGGTGCTGTACGTCAGGGGGGGGTCACTCAGCCTGTCAGGGTGCTGTACATCAGGGGGTGGGGGTTCACTCAGCCTGTCAGGGTGCTGTACATCAGGGGGGGGGGGTTCACTCAGCCTGTCAGGGTGCTGTACGTCAGGGGGGGTTCACTCAGCCTGTCAGGGTGCTGTACATCAGGGGGGGGGGGGTTCACTCAGCCTGTCAGGGTGCTGTACGTCAGGGGGGGTTCACTCAGCCTGTCAGGGTGCTGTACGTCAGGAGGGGGGAGGTTCACTCAGCCTGTCAGGGAGCTGTACGTCAGGGGGGGGCACTCAGCCTGTCAGGGTGCTGTACGTCAGGGGGGGGGGTTCACTCAGCCTGTCAGGGCGCTGTACGTCAGGGGGGGGCACTCAGCCTGTCAGGGTGCTGTACGTCAGGGGGGGTTCACTCAGCCTGTCAGGGCGCTGTACATCAGGGGGGGGGTCACTCAGCCTGTCAGGGTGCTGTACATCAGGGGGGGGGTTCACTCAGGCTGTCAGGGTGCTGTACGTCAGGGGGGGGGGGTTCACTCAGGCTGTCAGGGTGCTGTACGTCAGGGGGGGGGTTCACTCAGCCTGTCAGGGTGCTGTACGTCAGGGGGGGGGGGTTCACTCAGGCTGTCAGGGTGCTGTACGTCAGGGGGGGGGTCACTCAGCCTGTCAGGGAGCTGTACGTCAGGGGGGGGGGTTCACTCAGCCTGTCAGGGTTCTGTACGTCGGGGGGGGGGGGGTCACTCAGCCTGTCAGGGAGCTGTACGTCAGGGGGGGGGGTTCACTCAGCCTGTCAGGGCGCTGTACGTCAGGGGGGGGGGGGGGGTCACTCAGCCTGTCAGGGAGCTGTACGTCAGGGGGGGGGGGTTCACTCAGCCTGTCAGGGTGCTCTACGTCGGGGGGGGGGGTTCACTCAGCCTGTCAGGGCGCTGTACGTCAGGGGGGGGGGGTTCACTCAGCCTGTCAGGGTGCTGTACGTCAGGGGGGGGGTTCACTCAGCCTGTCAGGGTGCTGTACGTCAGGGGGGGGGTCACTCAGCCTGTCAGGGTGCTGTACGTCAGGGGGGGTTCACTCAGCCTGTCAGGGTGCTGTACGTCAGGGGGGGGTTCACTCAGCCTGTCAGGGTGCTGTACGTCGGGGGGGGGGTTCACTCAGCCTGTCAGGGTGCTGTACGTCGGGGGGGGGGGGGTTCACTCAGGCTGTCAGGGTGCTGTACGTCAGGGGGGGGGGGTTCACTCAGCCTGTCAGGGTGCTGTACGTCAGGGGGGGATCACTCAGCCTGTCAGGGTGGAGTACGTCAGGGGGGGGGGGGGTCACTCAGCCTGTCAGGGTGCTGTACGTCAGGGGGGGTTCACTCAGCCTGTCAGGGTGCTGTACGTCAGGGGGGGTTCACTCAGCCTGTCAGGGAGCTGTACGTCAGGGGGGGTTCACTCAGCCTGTCAGGGAGCTGTACGTCAGGGGGGGGTCACTCAGCCTGTCAGGGAGCTGTACGTCAGGGGGGGTTCACTCAGCCTGTCAGGGAGCTGTACGTCAGGGGGGGGTCACTCAGCCTGTCAGGGAGCTGTACGTCAGGGGGGGTTCACTCAGCCTGTCAGGGAGCTGTACGTCAGGGGGGGGTCACTCAGCCTGTCAGGGTGCTGTATGTCAGGGGGGGGGGTTCACTCAGCCTGTCAGGGAGCTGTACATCAGGGGGGGGGGTTCACCCAGCCTGTCAGGGAGCTGTACATCAGGGGGGGGGGTTCACTCAGCCTGTCAGGGTGCTGTACGTCAGGGGGGGGCACTCAGCCTGTCAGGGTGCTGTACGTCAGGGGGGGGGGGTTCACTCAGCCTGTCAGGGCGCTGTACGTCAGGGGGGGTTCACTCAGCCTGTCAGGGTGCTGTACGTCAGGGGGGGGTTCACTCAGCCTGTCAGGGTGCTGTACGTCAGGAGGGGGGAGGTTCACTCAGCCTGTCAGGGCGCTGTACGTCAGGGGGGGGGGGGTTCACTCAGCCTGTCAGGGCGCTGTACGTCAGGGGGGGGGGGGTTCACTCAGCCTGTCAGGGCGCTGTACGTCAGGGGGGGTTCACTCAGCCTGTCAGGGTGCTGTACGTCAGGGGGGGGTTCACTCAGCCTGTCAGGGTGCTGTACGTCAGGAGGGGGGAGGTTCACTCAGCCTGTCAGGGAGCTGTACGTCAGGGGGGGGGGTTCACTCAGCCTGTCAGGGTGCTGTACGTCAGGGGGGGGGGGTTCACTCAGCCTGTCAGGGTGCTGTACGTCAGGGGGGGGTTCACTCAGCCTGTCAGGGTGCTGTACATCAGGGGGGGGGGTTCACTCAGCCTGTCAGGGAGCTGTACATCAGGGGGGGGTCACTCAGCCTGTCAGGGCGCTGTACGTCAGGGGGGGGGGTTCACTCAGCCTGTCAGGGTGCTGTACGTCAGGGGGGGGGGTTCACTCAGCCTGTCAGGGTGCTGTACATCAGGGGGGGGGTCACTCAGCCTGTCAGGGTGCTGTACGTCAGGGGGGGGGGGTATCACTCAGCCTGTCAGGGCGCTGTACGTCAGGGGGGGGCACTCAGCCTGTCAGGGTGCTGTACGTCAGGGGGGGGGGGTTCACTCAGCCTGTCAGGGTGCTGTACGTCAGGGGGGGGTTCACTCAGCCTGTCAGGGAGCTGTACATCAGGGGGGGTTCACTCAGCCTGTCAGGGCGCTGTACATTTAAAGAGTTCCTTGCCTTATTCAGATCCGATTGTGTAATAAATATTTTCATTCAACTGTGTTTTTTAGATATAGAGTTTTACAAAGTTGAAACTCAGAAATGAATCTTAATTCCTGAGCAGAAAAATGAAACCACATGTATACGTTGAGCCTCCTCCCTGCACGGTGCCTTCACCACATACATCCTACATGTCAGCACGGATCAATGAAGGCGTCAGACCCCACTTACCCTGCTGCCCCGTACCTGCCAGCTCCTACCCCCTCTACACACACACACACACACACACCTGGGTGCGGCTTTGTGGAGTTGGTGGATTAGCGGCCGGACCTTACTCTGCAGTCTCGTGTAGCACCCTGGTACGGCCTGAGGTCTACCTAACACAGTGTGTGGGTGCGGCCTGTACCCGCCTGTACCCTGACTCAGTACAACATGCAGCAGGGTGTGGGAGTTATTGTGTAGAGCCTGGTGTGGTGTGGGGTGTGGAGGCAGTTACAGCAGTTACAGCAGGCAGTTACAGCAGTTACAGCAGGCAGTTACAGCAGGCAGTTACAGCAGGCAGTTACAGCAGTTACAGCAGTTACAGCAGTTACAGCAGTTACAGCAGTTACAGGAGGCAGTTACAGCAGGCAGTTACAGCAGGCAGTTACAGGAGGCAGTTACAGGAGGCAGTTACAGCAGTTACAGCAGTTACAGCAGGCAGTTACAGCAGGCAGTTACAGCAGGCAGTTACAGCAGGCAGTTACAGCTGTCATTACTGCATCATAAAACAGCCCTGCCCGGGTGCAGGAGGAGGAGACGTGTAGCCTGTGGGATACGTGTACAGGGTGCTGTTAGTGTTAGGGTGGAGGCGTGTCATTACTGCAGCATAAAGCACCCCCACAGTGTGCACAACGTGTTAGCTGGACACGCCACTACAGGAGGTGTGGGGAGGCAAGCCGCTCACACACCTCACCCCCTGATACACACCGACACCTGACCTAGGGACCCCTTCCAGCAGCCTCAGACAGAGGGTACTCACACCGCCTCAGGTAACAACTCAGGTAACAATATTAGGAGACTAGTCCGGCATGGTTTCTATACCTACATGAGACAGCCGCCTCAGGCTCCCTTACAGCAGCCTGAGTAGTATACGGTACCTATACTGCGCTATACACGTCATCTCTGTAGCCGGGATCTAAGGTTGGACACCAGCGGCCTCATACATGAGGTAATGGTGCCTTAAGTACAGACTGTGCATGGCGTTATACGGCTGCAGAGAGGTGAGGTGCACCCCGGGACATAGCCCTACTCACAGCAGTACACACAGCAACTAAACAACACTGTCATGTTTAAAGGGATACATCCTACCATACACCCAAGTTTACACTCTGATATAGAGAGCCTGATATCTGAGGTTAATGATGCCTTAATACATGTATGTGATATGTGATAGGTGATATGTGATAGGTGATACGTGATACGTGATACGTGATATGTGATATGTGATATCTGATATGTGATACGTGATAGGTGATAGTGATATGTGATACGTGATAGTGATATGTGATATGTGATAGTGATATGTGATATGTGATACGTGATACCCTGATACCCTGATACCCAGATACACCTATACACTGATACACTGATATCTGAGGTTCATAATGCCTGAGTACCTGCTACGTGATCTGGGTATCTTACAGGACGTACCGCACACTGTTGTAGCCTACTGTGTAATGTGGTCCACGATGGTGTATAGCATTCTGTGCTAGATAATAGGGCTCAGCAGACTTTGTGCATCTAGAGATGCCACACATATCTGACTACTATGTTGATGTGTGTGGATATGCCATACCTGGATAAACATAGAAGCTGGTTTCTATATCAAGTGTCCATCTCTAAGGTGAAATCCTACGGCATGAAGTCCCTGTCACCAACCTCCCCTGTAGGACTCATGTCATACCCTCTGTACGCACACGCGTCATGATGGAGCTGTTCAGGCACCTGCCCCTGTCAGGGTACGGGGAGGAGACAGAGGCAGAGTACGGACAGAAGGACGGCTACAGGCAGAACAGGTACAGACAGAATGGATACAAACAGGACGGGTACACACAGAACGGGTACCAACAGGACAACTACAAACAGGACGGGTACAAACAGGACAGGTACCAACAGGACGGGTACAAACAGGACGGGTACAAACAGGACGGGTACAAACAGGACGGGTACAAACAGGACGGGTACAGCAAGGGGCGGTACAAGCAGCGAGAGTTTGGGGGCTGGGACCGGAGCTATCACCCGGCGGGGGACTCGTCCTCTGAGCATGGCACCACCCACACCACCACCACACCCCCCTGCACTACCACCACCCACACCACCACCACACCCCCCTGTACCACCACCACCCCCCCCTGTACCACCACCACACCCCCCTGTACTACCACCACACCCCCCTGCACCACCACCCCCCCCTGTACCACCACCCCCCCCCTGTACCACCACCACACCCCCCTGTACCACCACCACACCCCCCTGTACCACCGACCTGCAGGGGGTGGAGGCTGCAGGACGGGACAGTCACAGCGCCCCGCCCCCCGGGAACCGCCCCGACGGTGCCGACGTGACCCCAGGGTCACGCCACCGCCGGCACCGTCAGCGGGGGCGGCACCACCACCGCATGCGGCTCCATGACAGCCACGTGCGGCGGCTGCTGGACGTGGGGGTCAGTAACAGGGGTACCGCTGTAGACCTGCCTCACAGCCAGCTGCACCAGGCGGGGGGCGGGGAGCCGGGGGGCGAGGTGCCCTGTACCTGTGAGGGCACCGACACAGCCGAGCGTCTGGGGCACTGGGGGAGTACAGCCGGCCCGCCCGCCCCCAGCCCCGCCCGCCACGCCCCCAAACCCAAGAAGCTGCCCAACCAGCGCCGCCCCCGGCCGTATCGAGGGGGGTCGGCCGGCACCTTCCACCCGGAGGAGGACAGCTTCCGGTTCCGGCACTACGAGGATGTGGGGCTGTACGTGCAGCAGTACCGGCAGGAGCACACCATCTGTATCCAGGGGGCCGACCCCACCCGGCCACCGGTACTAGGGAGGGACACCCCCGACCCCTACCTGGCCAAGCTACAACAGTGTGGGTAAGTGTCATATACAATAACTAACACACTATGTATGTACATAAGGGGCCGACCCCACCCGGCCACCGGTACTAGGGAGGGACACACCAGATCCCTACCTAGCCAAGCTACAACAGTGTGGGTAAGTGTCATCATGTATAAAACTAACAAACGGGGGCCGACCCCAACCGGCCTCTGGTACATACCAAACTGTAACGGTGGGGGTCAGCGTTATTATTGTATATAGTAGCTATAACACCAGCTGTAGGTAACAGTATAAAGTGGTACCTTGTCAAACTGCAGCAATGTGGGTGAGTGACATCTTTATCTGTAGTAACTCGAGTTCTGACGCAATAACTCAATCTTTGACCAAAAACTCAATCTCTGCCCAAGAACTCAATTTCTGCCAGTCCCAGTTTCCTGATGTTGACCACTTCGATAACTAGACTCAAATTATCTGACCATCACCCAATTGTCTTTCTGCTCGGGTTTCTTCCTTTATCATGTTTTACCAGCTTGTATCTTTGTTTCAATATGAACTCACAGCTCTCGTTCGTAACAAGCTTGAAACCTGGTATACATTTGTAATAAATGCAAAAAGAAATGACACCAGCGTAAATAATATCAGCATGTACTCAGTTACCATGAACAATTTATTATGACACTGGCCACACACACATTACATACAATGATGAACAATTGTAGGATTCAATGATCAGAAGATAGTAAAGTGATAGAAAGTCTTAGACTAACAATAAACACATAGGAATCTTTCATGGTTGGACCGCACGTACCGACCAGGACTGCATTTTCAAGTACTCATTTTCTGTTACATGGGACATGTTATACAGTGTGTGTACCTTAATCAGGTGTACACATTATACGGCGTGTTGCTTATATCAATGTCAGAGTTGACCGTACCTCGTCATAATGCACACAATAATATTTACAATGTAAACTCACACACATAGCCTTGTAGTAAGTGCCAGAGATCAATCATTTAATTACTGTAGCATTATGTACAAACCCTGTCAATACATGGAAGTATACTGTGTCAGTTGGCTGTTACAGATTAGGTCTAGTGCAATATTGTATTTCCAACCAAAAACGTAAAGTGAGTAACATTAGGCTGTATGTTATGTATTCAGTCTGTTCATGTTTTAGTGTTCATTTGTCAATTATACCATCACATTGTAACTGAAGAGTATGTGCTGGAGGGAATGTGTTATTGGTACAAACAACACCTCAGCTGCCTCCTTGAGTTTATAGTACTGGAGGAAACCCAGAGGCACCATTTAACCATTCACAGCTCTATAGGAATAGAGACTACAAACTTCAATACTGCAGCCCGTCTCTGTCTGCACTAGCCGTGTTGGGGGGGGGGGGGGGGGGGCGTGACCTACACCCGTGCATGTGTCTGCCCGTTGGTAAGGGGCTGTGTATACTGGGTAGCGCCTCATTGTTTTTGCAGCCATTCTCCTGACGGCCGGGTCATTAATTATGAACCTTTTTATTCCCCAGGGACCTGCTGGAGCGCCTTATGGCCTTAACTGCCATGGCACGCCAACACGCAGAGGTGGAGGAGAATGGGTAAGTCTTACTTACACACACACACACTCACACACACACATACACACACACCAACACGCAGAGGTGGAGGAGAATGGGTAAGGAGCTTTCTGTCTTACTGACACACATACACACTGACACACACACACACACACACACTGACACACTCACACATACATACATACACACACACACGCACACCCACACACACTGACACACACACACACACATACATACATACACACACACACACGCACACACACTCACACACACATACACATACACACTGACACATACACATACACACACACATACACACACACATACACATACACACTGACACACATACATACACACACACTGACACACATACACACATACACACATACAAACACACCCAGACACACACACACACACATACACATACACACATACACACATACACACACACATACACGCAGAGATGCAGGAGAATGGGTAAGGAGCTCTCAGTCTTACTGACACACTGACACACACACACACATTCACACACACACACACACACACACACACTGACACACACACACTGACACACACACACATACACACACACACACACTATTCCGTGTTTAAGCCAGAAACTGGGGACTATGTAATGGCAACTGGGGACCATGCCTTGGGACGGGTTTGGGAGCTCTGCAACACTACTGATTGCATTGTCTTGACCTCTAAAAACATAATATCACTCGTGTGAGCGGCCATATTGGTAATTTGTATGTTTGGCAAAGCATCGGGAATTTGACTTGGAACCAGGTACGTGGCAGCCTTCTGTGTGTGGCAGTGTGTGATGTCTCAATCAAGTGGGGACTCAAGACTCCAGTTAACGTCTCCGGTTCCAAGGTCATTTCCTATCGGGAATTCCACCTGGAACTAGGTACTCAGCAACCTTTGGTGTATGGCAGTGTCTGAGTATGAAAAGTGGTGGATTTTTCATTGCAACTGGGGACTTTTGCCGAAACCAATTTTTAGGTATCAAAAAGCTATTTCCTGCCCAAAACAGGTCTCAATTAAGTCCCCAGTTAGGTCTCAAGTCCCCGGTTCCAAGGTCATTTTTCTAATTTGAGTCCCCAGTTATGGGCAAAAACGCACACACACATACACCAAGAAAATTAATCTCAAATTAAAACGAGATCAACTAATTTTGAAATTGAGTTACTTAAACTACTTAAGTGATAAAAATAACATTTTGAAGGTATTCTCTTCCCTCCATGTATCAGCTAAATGAAAAACAAAACTTCAAAAGTGTCAAGCTTATAATTTGGGAATGTTCCAAGACTTCTTTATTGATTTCTCACGAGACATTTTCTTATTCCCAGTGTTTTTCTTATGGACAACTATTAAGCTACAGCCTTTGCATAGCATCTTTATTGTTATTCAGAACATTAAAAAAAACATGGACTTTTTCATGCCATAACAAATAATCATTTCTATAGATGTGATATTGATTGGGAAATGTCCCTTTGTAGCCTGTAGCAGGGAGCAGGCTGCATGAACACATACACCATAGACGCAGCCATGCCTTGTGCCAATCAATACCAATGAAACCCCGTCCAGTTAGCAGCTCCCACCGTCATGGAAAAGCACTCAGGATAAATGATTCACAAGTGCCTAGTGCCAGAGTTGTTTATATGTATTGGTTTATTTAGAAGGTGTTGTTACGTTACAGTTGACATCCTTCTTTAATTGTAGCAACTTCATTTTTCTCCTAAATTTGATATATTCGACACCGCAGCAGCTAGGATACCAACTTTAACTGACTTGTGTCAGCTGTAGCTACAAGACACACTGTGTTTACATACTCTGAAAACTAACTCCTGCCTGTTTACCCCTACAACCTGCTATAGGACACATTGTGTATGCTGCAATAACAACGTCTGCCCTATTTACCCCTATATCTGGCTCCAGGACTACCCCCTGAGCATGGTATAAGATATAATGCACTGTATGCTACAGTAACTAATGTCTGCCCTGTTTACCCCTACAGCCTACTATAGGACACACTACAGTAACTAACTCCTGCCTGTTTACCCCCTACAGCCTACTATAGGACACACTACAGTAACTAACTCCTGCCTGTTTACCCCTATAGCCGGCTGCAGGACCGCCCCCTGACTAAGGCTGTGCAGGCGGCGCGCGACTTCTCCTCCCCCGACCTCAGCAGCTGGAACCAGGTCAAGGCCAGTCTGCCCAGGAAGGCCGTCAACCTGGCCCCCATCCGTGACTGCCGCCTCTCTGTCAAGAACATCCAGTTCCCGCAGAAACACCCGCCCAGACGCCAGCCCGGCCACATCCAGCAACAACAACAACAACAACAGGTGCCCTACCACCTCCAACAACAAGCCCCCTTCCACCACCCGCTGCCCACAGAGCTACAGACTCCTCGTGTGGCCTTCCCGCTTCCCGTTAGGATCGTTGTCAACTCAGAGTCATTAAAAGGCAACAAGTTGACAACGCTGTCCCCGCCACTCACCCCGACCACCAGGAGGCGCCGGTTAAGTAGGTCAGAGAGTACCGAGCACCAGCCCCCGTCTCACCTGACACACAACCACCCAGACACCCGGTCACACTCCAGGGCTCATCCCACAGACAGGGTTAGGAAGCGGTCAGAGGGAGACCTCCCCTGTCCCGGGTTAGGGACCACCTCGGGGTCTGACCTCAGTCTGTACGACCAGTACCTGGGGCAGCGTGACAACGGGGACACGACCGGACACTTACTGTTCGCTCCTGTCACTAAGCGGCTCAGCTCCAGCAGCAAGAAGGGCACCCAGCCACCCTCTGTAGGCCTCTGTGAACTCTACAGTTCTACACCTGGGACCTTAATCACTGCAGTCAACAATAGGTGAAACTATGTTTGTATAATAGTATCAATAATAGGTGTCAACAGGCCGCCTTCTGTAGGCCTCTGTGAACTCTACAGTTCTACACCTGGGACCTTAATCACTGCAGTCAACAATAGGTGAAACTATGTTTGTATAATAGTATCAATAACAGGTGTCAACAGGCCGCCTTCTGTAGGCCTCTGTGAACTCTACAGTTCTACACCTGGTACCTTAATCACTGCAGTCAACTATAGGTGAAACTATGTTTGTATAATAGTATCAATAATAGGTGTCAACAGGCCGCCCTCTGTCGGCCTCTGTGAACTCTACAGTTCTACACCTGGGACCTTAATCACTGCAGTCAACAATAGGTGAAACTATGTTTGTATAATAGTATCAATAATAGGTGTCAACAGGCCGCCCTCTGTAGGCCTCTGTGAACTCTACAGTTCTACACCTGGGACCTTAATCACTGCAGTCAACAATAGGTGATGTGCTGTGTATTGTCAATGATAAGTCACCACCCTGTATGTCAACAATAGGTGATGTGCTGTTTATTGTCAATGATAAGTTACCCTGTATCTGCAGTCAGTGTACCCACAATATTTCTCCACAATAGGTGAATCTACAACTGCAAGCAATAGAAACGTAACTTCTATTGGTAATACCTCTAGCTAAACCTTAGAAATGAGTTATGCATAAATCTAACCATCCATAGTTCAGAACTGAAACTACGAAAAAACACTACAGAATTTAGACTACAAAAGGTAGACAACTTCTAGTCATTCCCCAATACGTCAGCTGGACTACAGAGTCATTCCCCAATACGTCAGCTGGACTACAGAGTCATCCCCCAATACGTCAGCTGGACTACAGAGTCATTCCCCAATACGTCAGCTGGACTACCGAGTCTTCCCCCAATACATCAGCTGGACTACAGAGTCATCCCCCAATACGTCAGCTGGACTACAGAGTCATTCCCCCAATACGTCAGCTGGACTACAGAGTCATTCCCCGATACATCAGCTGGACTACAGAGTCATTCCCCCAATACATCAGCTGGACTACAGAGTCATTCCCCCAATACGTCAGCTGGACTACAGAGTCATTCCCCCAATACGTCAGCTGGACTACAGAGTCATTCCCCCAATACGTCAGCTGGACTACAGAGTCATTCCCCCAATACGTCAGCTGGACTACAGAGTCATTCCCCCAATACGTCAGCTGGACTACAGAGTCATTCCCCCAATACGTCAGCTGGACTACAGAGTCATTCCCCCAATACGTCAGCTGGACTACAGAGTCATTCCCCGATACATCAGCTGGATAACAGAGTCATTCACCCAATATGTTTGTATAATTCTTCAATGCATATCTGAATTGGAGTGAACATGTCCCTCGATGACATACACTCAAACATTCCTGCTTGAAAATGTTGTGTGAAAAGTTGCCGAGCCTTGTTTGTTAACACAATCATTGATTCTGTGGAGATACCAAAAACATTTTTTGAATATCACATCTTTTCATTTCATGAAATCAGGAAAAGAAAACTTTGTGATTTTCCGAAATATTTGAGATGATTTTAAATGTGTTTCATGTGCTTTTAACAGCAAAAGTAGAGAACAATGTGAGCCATTCCGCAGTATAAAGACAGATTTGAGGAACTCTCCCCGCATGACCCCCTCAGATCTTAATAATTTTCCACCTACATGAAGAATTATGTAGTTCATGACCACATGCAAAATTGTAGCATCCAACTCCCGTAACTTTCCGAGATTTTGACCACTTTGTGCTTTGACTTTGTATATTTAATTATTTTAAAGAGAATCATGAAAAATACAAATCATTGGAAAATACCATATTTACTATTTTCTGTGCCTCGATTTTCACCAGAACGAGACATAGGACCAATACCATTTTGCTATCAAACTTAAGGCACATAATGGCCTTTAGATTGGTGAAGAGCATTAGCTGGTACTATTTATCCCTCCAACCAAAATTGGGCATTGAAAAGCGGCAAAAATTGATTTTTGCCCTTTTTGAGGCGGCCTTATTGGATTTGCATATCATGGCAGACACTGCATCTTTGATTGACTTTGATTGACCTTCATTGATATTTGGAATCCCGATTTCTAGGGCATTTAAAGTAACGGTTTTGATGCTATGAATTTTCAAACCTTTTCAAATTTCAGTTCAAGCAGGAAAATTCACCACCATTTATGCTCATTGTTCAAGTATAAGCCTTTATCAAAACCTCCCAATATTGGCATGAATGTGTGAGGCAATACCAGACCTCTAACTCATTGCATCCTGAAAATATTGCACTTTGAAGATGACACCAAATTGGGATTTTGCAAACTGAGGGCCAAACCCCCTCATGTTCAGTGGCCAAATCTTCGGAAAATTACCGGAGTTGGATGCTACAATTTTGCATGTGGTCATGGCTACATACATCTTCATCTAGGTGGAAAAGTATTATGATCTGAGGGGGTCATGCGGGGACCACTTGCTGAAATACCGTGGAACAGCCCATGTGTTAATTATCTGGTTAACAAGAAGCGTCTACATTCTATAAAGCTGTACACACCTAAATGTAAAGTATCCACATACAACATAAGGTCAGGGAACATCTGATAACTTATGATCATAGCATCCAATAAAATATGCAAACGATTCCAATGAGTCAATTTCTTTTGTCTAATATTATACAGTTATGGTGGCAATACATCTGTCTAACAATGAGAACAAGGCACAGGCCTGCACTACTTAGCACTAAGACACAGAGCACTAAGACACAGGCCTGTACTACTTAGCACTAAGACACAGAGCACTAAGACACAGGCCTGTACTACTTAGCACTCAGACACAGAGCACTAAGACACAGGCCTGTACCACTTAGCACTAAGACACAGAGCACTAAGACACAGGCCTGCACTACTTAGCACTAAGACACAGAGCACTAAGACACAGGCCTGTACCACTTAGCACTAAGACACAGGCCTGCACTACTAAGCACTAAGACACCTGTAGGCCTGTACTACTTATCACTAAGACACAGGCCTGTACCACTTAGCACTAAGACACAGGCCTGCACTACTAAGCACTAAGACACCTGTAGTCCTGTACTACTTAGCACTAAGACACAGGCCTGTACTACTTAGCACTAAGACACAGGCCTGCACTACTAAGCACTAAGACACCTGTAGGCCTGTACTACTTAGCACTAAGACACAGGCCTGTACTACTTAGCACTAAGACACAGGCCTGTACTACTTAGCACTAAGACACAGGCCTGTACTACTTAGCACTAAGACACAGGCCTGTACTACTTAGCACTAAGACACAGGCCTGTACTACTTAGCACTAAGACACAGGCCTGTACTACTTAGCACTAAGACACAGAGCACTAAGACACAGGCCTGTACTACTTAGCACTAAGACACAGAGCACTAAGACACAGGCCTGTACCACTTAGCACTAAGACACAGGCCTGCACTACTAAGCACTAAGACACCTGTAGGCCTGTACTACTTAGCACTAAGACACAGGCCTGTACTACTTAGCACTAAGACACAGAGCACTAAGACACAGGCCTGTACCACTTAGCACTAAGACACAGGCCTGCACTACTAAGCACTAAGACACAGGCCTGTACTACTTAGCACTAAGACACAGGCCTGTACTACTTAGCACTAAGACACAGAGCACTAAGACACAGGCCTGCACTACTTAGCACTAAGACACAGAGCACTAAGACACAGGCCTGCACTACTTAGCACTAAGACACAGAGCACTAAGACACAGGCCTGTACTACTTTGCACTAAGACACAGGCCTGTACTACTAAGCACTAAGACACAGGCCTGTACTACTTAGCACTAAGACACCTGTAGGCCTGTACTTCTTAGCACTAAGACACAGGCCTGTACTACTTAGCACTAAGACACAGGCCTGTACTACTTAGCACTAAGACACAGGCCTTTACTACTTAGCACTAAGACACAGGCCTGTACTACTTAGCACTAAGACACAGGCCTGCACTACTAAGCACTAAGACACAGGCCTGCACTCCTTAGCACTAAGACACAGGCCTGTACTACTTAGCACTAAGACACAGGCCTGTACTACTTAGCACTAAGACACAGGCCTGCACTGCTTAGCACTAAGACATAGAGCACTCAGACACAGGCCTGTACTACTTAGCACTAAGACACACAGCACTAAGACACAGGCCTGCACTACTTAGCACTAAGACACAGAGCACTAAGACACAGGCCTGTACTACTTAGCACTAAGACACCTGTAGGCCTGTACTACTAAGCACTAAGACACCTGTAGGCCTGTACTACTTATCACTAAGACACAGAGCACTAAGACACAGGCCTGCACTACTTAGCACTAAGACACAGAGCACTAAGACACAGGCCTGTACCACTTGGCACTAAGACACAGGCCCGTACTACGTAGAACTGTCAGGAACTAAAGACACAGGTCTATGCTGTGTATCTTGGTATCCAGTAGAGGTCCAACAGGTGCTGACACCTGGTGAACAGCCACAGAACACAGATAAACTTGTATTCACACTTCTGACATCAAGTCGACTATTCATTAACAGAGCCATGAAAAATGAAAGGCAAAGGGATACCTTTTCGAGTATTCACGCAAATTGTTATTCTACTCTAATAGCTAAGACAAGCGTCTTAAGTATAATTAATGCTGGTGTCAAATATTTTCAAGCTGTATAAGTTCTTTTTGTACACCAGGATAAAATAAACGGGATAGATGTGTTTACGTCTTCTCATACTCAGAAAAACTGCCTATTTTCCCGCCGGAATGTCATGGCATGAATTTGCAAAACCAAACCTGTAAAACAGTACCGTATTTTGACAGTATTAGGAAACGGGAGATTAAAACAAACTATTTTCTACAAGTCAAAATATGCTATCCATCATGCGAAAGGAGCATCCGACATTCACTTCTGAATTAGTTCTAAGTAGAACAGCCTGTTTCTCAGTTCCTGATACCATCTACTAACCCGTGTTCAGCCACTCTGACGTCAATGAGTTGGACTTTTCTTTACATGGCATTTTTTAGCCTTGAATAATGTTAAACTGAACTTTTCATTATGATTTAAACTAATAGTTTAAAAAAACAAAACTAACTCGGGTCATCGCCCTCATGTCTGACCTTCATTATGGGGTAACGAGGCTATGTAAGATCACAATTCACAAATATGCAATGTCTATTAAGGTTTTCTTTTTTATTCGATTTCAAAATATGTCCCAAAATTTACTATCATGTTATTACAAATAAAACAACTATGGGTTCCCACAACTAAGTTGGTCAGATGTAAATCTACATCGATTTTTGGTCTGAGCTATGTAACTTTAGAAAGTTTATGAACCTCAAAATGTTAAGGTGTATTTACCACTCTCAAACCTACAGGTCTGATTCATGTAGCTCAGACGTAAATCTACATTCAACTGGGATTTAAACACATAACATATAATTGTATCGTAGTTGGGCGGGAATAGCCTAACTGCAGTGCATGGTTGCCCCCTGATGGAAATACAGAACACTACAAACACAACATGAGAAGGCTGCCACACCTAGTTGTGATTCCTGCAGCAGTCAGCAGGTTGAGGACATACCCACTGTTCTAGTGCACCCTCAGTGAGCTGCACCTGTTCTCACCATCTACGCTGGATGTACTTCATATCGCTCTTGGTACCATTGGAAAGAGGATACCTCAATCTACATACTAGCCGATTAAGCCAGTAAATAGTTGGCAAAGAACCATGTTTGTTTACTTCCACGATGTCGGCCGCCATTTTGAATTTCGCGCTGGTCAAGTGACGCTCAGAGCGTGCAATACGGCCACAGCGTGCTACAATTGCCCTCCCATTGCTGTAACCTTGACAGTCCGTATTCACCATGAAATAAGTTACAAAGGTATATCCCGGTGTAAAGTAAAGGACTAGGTAAGTTAGGCCTACATGTATAGCATCATCATGATATCACTAGATCGAGAATTTAAAGTAAAATACAATCTAGATGTTATGTGTACCTGTGCAATGCTCTACTAGGCAGTAAGTCAGACTTATAATGGCAGAACTCAAGACATAGAATTTAATTTATGACACCATAGTGGCGCCTGGACGTCTACTCTAGGTGTCAGAGTTTAAAGGCTAAGTCTTCTCAAACCAAATCGTAAAATCCTTTGCCAGGGTCGTTGAGTATATATATCACCGCAGTTAAATTTAGAATCGCCCAAGCACAAACCCTGAGATCCAGGCATGTCCTAGCACTGTAGGATCATTTTCCCTAGCAAAGTACCCCCAAAATAATGGCTCAGGCAACCAAGAAATAGGATGCTGGTTGTTCCCTTCCAGCAATTCACTGCTCTACATAAGTTGCACTGGTGTGACCAGTAGTTAGACTATGCCAGTGGTAGTATACAATACTATTGATACCTACCAGTGTACTGACTGTCTAGACTACTACTTATGTGTCCACAGAAAACGGTATAATACCCCTTGAATAGACCACATCCCATGGATTCGGTTAAAAATGAACACTTGAATACACAAGGATTCCTTTCTGCATTGTGTATTCCTAGAAGCCTAGTTCAATGATTAATTTAAGGAGGTTATGATAGCTTTATCCTCGTTTTATAGAATGTTTCATACCAAGCCAAGCCTGATTCATGGTCCCCCTACCAATTTCACCTGACCAGGTCATGTCAACTGGTTCAAGAGTTGTCCAGTTGTGCTATTTATGGCTGATTGGGGATCAAACAAACACAGTGCCCTGTGCTGGGTGCAGTCAGTAGGGTTTGTAAAATACAAATGTGCAAATCGATCTGAGAGACTGCCAGTGGCACAGTTAGGAACTACATGATCCACTCTCCTCCAGTCTCAGAGATCGGCCCCTTTAATATACAATTGATGTGCTGTGTATTGTCAATGATAAGTTACCACCCTGCATGTCAACAATAGGTGATATGCTGTGTATTGTCAATGATAAGTTACCACCCTGCAGTCAACAATAGGTGATGTGCTAGTAGTATTGTATGTATCGGAACGGGACTATAGTTAAGTACTGTTTATTACTCAATCGACCTGCAGCCAATCAGAGGCCTCCATTTGGTCACGTGACCGGAAGTG
This sequence comes from Harmothoe impar, assembly GCA_947462335.1. NCBI lineage: Eukaryota > Metazoa > Annelida > Polychaeta > Phyllodocida > Polynoidae > Harmothoe > Harmothoe impar. The sequence goes on along the minus strand of OX381720.1, from coordinate 65,133,105 downwards.
ACCTACTTAGGGGATTAGTGGTGACGTTGGAACATTATGTTAAAGACTTTGAGGACATGCTAGACAGCACTGAGATGAACCCGAAAGAGAGATCCCTTACTGCACAGAAAGAGGCCAAAGCTGTGTTGGAAAAGCACAAGTTTGGTCAAGGATTCACTCTTCAAAGCAGCTGTGTGAGTGTGATAAAAAGTCTTGTGTTGAAACATTCAGACATGAAGTTTTCGCGTGCTGTCGACACACTTCCTTTGCCTGAACTGATGATGAACATGATCGACCCCATCGTACCAACACGTTTCGACTCTGCCAATTGTCCCATGTATAAAATGGTTTCAAGTTTTGCCCGTGGCCGATGGCTAAACGATCCACTGAAGTCAGAAAACCTCCTTGATTTAATCAACTGACTAAATGTATTTTCTCATACTAGTATTAGTAGCATTAGTAATAGCGGCTACTCAGTCTCGTGCAGCACAAGCAGCAGCATCTGTCAGCAGCATCCGTGACATCGTCAGCAGCAGCAGCAGCTGCACAAGCAGCACAAGCAGCCACATCTGTCAACAGTATCCGTGACATCGTCAGCAGCTGCAGCAGCTGCACGAGCAGCGCAAGCAGCCCAAGCAGTAGCATCTGTCAGCAGAATCCGTGACAACGTCAGCAGCCGCAGCAGCGGCTGCACGTGCAGCACAAGCAGCAGCATCTGTCAACAGCATCCGTGACAGCGTCAGCAACTACAGCAGCTGCAGCTGTCAGCAGCTGCAACAGCTGCACGAGCTGCACAAGCAGCAGCAGCAGCAGCAGCGGTAGTGTAGACCGCTAAATTCGAGATGACGTCATGTCTGTTTCTTAGCATCGACATTCGACATGAGACCTAGTGACATTTGACATGAAGCTTGAAAAACATAGTGACAGGTGACATGAGCAATTCTTAAAATCGCCATGAGATATGAGCATAATTAAGCGACATCGACATGTGCCATGGCTATTTTTTTTTAAGACAAACGCCGTAGTCTCCTCATCCAGACCTCCGCTAGTAGCGCTCTATAAGCGCAAGCTGTGGCTGTAAACCCCCTCCTCCCACCGTACACACGGGTAAATATCAGAGTCGGCCAATGTCGCCAATACTACTCTCATACAAGGGTCAGGCCCTGCTGGACTATAATAGATGGGTCAAGGACTATTCTACTGAGGGTCAGGCTACGCCGGACATTCAATAACAAGCTGGACTTTGGCAAATTTGCTTGAAAGTCTGGCCAGCAAGAGTCCAGCATACTCTCCCAAGAGTTCAGCATTGCCAGACTATGGCATGAGGATCCCGCATGGTCAGACTTTCAAGCAAGTTTGCCAAACTCCGGCTTGTTATTGAATGTCCGGCGTAGCCTGACCCTCACTAGAATAGCCCTTGACCCATCTATTATAGTCCAGCAGTGCCTGACCTTTGTCTGAGAGTAGAATTAGCGCTATTGGGTGCCTCTGATATTTGCCTCTGTGTAGTCAAACCTCGCCTGAGAGAGACATACTTCAGAAAGAAACGAAAGCGGATTCCGACATCGGTGTGTGACGATCACTTAGAGCTTTTCGTGAAGATAAAAACGGAAAAAAAGTGTGAAAATGGTGTCCGCCGCCCGGCGGATGTTGTGAAAGACGTTACCTTCACGATCTGAGAACTTCGGAGCTTATGAAAGCGGCGTGAGAAGGTGACGGGATCCTAAGTCTCAACCCTAAGACTTACATTTGCTACGATCGAGTCAGCGGCACCGGTGAAAGAAAATCCCAAAAAAAAAGATAGCGTGCAAAAAGTGTACAGAAGTAACAAAACCCTAAAGAACCAGTCGTCTTCTTAGATGTTTTCGAAAACGAAAAACTCTCCTTGCGGTAAATAGAAATTTCAAAGTGGTACGAATCAAAAATGGACACTTACACCATAGAGAAAGATGACGTGCGCTACTTGTATTATAAGCGTCGCGTGCATTCGAACGGTGTGACAACGAGTCCTTTAAAATATGAAAAAAAAGTGTGTTATTGATTGATTGAGCGCATCTTTTCAAAAATAGCGTGTTTATTAGAATTGAAAAAAAAGAAAATAATAAAATAAATAAAATTATTGTTGTGTTTTATTTTCATACGTCTTCTTTTATTAGTAAGTAAAAAAAATTATAACAATTAACTAGCGTGTCCTCTTAAAGTGACACTTCCTCCAGTCGCTGCTGATCGCCTAATTAAGGCATGTGTCGTCGTCACTTCTAGTCACGTGACTCATCAGGTCGCTTCCGGTCACGTGATCCTAAAGTCGATCACTTCCTAAACAAAATTAAATTAAGAGACACATTTCTTCATGACCCAACCAATCAGAGGTCTCCATTTGACCAGAAGTAGTCCCCTCATTTGCATAATGGGTCACTTCCGGTGTACCAGCCAATCAGAAGCCTCTAACTAAGTCAAGGTCACGTGACGTCACTTCCGGTATGCCCTTATATGGACATGTGAAGGTCACATGACGTCACTTCCGGTATGCCCTTATATGGGCTTGTGACGTCACTTCCGGTCAAATGGAAGCCTCTGATTGGCTGAGTCATGACCTTGACCTCTAACTAGGTCAAGGTCACGTGACGTCACTTCCGGTATGCCCTTATATGGGCATGTGACGTCACTTCCGGTCAAATGGAGGCTTCTGATTGGCTGCAGGTCGATTGAGTAATAAACATTAGTTAACTATAGTCCCGTTCCGATACATACTATACTACTTGTGCTGTATATTGTCAATGATAAGTTACCACCCTGCAGTCAACAATAGGTGATGTGCTGTGTATTGTCAATGATGAGCTACCCTGTATCTGCAGTCAGTGTACCCACAATATTTCTCCACAATAGGTGAATCTACAACTGCAAGCAATAGTAACGTAACTTCTATTGGTAATACCTCTAGCTAAACCTTAGAAATGAGTTATGCATAAATCTAACCATCCATAGTTCAGAACTGAAACTACGAAAAAACACTACAGAATTTAGACTACAAAAGGTAGACAACTTCTAGTCATTCCCCAATACGTCAGCTGGACTACAGAGTCATTCCCCAATACGTCAGCTGGACTACAGAGTCATCCCCCAATACGTCAGCTGGACTACAGAGTCATCCCCCAATACGTCAGCTGGACTACAGAGTCATTCCCCAAAACGTCAGCTGGACTACAGAGTCATCCCCCAATACGTCAGCTGGACTACAGAGTCTTTCACCCAATACATCAGCTGGACTACAGGGTCATTCCCCCAATACGTCAGCTGGACTACAGAGTCATCCCCCAATACGTCAGCTGGACTACAGAGTCTTTCACCCAATACATCAGCTGGACTACAGGGTCATTCCCCCAATACGTCAGCTGGACTACAGAGTCATTCCCCCAATATGTCAGCTGGACTACAGAGTCACCCCCCCAATACGTCAGCTGGACTACAGGGTCATTCCCCCAATACGTCAGCTGGACTACAGAGTCATTCCCCAATACGTCAGCTGGACTACAGAGTCATCCCTCAATACGTCAGCTGGACTACAGAGTCATCCCTCAATACGTCAGCTGGACTACAGAGTCATTCCCCCAACACGTCAGCTGGACTACAGAGTCATTCCCCAATACGTCAGCTGGACTACTTTTTTGAACAAATTTAAACTTTATTGCTTGAAAATTTTACATGAGTTTGACAATTTTCTCGGTAGTCCGTATGAGTGTATGTATCACAAGATATTATGTTCAGAACATTTTTACGGTAGTACAATAAATATGATACATACAAGGATGCATCAAGCAACAAAGTAGTGATAGGCTCGTCAGTAGAACTGTTGTATGAGCCATACCACTACAGAGTCATTCACCCAATACGTCAGCTGGACTACAGAGTCATTCCCCCAATACGTCAGCTGGACTACAGAGTCATTCACCCAATACGTCAGCTGGACTACAGAGTCATTCACCCAATACATCAGCTGGACTACAGAGTCATTCCCCCAATACGTCAGCTGGACTACAGAGTCATTCCCCAATACGTCAGCTGGACTACAGAGTCATTCCCCAATACGTCAGCTGGACTACAGAGTCATTCCCCAATACGTCAGCTGGACTACAGAGTCATTCCCCGATACATCAGCTGGATAACAGAGTCATTCACCCAATATGTTTGTATAATTCTTCAATGCATATCTGAATTGGAGTGAACATGTCCCTCGATGACATACACTCAAACATTCCTGCTTGAAAATGTTGTGTGAAAAGTTGCCGAGCCTTGTTTGTTAACACAATCATTGATTCTGAGGAGATACCAAAAACATTTTTTGAATATCACATCTTTTCATTTCATGAAATCAGTAAAAGAAAACTTTGTGATTTTCCGAAATATTTGAGATGATTTTAAATGTGTTTCATGTGCTTTTAACAGCAAAAATAGAGAACAATGTGAGCCATTCCGCCGTATAAAGACAGATTTGAGGAACTCTCCCCGCATGACCCCCTCAGATCTTAATAATTTTCTACCTACATGAAGAAGTATGTAGTTCATGACCACATGCAAAATTGTAGCATCCAACTCCCGTAACTTTCTGAGATTTTGACCACTTTGTGCTTTGACTTTGTATATTTAATTATTTTAAAGAGAATCATGAAAAATACAAATCATTGGAAAATACCATATTTACTATTTTCTGTGCCTCGATTTTCACCAGAACGAGACATAGGACCAATACCATATTGCTATCAAACTTAAGGCACATAATGGCCTTTAGATTGGTGAAGAGCATTAGCTGGTACTATTTATCCCTCCAACCAAAATTGGGCATTGAAAAGTGGCAAATATTGATTTTTGCCCTTTTTGAGGCGGCCATATTGGATTTGCATATCATGGCAGACACTGCATCTTTGATTGACTTTGATTGACCTTCATTTACATTTGGAATCCCGATTTCTAGGGCATTTAAAGTAACGGTTTTGATGCTATGAATTTTCAAACCTTTTCAAATTTCAGTTCAAGCAGGAAAATTCACCACCATTTATGCTCATTGTTCAAGTATAAGCCTTTATCAAAACCTCCTAATATTGGCATTTCTCAAGAGTGTATGAATGTGTGAGACAGCTCAAGCAATACCAGACCTCTAACTCATTGCATCCTGAAAATATTGAAGATGACACCAAATTGGGATTTTGCAAACTGAGGGCCAAACCCCCTCATGTTCAGTGGCCAAATTTTCGGAAAATTACGGGTGTTGGATGCTACAATTTTGCATGTGGTCACGACTACATACATCTTCATCTAGGTGGAAAAGTATTATGATCTGAGGGGGTCATGCGGGGACCACTTGCTGAAATACCGTGGAACAGCCCATGTGTTAATTATCTGGTTAACAAGAAGCGTCTACATTCTATAAAGCTGTACACACCTAAATGTAAAGTATCCACATACAACATAAGGTCAGGGAACATCTGATAACTTATGATCATAGCATCCAATAAAATATGCAAACGATTCCAATGAGTCAATTTCTTTTGTCTAATATTATACAGTTATGGTGGAAATACATCTGTCTAACAATGAGAACAAGGCACAGGCCTGCACTACTTAGCACTAAGACACAGAGCACTAAGACACAGGCCTGCACTACTTAGCACTTAGACACAGAGCACTAAGACACAGGCCTGCACTACTTAGCACTAAGACACAGAGCACTAAGACACAGGCCTGTACTACTAAGCACTAAGACACAGGCCTGTACTACTTAGCACTAAGACACAGGCCTGCACTACTTAGCACTAAGACACACAGCACTAAGACACAGGCCTGTACCACTTAGCACTAACACACAGGCCTGTACTACTTAGCACTAAGACACAGGCCTGCACTACTTAGCACTAAGACACACAGCACTAAGACACAGGCCTGTACCACTTAGCACTAACACACAGGCCTGTACTACTTAGCACTAAGACACAGGCCTGCACTACTTAGCACTAAGACACACAGCACTAAGACACAGGCCTGTACCACTTAGCACTAACACACAGGCCTGTACTACTTAGCACTAAGACACAGGCCTGCACTACTTAGCACTAAGACACACAGCACTAAGACACAGGCCTGTACCACTTAGCACTAACACACAGGCCCGTACTACGTAGAACTGTCAGGAACTAAAGACACAGGTCTATGCTGTGTATCTTGGTATCCAGTAGAGGTCCAACAGGTGCTGACACCTGGTGAACAGCCTCACAGAACACAGAGAAACTTGTATTCACACTTCTGACATCAAGTAGACTGTTCATAAACAGAGCCATGAAAAATGAAAGCCAAAGGGATACCTTTTCGAGTATTCACGCAAATTGTTATTCTACTCTAATAGCTAAGACAAGCGTCTTAAGTATAACCAATGCTGTTGTCAAATATTTTCAAGCTGTATAAGTTCTTTTTGTACACCAGGATAAAACAAACGGGATAGATGTGTTTACGTCTTCTCATACTCAGAAAAACTGCCTATTTTCCCCCCGGAATGTCATGGCATGAATTTGCAAAACCAAACCTGTAAAACAGTACCGTATTTTGACAGTATTAGGAAACGGGAGATTAAAACAAACTATTTTCTACAAGTCAAAATACGCTATCCATCATGCGAAAGGAGCATCCGACATTCACTTCTGAATTAGTTCTAAGTAGAACAGCCTGTTTCTCAGTTCCTGATACCATCACCTAACCCGTGTTCAGCCACTCTGACGTCAATGAGTTGGACTTTTCTTTACATGGCATTTTTTAGCCTTGAATAATGTTAAACTGAACTTTTCATTATGATTAGTTTAAAAAAAAAAAACTAACTCGGGTCATCGCCCTCATGTCTGACCATCATTATGGGGTAACAAGGCTATGTAAGATCACAATTCACAAATATGCAATGTCTATTAAGGTTTTCTTTTATATTCGTTTTCAACAGGCTCACTGCAGAGCATTGTTGCTCCTGATGGAAATACAGAACACTACAAACACAACATGAGAAGGCTGCCACACCTAGTTGTGATTCCTGCAGCAGTCAGCAGGTTGAGGACATACCCACTGTTCTAGTGCACCCTCAGTGAGCTGCACCTGTTCTCACCATCTACGCTGGATGTACTTCATATCGCTCTTGGTACCATTGGAAAGAGGATACCTCAATCTACATACTAGCCGATTAAGCCAGTAAATAGTTGGCAAAGAACCATGTTTGTTTACTTCCACGATGTCGGCCGCCATTTTGAATTTCGCGCTGGTCAAGTGACGCTCAGAGCGTGCAATACGGCCACAGCGTGCTACAATTGCCCTCCCATTGCTGTAACCTTGACAGTCCGTATTCACCATGAAATAAATTACACAGGTATATCCCAGTGTAAAGTAAAGGACTAGCTAAGTTAGGCCTACATGTATAGCATCATCATGATATCACTAGATCGAGAATTTAAAGTAAAATACAATATTGAAGTTATGTGTACCTGTGCAATGCTCTACTGGGCAGTAAGTCAGACTTATAATGGCGGAACTCAAGACATAGAATTTAATTTATGACACCATAGTGGCGCCTGGACGTCTACTCTAGGTGTCAGAGTTTAAAGGCTAAGACTTCTCAAACCAAATCGTAAAATCCTTTGCCAGGGTCGTTGAGTATATATATCACCTCAGTTAAATTTATAATCGCCCAAGCACAAACCCTGAGATCCAGGCATGTCACAGCACTGTAGGATCATTTTCCCTAGCAAAGTACCCCCAAAATAATGGCTCAGGCAACCAAGAAATAGGATGCTGGTTGTTCCCTTCCAGCAATTCACTGCTCTACATAAGTTGCACTGGTGTGACCAGCAGTTAGACTATGCCAGCGGTAGTATACAATACTATTGATACCCACCAGTGTACGGACTGTCTAGACTACCACTTATGTGTCCACAGAAAACAGTACAGTATACCCCTTGAATAGACCACATCCCATGGATTCGGTTAAAAATAAACACTTGAATACACAAGGATTCCTTTCTGCATTGTGTATCCCTAGAAGCCTAGTTCAATGATTAATTTAAGGAGGTTGTGATAGCTTTATCCTGGTTTTATAGAATGTTTCATACCAAGCCAAGCCTGATTCATGGTCCCCCTCCCAATTTCACCTGACCAGGCTGGGTCAACTGGTTCAAGGTAATAGAGTTGTCTAGTTGTGCTATTTATGGCTGATTGGGGATCAAACAAACGCAGTGCCCTGTGCTGGGTGCAGTCAGTAGGGTTTGTAAACTACAAATGTGCAAATCGATCTGAGTGACTGCCAGTGGCACAGTTAGGAACTACATGATCCACTCTCCTCCAGTCTCAGAGATCGGCCCCTTTCGTATATTACACCAGAGTGGGGCCTGGCACGTCTACTCTAGGTGTCAGGGTTTGATATATAACACCACAGTGGGAACTGGCACGTCTACTCTAGGTTACCGAGCAGCCCGTACTGCCAGACTGGTGTTGCACCACACTGGAGGACCCCCCCCCCCACCCACACACAGACACATTGCACCAGAGGAGGTAAGCAGGCCGTGTCCGCAGTCAGTACACAGCCTACATAAACCTGTATACACCATCCACACTGATACTGATAAGGACACAGGGCTGGAGGTATACACGACATACACCGCTACACGTGTACACAGACTACACACTGAGAGGGACACACGTGTGGACAACTAGGACGTATAACGACACACTACATGCTGTAACAAAGGTAGGTCTGGGAGCAGACTGCAGCCAGGTACACTATAACAGGGGTAGGTCTGGGAGCAGACTGCAGCTAGGTACACTATAACACAGGTAGGTCTGGGAGCAGGCTGCATCTCGGTACACTATAACACAGGTAGGTCTGGGAGCAGACTGCAGCTTGGTACACTATGACAGGGGTAGGTCTGGGAGCAGACTGCAGCTTGGTACACTATGACAGGGGTAGGTCTGGGAGCAGACTGCAGCTAGGTAAAGTATAACACAGGTAGATCTGGGAGCAGACTGCAGCTAGGTACACTATAACACAGGTAGGTCTGGGATCAGACTGCAGCTTGGTACACTATGACAGGGGTAGGTCTGGGAGCAGACTGCAGCTAGGTACACTATGACAGGGGTAGGTCTGGGAGCAGACTGCAGCTTGGTACACTATAACAGGGGTAGGTCTGGGAGCAGACTGCATCTAGGTACACTATAACACAGGTATGTCTGGGAGCAGACTGCACCTTGGTACACTATGACAGGGGTAGGTCTGGGAGCAGACTGCAGCTAGGTAAAGTATAACACAGGTAGATCTGGGAGCAGACTGCAGCTAGGTACACTATAACAGGGGTAGGTCTGGGAGCAGACTGCAGCTAGGTACACTATAACACAGGTAGGTCTGGGAGCAGACTGTAGCTAGGTACACTATGACAGGGGTAGGTCTGGGAGCAGACTGCAGGTACACTATAACACAGGTAGGTCTGGGAGCAGACTGCAGCTAGGTACACTATAACACAGGTAGGTCTGGGAGCAGACTGCAGCTAGGTACGCTATAACACAGGTAGGTCTGGGAGCAGACTGCAGCTAGGTACACTATAACACAGGTAGGTCTGGGAGCAAACAGGAGCTAGGTACACTATAACACAGGTAGGTCTGGGAGCAGACTGCAGCTAGGTACGCTATAACACAGGTAGGTCTGGGAGCAGACTGCAGCTAGGTACACTATAACAGGGGTAGGTCTGGGAGCAGACTGCAGCTAGGTACACTATACCAGGGGTAGGTCTGGGAGCAGACTGCAGATAGGTACACTATAACACAGGTAGGTCTGGGAGCAAACAGGAGCTAGGTACACTATAACACAGGTAGGTCTGGGAGCAGACTGCAGCTAGGTACACTATAACAGAGGTAGGTCTGGGAGCAGACTGCAGCTAGGTACACTATAACAGGGGTAGGTCTGGGAGCAGACTGCAGCTAGGTACACTATACCAGGGGTAGGTCTGGGAGCAGACTGCAGCTTGGTACACTATAACACAGGTAGGTCTGGGAGCAGACTGCAGATAGGTACGCTATAACACAGGTAGGTCTGATAGGTAAGACGATTTTCGACTTGTTTATTTCATGACATTTACTTAGACTGTCCTGGGGACAAGTTTACTTTTTCAGTGTGCTCTCAGTGCTGTGTTTAGGGTGCAGGGATGTCCTTTTGATGAAGACGCAGCCTATATATTTTACATTTTACATATTACATCATTTGAACAATAAGTAAATGGCTGAGTGTTTCTACAGCGTGCTCATAATCCGCTGTTACCTGCTTTATTGAGACAAATTTGCCTCATGACTACTTCTAGGTAAGGCTTGTTTAACAACAGGGACACCGTAGGGGTTGGTGGAAAGCAAACAGGGAATCAAAAAAGAAAAAGAATTGGACCCTTTTTGAGGGGGGGAGGGCTAGAAATTCTTTCCTTCTGGCTAAAAGTTTTCCACATTGTGAGAGCCAAGATGGTCTCAGGGGATGGGGCTGAAAAATGTTGACCCCCTATATCAGGAGTCCAAAATAAAATTTGTGTATAAAAATCAACCAAACCCTAATGTTAAACTAATGACTTAAATTGATTTGACATATTGAGCTTACATATACATATCTCAATTTGCTTACAATAAAGCTTACGATTCCCAATTTGATAAAGCTGTCTCTTCTCTTGTTCCAGAACTGACCTGAACTACCAGCACCACCAGACAGCATGGAGCCTGCAGACGGTGTAGATGAGGCGCAGGGCGGACAGGGACAGGGACAGGGACAGGGACAGGGACAGGGACAGGGACAGGGACAGGGACAGGGACAGGGACAGGAGAGCCCAGAGAGGAGTCAGTACAGCAAGGACCGGGAGGCTGAGTGGAGGGAGCGGCTCGGGAAGCGGCTGACCTACTTCCTGCGGTACGGGGCGGCACGGGAAGGGCTCACCGTGCACCAGGGGGGTGAGTTGTGTTATATATACTGTATGTATACAGGGGGTGAGTTGTGGTATATATACTGTATGTATACAGGGGGTGAGTTGTGTTATATATACTGTATGTATACAGGGGGTGAGTTATGGTATATATACTGTATGTATACAGGGGGTGAGTTGTGGTATATATACTGTATGTATACAGGGGGTGAGTTATGTTATATATACTGTATGTATACAGGGGGTGAGTTGTGTTATATATACTGTATGTATACAGGGGGTGAGTTATGGTATATATACTGTATGTATACAGGGGGTGAGTTATGGTATATATACTGTATGTATACAGGGGGTGAGTTATGGTATATATACTGTATGTATACAGGGGGTGAGTTATGGTATATATACTGTATGTATACAGGGGGTGAGTTATGGTATATATACTGTATGTATACAGGGGGTCAGTTATGGTATATATACTCTAGCACCAGGGGGTAAGTTAATGGTGTCATACTGATGTCATGCTGATGTCATACTGATGTCATACTGATGTCATACTGATGTCATGCTGATGTCATGCTGATGTCATGCTGATGTCATACTGATGTCATGCTGATGTCATGCTGATGTCCTACTGATGTCATGCTGATGTCATACTGATGTCATACTGATGTCATACTGATGTCATACTGATGTCATGCTGATGTCATACTGATGTCATACCAATGTCATAATGATGTTGTACTGATGTCATACTGATGTCATACTGATGTCATGCTGATGTCATACTGATGTCATACTGATGTCATACTGATGTCATACTGATGTCATGCTGATGTCATACTGATGTCATACCAATGTCATAATGATGTTGTACTGATGTCATACTGATGTCATACTGATGTCATACTGATGTCATACTGATGTCATGCTGATATCCTGCTGATGTCATGCTGATGTCATGCTGATGTCATATTGATGCCATGCTAATGCCATGCTGATGTCATGCTGATGTCATGGTGATGTCACACTGATGTCATAATGATGTCATAATGATGGTGTTCTGATGTCATACTGATGTCATACTGATGTCATACTGATGTCATACCGATGTCATACTGATGTCATACTGATGTCAAACTGATGTTGTTAGTGATGTCATTCTGAAGTAATACTTAGGTCAAACTAATATCATACTGATGTCACACTGATGTCATGTCTGGTATCGTATCAAGCTGCTTTTAAACTGGTGTTATACTTCATTGTGTAGCTGCACAATGTGACTGTGAATCGTTATCGGCTCTAAAAATGTAAACTCTGGATATGTCAGTAAGCAGGAGCCTCAAAAACCTTGGATTGCACGATTCAACACATGACTAACCCATGCCCTTGGTGCCTGGTGCTCATCCCAGGATGGTGTTAGCAGTAAGTGGTGTAACTGCACAGTTTATACTTTTAGAGCCAATAACCATGTACAGTCACTAGTTCCAGATGAGACAAGAAACAATCATTTGCTTCAAAACATTTTTCTTTTTTAAATGAACCTAATATCCATACGGAGTGTCTGTAGTGCAATGTGTCACATACAATTGTATAGAACAGGAAAAGTAATAATATACATGTATCAATGAATAACTGAAACACGTAAGTTACAGTGTATTTGTCCCAGACACAATTGGCAAGAGGCCATGCCCATTTATTCAAAATTCGAGAAAACTTGAAACATAAAGCGAAATTCAAACATGGAAGACGCTGTATTATAAGACGTTGTACAAGTGGTAACCAAGGACGCCCTGAGTGCAGCTCCCTCTTGTGGGGTAACTAGGAGCCCCTCCTGGGGGTGTTAGTAAACCTGAATTGTATCGCTACCTGCATAAAGGGTTCATACAATGAGTTGTGGAAAACTACACATGTATCATACATTGACAAATGTAACCTATTGAATACCCTACATGTCCATGCTCATACACATCCCCCATGCACCCCACAGGCTACATCGATGTCCGCAGTATCTTATCATTACCCATCATGAACCGTACCACCGAGTCTCAGATCCTGGACCTCGTCACCAACTCCATATCCTACAGAGGAACTGCAAGGTAAGCCGTTTATAAATGAAATACAATCTTATGAAGAAGTATATCTTACATACTTTCCAGAATTAAAGGGACTTGACACAATATGATGACTGCAGATCAACCAACAACAATTATAATGGCTTTCTTTTTTTAATGGATTCATGTTTAATTGTCTTAATAACAGGCCCTTTAATGCAAGGAATTGAATGTTTCTCTAATTTTCCACATAAAGGAAGAGCCCTTAACCAAAAATAAATATAGAGCAGAGTCCTGAGTACAGCAGCCTTATGATGATGTTGTATGAGTACATGATATCTCCCTGTGTTACTGCGAGTTTAAAGGAGGACAACTGCACCTTTTCCATCTGGGGTGGCATTATGTTGTTGTACAAGTCCATGTGTTTGAATCTTACAAGTCTGTATACTCTATCTGTGTTGTGTTGCAGGTTTGAGCAGAAAGAGGAGCACGGTACGGTTTACATCCGGGCGCGGCACAGACAGCAGATGGAGCGTAACCCGTGTCACGAGGGGTCAAAGGTCACGCGGCTCCTGGAGGCCTGCATCACCACCATCTGTAACAACATCAACGACTACGACTTTGACGAGTTCCCCGACCTCTTCCTGCTCAAGTAAGTGACGTTTCTACAATACGATAATTCATGTAATTGTAACTTGTCCAAATTGCAGAGTTTCTATCTACTGCTATGAGTGATATTGCACAATGCATCAACGCCCTACCAGAAAGAAGGAATAATTGTATGCTAATTTACCCTTCAGTGTATGGTGACTGGTGAATTTTGACTCAAACTCAACTCACTGAATAAATCTTTGCTATAAATCAGTTTTCAACTAAATTCAGCACATATTACATATAGAAATTATGTGAATGTGGTTCCCTTTGGTGTTACTAAATCACTTACCAATACTGTTTGCCTTCCTCCAGTTCCATCATTCACCGATTGAAGCGTGACAAGGCGTTAAACAACAAGACGCTGCAGACGGTGCTGGTGCCGTGTGTGGAGCAGCTCAACCTTTACGGAGTCTACCTCACCGCCGGGTCACTGCGCACCGTGGCCACCCGCTGTCCCAACCTCAGGGTGCTCAACCTGCACCAGTGCGGCTACATACTCACCGACCACTACATGGAGCACATGTTTAAGGTATACCACATTATACACACATACATATATATACACACACACACACCACACAAACACACACACACACACCGCCGGGTCACTGCGCACCGTGGCCACCCGCTGTCCCCACCTCAGGGTGCTCAACCTGCACCAGGGCGGCTACATACTCACCGACCACTACATGGAGCACATGTTTAAGGTATACTACATTATACACATATATATACACACCACACACACACACACACACCACACTCACACACACACACACCACACACACACAGACACACTCACACACACACACACCACACACACACACACACACACACACACACCACACACACACACCACACACACACACACTCACACACACACACCACACACACACACACCACACACCACACACACACACACACACCACACACACACCACACACACACAAACACCACACACACCACACACACCACACACACACACACCACACACACACACACACCACACACACACACACCACACACACACACACCACACACACACACACCACACACACACCACACACACCACACACCACACACACACAGACACACCCACACACACACCACACACACACACACACCACACACACCACACACACACACACACACACACACACCACACACAGTGCGGCTACATCCTGACCGACCACTACATGGAGCACATGTTTAAGGTATACTACATTATACACATATATATACACACACACACACCACACACACCACACACACCACACACACACACACCACACACACCACACACACACACACACACACAAACACCACACACACCACACACACACACACACCACACACTCACACAGTGCGGCTACATACTGACCGACCACTACATGGAGCACATGTTTAAGGTATACTATATTATACACATATATATACACACACACACACCACACACACACACACACACACACACACACACAGTGCGGCTACATACTGACTGACCACTACATGGAGCACATGTTTAAGGTATACTATATTATACATACACACACACACATACACACACCACACACACACACACACACCACACACCACACACACACACACACACACACACCACACACCACACACACACACACACACACACCACACACACCACACACACACACACCACACACCACACACACACACACACACACACACCACACACCACACACACACACACACACACCACACACACCACACACACACACACCACACACCACACACACACACACACACACACACACACACCACATACACACACCACACACACACACACCACACACACACACACAGTGCCGCTACATACTCACACACCACTACATCGAGCACATGTTTAAGGTACTGATTTACACACACACACACACTATTACGTGTTTATGCCGGGAACTGGGGACTCAGGATATATGCTGGCAACTGGGGACCGTGCCTTGAGAAGGGTTTGGGAGCTCTGCAACACTACTGATTGCATTGTCTTAACTTCTAAAAACATAATATCACTCGCGTGAGCGGCCATATTGGTTACTTGTATGTCTCGCATAGCATCGGGAATTCGACCTGGAACCGGGTACTCGGCAGCCTTCTGTGTGTGGCAGTGTGTGATGTCTCAATCAAGTGGGGACTCAAGTCCCCGGTTAAAGTTCAAGTCCCCGGTTCCAAGGTCATTTCCTATCGGGAATTCCACCTGGAACTGGGTACTCAGCATCCTTTGGTGTATGGCAGTGTCTGAGTATGAGAAGTGGTGGACTTTTCATTGCAACTGGGGACTTTTGCCGAAACCGATTTTTAGGTATCACAAAGCTATTTCCTTCCCAAAACAGGTCTCAATTAAGTGGGGACTCGGTCAAGTCCCCAGTTAAGTCTCAAGTCCCCAGTTCCAAGGTGATTTTTCTCATTCGAGTCCCCAGTTATGGGCAGAAACACACACCCACACATAACACATACACTCACCCACACACACTCACCCACACGCACACAGAGTGCGGCTACATCCATAATGATTACCACACGGAGATCATGTTTAAGGTACTCACTCATGTAAACCCAAAAAAACATCTGCACATAAAGTCATAGGGCACTTGATTGTTGTCACGAGATAACCGGTGTCCACACCCCTTTGACATCCATTGGGCTATTCTACATGGAGGTGTTTTTTGTTACGAACAGAGAAAAGATTACGACAACATTCAACAGTCTATATAATTATATTGAGTTTTACATTTTTGTTTTAGAGTTTAATATTGCCAGAAATCAATTGCAGGCTTATTAAATATGCACTAAGAGACCTGTAAGTCAGAAACCTAATACTTCTTCATGTTGTCCCTTCCAGAGGATCACCAAGTTGGAGAGCCTCAACCTGAGCTGCTGCCACCACCTGACAGACCGCACGCTGCGCTCACTCTCCAAGCACAACCCGGGTCTGCGGCACTTTGTGGGGTCGGGGAACCCGCTGTTCTCTGAGGCAGGGCTGCTGCGGCTCGTTAACACCTGTACGTACCTGGAGCACCTGGATGTGTACGACAACCCCAACATGACGCCCGAGGGGCACCGCGCCCTGGTACAGGTGGGGCACACCAGGAGGCTGACTGTCATACTGAAGGGGCTGACCGACCCCACGGTGGCACCTGACGATGCAGGCATGGCCCCCTGTGTGTGGACGACTACATTCACATAGTGTGTACAGAGGATGCAGGCATGGCGCCCTGTGTGTGGACGACTACATTCACATAGTGTGTACATACAACATGATATAGAGAAATAAAGCGTGTACAGAGGATGCAGGCATGGCGCCCTGTGTGTGGACGACTACATTCACATAGTGTGTACATACAACATGATATAGAGAAATAAAGCGTGTACAGAGGATGCAGGCGGGGCGCCCTGCGTGTGGACAACTACATTCACATAGTGTGTACATACAACATGATATAGGGAGGTATAGTGTCTGTGTCAGTCAGGACTTGTACCTTTATACTCCACTGTAGCACCGGACAATGCAGGCAGGGCGCCCTGCGTGTGGACCACCACATTCACGTAGTATCTACAAACAGTGTACAGTCAGGTCTTGATAGACCGTCCCTTGATAGTCTGACATACACAGGATCAGCCATGCTTTTGCTGGTACATCTCTAGTATATTAGTATACAAATATGACTTGATAGTCCGCCTGATTTGATATCCGCCATCATTTTACTTACAACCACAAGGGGCGGACTATCAAGACCTGACTGTATAGGTAGAAAGAGCCCATGTATCAGGCAGACAGAGGACTAAATACATGCAGATTATATTATTTTACCATTTCACCAAGACTGGACACTGCCTGTGTGTGACACTAGGGGAGCCTACACTTGTTATACAGACTGATACTGTGATATCTGATATATATATATATATATTTAGAGGTCCACAATGTGCATTTTTGTTTCTGTTACTTGTTACTGTTCACTTGTTTATATTTATGATAAATATATTATGATAGAACGTGATATGTTGTCTTCGGATTCATGCATGAATTAGAGGGCCTTGGCTAGGTCGGTGCTGCTTGCAGCCTTCTAGACATACACGGGGCCAATTTGGTTTTAGCTCGGATTGGCTGTTTGAAGTCGGGCAAAACTGAGCTGGGTTTCATGTTGGGCAGATGGCTGGGCTGAAGTGTGGCCCCGATCGGGCTGCCCATTTTGGGCTCAGATCAGTTTCAAAGCGGGCTGCCCGATTTGGGCTCAGATCAGTTTCAAAGAGGGCTACCCGATTTGGATTCATGTTGGCCAGATGACAGGAAACCCGTCCAAAACCCGTTCTGAGCCCAATTCGGGCAGCCCACTTGGGGCCACACCAAAACCCAGTGCCCTAAACCAACGGGCGCCCGTCGGTTAGCCCTCTCCGGGCCGATGAGGGCTGAGGTTGGACAGGGCAACTGGTCTAATAGTTCTGATGATTGACACCAGATGTCACTACTATACAATATCTAGAGTTTTCCAACAAAGCCAGATGAAATTGACATTATATCATAATACAATAAAATGTTAAAGTGACATAGAATAGGAAACAATAAATAGATGTTCTCACAGTTTGGAAATAAGATAGAATATATATTTGAATGATGAAAAGGAGGTTCTCTAAGCAGCTATCCAGTGTAAACACTATTTCTGTGGCATCACAATCTTAATACAAGACTCATGTGCCCCATGTAGGTATGAACTATGGCTTTGAAGGCCAATGTGCACCATAGACACTTGTCTATGCTGCATGTGGCTCAAACCTGATGATAATAGGCCTCCATTATTGGGTAGGAAGAGTATGATTATGCCTTGGGTTGATTAGCAGGACATAGGATATCTGGTTCAACAAATACAAGAAATCATTGGAGAATGATTGAATAGATTCTAAAAACCCATAATTATCCGATCTTAGCCCGCTTTCAACCTGTCCAAAAACCGATCTAGGCCCGCTTTCAACCCGTCCAAAAAACGATCTGAACCCACTTTCAGCCCGTCCAAAAACCAATCTGAGCCCAAAGTGGGAAGCCCGTCCAAAAACTGATCTGAGCCCAAAGTGGGCTTCCCGTCCAAAACCCCATCTGCGCCCAACATGGGAAGCCCGCACGGGGCCAGACCAAAGCCCAGTGCCCTAAACCGACGGGAGCCCGTCGGTTAGCCCACTCCGGGCCAGACTTGCAAACACAGTCTGGCCCCGTCCGGGGCCACAGTGTGTTTGCTACTAGGGAGGGTGCAGTCGCCATGTTGTAGAACTCTTCAGTAGGGGAGGTGAGGAAGCAGAAGCTAGGCGCGGGGACCGGTCATTATTTTGTTACGCTGCTTTCGCCAGCTTAAAGAATACGACTGTACTCCCGCGTCGCCACCTGCCGTTTTGGTTAGTTACCGCTCCCCTCTATACTTCAATATAGGCAGCGTTTCCCTACCCTTTTACCATGGCCAGATATGAATGGGCGCTAGTGTGTCCGTCTCACACACCAGAGGTCCCCGGAACAAATCCCGGTGGAAACGTACCAATTTTAAAGTGCCTATATGTATGTGAAAAAAAATCCCTAGAATTATTTAAATGAATAGGTAAGTTAAGTCCAACTACCTTTATAGTAAAAAAAGAATTACAAAAAAAAAGGGAGAAGTTATAACAAAAAGTGTAAAAATTGCTGTATCTCTGTTAATATAAGAGCTAGAGGGCTAAGAATGTGTCTGTAGACTTCTTGTTTCACCCCCTTCTTCTGTATGGCCAGCACGGTATAGTGGATAGGGCGTTGGACTCGTAGTCTTGCGGCCCCGGGTTCGATCCTCCAATGAAACTTAGGATTTTAACTCTAAATATTCCCCTCAATCGTGCTGTTATCGCTGGATAACAAAAAAGCACGATCAGAGCCCCAATCGAATAATAGATATAGTTAACAGTGAACAGTCGGATTGATACACTTAGTCATCACCAATCAGCAAGTCAGGAAAAGCCCTCAGTTCGCTCACACGTCTTACCTTAAGGTCCCAGCTAGCAAGGATGCGTTGGGCCAACATTGGCAATGGTTGGCACCGTCGCAGCAATATTATGACCTTGTGCCAACATTGGTCTGCCAACATTGATACAACGTTGGCAAATTTATGTTGTTCCAACATTGGTAATACGGCCAGTAATTTGCCAATATTGATACAATGTCAGATAATTCATGTCATACAAACGTTGGCAAATTTATGTTCTACCAATGTTTTGGTAATGCTCCCCGTAATTTGCCAATGTTGGTACAACGTCACATGATACATGTCGTAACCAACCTTGGCCATATATTAGGCAAAAAAAATAAAGGGTTGTTTCAGGTCACTAGTTCCTATCAAAACAGGGCCGACGTTAAGTTTTTTTATGCAATTTTGAAGAAACTTTCATATTTTTACCCTTTTTGTGCAAATTTTAAATAGTACATTCATGTTAAAATAAAACATTTAAAAAAAAAGAAGAAAATCCGACCTACCGACCATCCCATGTTACCTGAAACAAACCTTTTTTTGGGCTATACCCCTTGTAGACGTTCTAAGGGACGGATAAATTAACGTTGGCACAACGTCAGCACCAATGTCAATCCAACATTAGCTGCAGTTGGCACAGCGTTGTCCTAACATATCCTTGCTAGCTGGGAAAGGTCACGACCATTGAATCAAAGAATTCCTTCATTTTCTCCCCATAAGTACTTTACATCATGTAGAATTGAAATTCAAAGAGAAAACTGTGCTACTTTATTTGATACAGAATTTTGAAAAATAAAAGTATTTAGATTTTTCTCTGAAAATGATTAAGATAACATTAAAATTCAATGATTTTCTTTGTCATATAACCAGTTACCACAGAAATATGAAATCGCCCAGAATGAACCAACAGATATTGCTTTTTATTTAGAAAATAATGTTATGGTCCTGTTCCATGGCATTCTAGGTAAAAAGCTAATGTTTGATTACAATTTTTTGGATAATTTCGTCTTCAATTTTTCATAAATTTGATTTAGAATCAATTGTCACAGTCATTTTTTTTCACACATATCCCCTAAAGATTCCTTAGATCATTTGTAGATAAGAGTAATTCTGATAGGGGGTCCCGTGCATTGCTTTGAAGGTTTTTGGTCCTTCGAAACAAGAAAATTAATGTAGAAACGGGCTACATTCAATCTATAAAGCATTGCATTATGGGTAAAGCGTTAACTGTGAGGGACCAGATACCGCCACTGTATACCGTTGTACTCCAGCAGCAGAAACCCTGCCACACCCCACCACCCATCACCAACACACCACTGTATACCGTTGTACCCCAGCAGCAGAAACCCTGCCACACCTCACCACCCATCACCAACACACCACTGTATACCGTTGTACTCCAGCAACAGAAACCCTGCCACACCTCACCACCCATCACCAACACACCACTGTATACCGTTGTACCCCAGCAGCAGAAACCCTGCCACACCCCACCACCCATCACCAACACACCACTGTATACCGTTGTACCCCAGCAGCAGAAACCCTGCCACACCCCACCACCAGTAGTATAGTATGTATCGGAACGGGACTATAGTTAAGTACTGTTTATTACTCAATCGACATGCAGCCAATCAGAGGCCTCCATTTGGTCACGTGACCGGAAGTGACCTACTTAGGGGATTAGTGGTGACGTCACGTGACCTAGTTAGCCAATCAGAGGCCTCCATTTGGTCACGTGACCGGAAGTGACCTACTTAGGGGATTAGCGGTGCATTCTGGGTAACCCTGCAGCCAATCAGAGGCCTCCATTGGGTGACCGGAAGTGACCTACTTAGGGGATGGTGCATTCTGGGTAACCTACTGACCTACTTAGGGGACCGGAAGTGACGTCATATGACCTAATTTAGGATCACGTGATCGGAAGTGACCTGATGAGTCACGTGACCGGAAGTGACGTCACACGACTTAATGGCCAACCGGAAGCGACCTGATTGATCACGTGACCGGAAGAAGAAGAAGTTTTTTTTTTGTTTAGGATCCCGTGACTGGAAGCGACGTCGTCACATGAGTGACGCTTTAAGAGACTGCGCGACTTACTAGTAAAAGAAGCCGTATGATAATAAAAACACAACAATATTTTCTTTTAATTTTTTTTTATTTATTTTTTTTTCAATCTTGATAAACACTCTATTTTTGAAAAGATGCACACGCTTATTTTTTTTTTTTTTTTTTTTCATATCTCTAAAGGACTTGTTGTCACACCGTCAGAATGCACGCGACGCTTATAATACAAGTAGCGCACGCCGTCTTTCTCTATGGTGTAGGTGACCATTTTGTTTCGCACCACTTTGAAATTTCTATTTACAGCAATGAGAGTTTTTCGTTGGCGAAGAACATCCAAGAAGGCGTCTGGTTCCTGGGGGTTTTGTTTCTTCTGTACGCCTTTTGCACTCCATTTTTTGGATTTTCTTTCACCAGTGTCGCTGACTCGATCGTAGCAAATGTAAGTCTTAGGGTTGAGACTTAGGATCCCGTCACCTTCCCACTCCGCTTTCATGAGCCCCGAAGTTCTCAGATCGTGAAGGTACCGTCTCTCACAACATCCGCCGGGCGGCGCACACCATTCTCGCACTCTTTCCGTTTTTGTCTTCACGAAAAGCTCTAAGTGCTCGTCGCACACCGCTGTCGGAAGCCACTTTCGTTTCTCTCTGAAGTACGTCTCTCTCAGGCGAGGTTTCACTAGGTCATCCAACGTGGCACCGCTGAGAGCCATGTAAAGACTGTCGGTGTCCATTTGACAAAGGGCATAATCGCGCCGATCGACGAATCTATCCAAGAAGTCGTATGTGAACTCTAACATTTTCAACTTCGCGTACTGGTATACCATGAACCCTATCTGAATAGGGAGGTTGTTCTTGACCGTTTTCGGTTGTAGTTCGACTTCAAACAGATCGGAAGTCAACTCGGACGCCTTTTTGAAGCGCCACGAATTGGCCAATAGTTCGAACTTCCGACTGTCAGTGTATCTCACCGCCGTGTGTTTTTCTTTGTTGCAGATTGTTTTACCGTACGTAGCGTTTCCCATTAACTTGTAACAGTCTGACAGAATTTTCTCGTTCTCGTTCACGTCGCCACGTCTTCGCGCCGCCGTCACTTCGTCCGCGAAACCGGCAAAGGAGCGTTTAGGTAGGTATTCTACCACCAGCTGCACTTTGGTGACTATCAAACCGTGCTCTAAATACCACTTGAGAAGCGGCGTTCCCAAGAGAATATTTTTTCCGTGGTAACTCCCTATCAGACATCTCTGAGGCGTGTTCAACAGCTTTTCTTCCTGCGCAAAGTCTGACATGTGAGGGCCTATGTCCGATTTTGAAACGGTCGCGTTCTTGAAAACGGGGGTCATTTCTTCGAAGTACTCTCGTAGGTGAGGCGGCGTAGTGATGTCCACTTGAACTAAACCGAACATTTTCTCCTCTTTCACAGCGGAAAGGATGTCGCTCTCGCTCATCGCGTTTCGAGACACTTTCAAAGCGTCAACCTTCCAGCGTTGTTGGGAGGCCTTGACCCGCTCATCTCGACGCTTCATCTCTCGCCATTCGCACTCCCACACGACGACCAGCTTGTAACCTAACGCTTTCAAGTAAGCGCTTACTCTGGTCGTTCTGTCGCGTCTCTCCTCTCTCAGTGAAGCGCACTG
The DNA here is from genome assembly GCA_947462335.1 of Harmothoe impar. NCBI lineage: Eukaryota > Metazoa > Annelida > Polychaeta > Phyllodocida > Polynoidae > Harmothoe > Harmothoe impar. The sequence continues at coordinate 65,109,743 of OX381720.1, read as the reverse complement.
ATATCGGTGCGACGGTATGCACTCGTGAGCGTGGAACCAACACCCGTGAAACTGGAAAACCGTATTAGAGGCCGCGTGAAATCCGTCCACGCGAATTCTCCGACAGCCTACCGCCATCTCGCCGCCGTTCAGAGCGTGGCGCAGTTTCACGTCGCGGTCGTGCTCTACGAAGCGTAACCACTCCAAAGCGCTGTGAGAGTTTCTTTGCCTGATTTCGGGCTTGAACTCGGTCTCGGGCCGTCTCACCGCGTAATAGCCCGTGCAGTGCGCTTCGCTCATGCAGCGCAAGTACAGAGAGTTAGCGTCTAGTCCTAGGATGTGTTGGCACGGTCTCGCTTCTTCGCCGTACTTGTGCTCCCTTATCCGCGTGGTGCCCTTCTCGTGAAATCTATGGAAGATGATGGAAGGACCGCCGACTAGATTCTCTTTGATCAGAGCGTGGAGGACGGCGTCGAACTGGGGAAACGTTGTGAACGCGTCTTCTAGGTTTTGGAAGAGGAAGCGTAAAGTCAAACCGGCGAGAGAAACTCCGTCTTTCAACATGTCGATGCCGCGATCTTGGAAAAATTTAGCGTGATTTTTCAGAGCTTCTATGAAAGGTTTCACGTCTTTGTTGTTGTAGTGGATCAAGTAGTCTTCCATAGTTTGCATCTTCTCGTCGGACCAAACTTTCTGACATGCGGCGTAGTCGGATTCGGACATTTTGACGCCCGTCAGCTCGCTGTCGAAAGCCGATCTCGGCGGCAGCGTTCTGTTTGCCAGTTTCCTGGTAGACGTCATCCATTCGTAAGGAAAGTGACCTTTCTCTTCGTTCCTGGTGAAAGCTCGCAAATAGGTCGCGTAGTTGTAACCGGGTGCCAAATAGTTGACTACGTCCAAGAAAACCGTGTGCTGTGTGTAAACCGCCAAGTATTGATTGCTTCTCTTTATGACGCTGAATTCTTGGTTTCTTCGGTCTCCGGAGGCGAAGAACGAGTGAAGGCGTATTTTGATCAGGTTCAAGTCGTAACGCCCCGAGTTGAAGCCCACCACTGGAGCTTGACGGATGTATCTCAGAAGACGCTTCTTCAGTTGAACTAACGGGTGTCTGGTCTGAGCCGCAGCGAAGCCGCCTGGAGAAGGGGTGGTGAACGTCGCCTCCTCCAGCAGGAGAGCTTCACCTATCGCCGCATCTAACTTCGCTAACGTCGGTCGGTAAAGTTCTAGCACAGCTTCCCCGATCGCTTTGGCGTTCTCGTTTATGTGATTTAAAACTCGGTCCAACAAGGGGTCGGAATCTGCGTCGGACGCTCTGACGAAGCAGACGGGCCCCTCCCACCCCGGAAAGTCGGATGCGACGCTAGCCGACAAAGGGACGTGATCCCACAGCAGGGACACGTGCTCCGTCGACGGTTCTTTGCACGGTCTGAAGAAAGCCTCGAAATCGAAGGCGATCTTGTAAGGGTAGATTCCGGAATGTCCGTCGGGGGGAAAAATGGAGAAGTCTGCTAGCGCTTCGAAAATCGTTCTCGAATTTTGGTAGATGCCACCTACGTAGCGCAACTTGACTTGTCGGCAAGAGGAAAGCTGGTTCCTGTGTCGCTTCAGCAAGAACTCGGTGGTGAACGCCGCCTTACACTTGCAACATTCGTATATGCCCGCGTACGCGTTGAAGTCCGTGACGAGAGAGACGTGCAAACCGCCTTTCGCCGTCAGGTGTAGGTTGACTTTACCTCGGGCGGCCACAGTTCTGGAAGGCGGTCTGATCAGAGTAACGCGTCTTCTCAACTTCCGCCCCGGCACTTGACGCGACGCGGTGTAAACCGCTATTTGTACGTCAAACAAGTTCTCTAACGCGGGTAAGTCGCGGATGTTCAGACCCGGAAAGGATTCAGGTGTGGCAGCGGGACAGAACTGACGTAACAAATCTGAAGCGCGCTTGCTGGTGTTGTATAAGTGAAAGGAAATGCAGCGGAAGATGCAGAGGTTGTCCTTGTTGGGAAAATCTAACACGCCGCTTCTCTTTCCAACTCGACCGGCCTGAGTGATCCTACCGCCTATGGGGAATTCCCCCGGTCCCATGTAAACGCAGATGTTCAAATTGGTAGGAAAAAGAACGTGCCACTTGGTGTCAGCGTCGCAAAGTTTCCGTACCTCCTCGCAAGCGACGGTGTTTTGCATCTTTGAGAGGAGCTCTTCCAAAGTTTCTGAATTAGTTACAGTAGGGAGCGGTTGTATGAGAGTTGCGTTGTTCTGGGAGGCGTGGAAGTAGCGCAGTTTGCTCTTGTCTTCTCTGTGTTGTAACAGTAAGCCTACCGAGAAACCCACTTTGTATCTGAATCTTTGTGTCAAGTGAATGCGACGCATAGTATCTACAGCGTCACTCAACTCGCCGGTTGGTAGCCTGAAGTTTGTTACACTCACGCGAGTCCCGTGCATCCTGACGCCCGTTTGTATCGCAGGCCAATTCGCCGTGAACGTTTCCTCCCCGTTCGGTACAGCACATATGCGCGGAGGGACGGTCACCCCGTCCAGAGATTCGCGTCGACAAGCGCTCTTTCGGCAATCCCCTTCGCCGCATAGAGGGCAAAACTTAGCTACTACTCTACAATTTTCTACGTGTCTCTCGTGGTTGTACGCTCTTTTAAACATTTTGAAACACTTTTCGCATACGTACTGTGTCATGTTTTTTTTCACTCGGTTACCAACTACTTAGCCGTCTAACTATCTATCTATCTATCTAGCCATCTATCAATCTGTCGTCTATGTAACTATCTTTCTGTCTGCTGTCTGTGTATCCGTCTGTCTGTCTGTCTGTCTGTCTCATACAGCGTACGTCAAACGCTGTGTGTGTGTGCGCGCGTGAGCGTTGAGCGTCTCTCATTCCGAATCTATGCCGAGATATTTCAGAATGATCTCTGTTTTGTCATCCAACTCTTTGAGCGCTCTGGCGGACAGCGTCACCCCCTGCTGTGTGGGTTTTTTGTCAGGACCTTCGTACTTGCGCACGTGGACGAGGTTCTTACCGCTGTAGTAGCTCACAGCTGCGTACACTTCGCCCGCCTCATCCAGCACTGCGAACCAGGGGGTGTGATTAGGTTTTCCTTGCGCGGCCGCTGTGTCGCGTATGCGCACCACTGCGCGGATATCGGCGATGCGTGCTATGAGCTCGCGCAGCGCGTCGGCCGTGAAGTGCACTCGCTTGCTTCTGGTCAGAGACGCCTCTTTCACCTGGCCGTCTTTTGTGTAGCGCGGCCTCCTAGACAGTCTAGCCACGTCCTCCCAGATCTCCAGCGTCAAAGCTCCGTCTAAGCAGAACTCTAACCCGAGTGTTTTCTCTGCTTCTTCTCGTCCATCTCCTTCTTTTTCTTGTATTTTTCTCTTCTTAGTGGGCCTTGTTGTTCTGGAACTCACCTTAGAACGTTTCACACCCGCAGGATGAGTAACACCATCAGCGTGAGCTGAATCAGCAGCAGAACCGATAGCAGGAGCAGCGTCAGCGCTGGTGGTATCGGAGGTCTCGTTGTTGGAACAGCGCAGCCACACGCCGTCCGTGCTGTGTGTAGCGGTAGAAGATGAAGCGCCGCCGCCGCCCTCGTAAGGTGGCGGTGAGGGCAGTCGCCACGGACCGGACGGGGGGGCGCTAGCAGTGGAGGAAGTGAGGTCGAAAGGTCGAAGAGGGAAGCCGAAAAACGTACCGCTCACCCCTTGCCCTTCGGGTTCTTCGTACGCCTCGTCGTCAGCGTCGTTCTCTGTCTCACCCTCTTGCTGCTCCTCCTCCTCCTCTTCTTCTCGGTTCAGGGGCTGAGTGTCCGAATAGCTGTAACTCTCAGCGCGAGCGGCGTCGAGGGCGTCCGTCGATGTAGTGGTGGAGGAGAGGGGCTGTGCAACGTGCGGCAGGTCATCAAAGTCATCAACAGTAGTGGGGAGGTAAAAACCCGGTTGCCAGTACTGCGCTGTGCCAGGAGCGTTGTCGTCAGTAGTAGTAGCAGTAGCAGCAGGTGCAGCAGAAGCAGCCGCAGCAGCAGCCGCAGCAGACGCAACAGTAGCAGGCGCAGCAGCAGCCTCAGCAGGCGCAGCCGTAGCAGGCGCAGCAGTAGCAGGCGCAGCAGCAGCAGCAGCAGCAGCAGCAGCGGCAGGCGGGACGGCGGTAGCAGCGGCAGCGCGCTTAGCAGCAACGTGTACCGTCGCGAGTGTAACAACGTCGCTAGCACGACGACTGCTACCAGTAGTACTACTAGTACTACTACCACTACTACTACTACTGCTACTACTAGTGCTACTGCTACTACTACTACTACTACTGCCGCGAGCGCTCGCTACAGCAGGAGGGTGATAAGACCAACCGGCTGCGGCGGTAGTCTCATGTTCAGTAGCAAGAGCAGGCACTGACGCTAAACGAACGCTGTTCCGCGTAGTCTTCTTGTTCTTGAACGCCGCTAGCTGTTGTCTTTTGCTCATGGTGGTGACTGTAGAGAGCAGCAAAAAAGAATGAGTGAGTGAATGGAGGTTTCCAAGCCCCTTATATACGCCTTCTCGCTTCTAGAGCTAAGCTACTTACCGACCCTGTTCAGCTGCCGCCGGCTGGCCGGCGGCCATTCACAAAGAGAAACAAAAAGACATAAGGCATGACGTTTTCAGCTGGATCCCTTTCCCCCCCCTCTTTTGAGAGATCGACTGTGATGATGAGCTAAGCCGCTTACCACCCTGTTCAGCAATTCAACGCGCATTAGCTGTATAAAGGGTTAAGCGGTTGCTGCCTGCCGTCGACTGACCGGCGGCGGCCATTCACAAAGACATAAGGTATGACGTTTTCAGCTGGATCCCTTTTTGAGGGATCCACTGTGGTGAGCTAAGCCGCTTACCACCCTGTTCAGCCATTCAGCGCGCGTTAGCTGTATAAAGGATTAACGGTAACGGTGATGAGCTTACAGTGTGTATACAAAAAAAAACTACAGGAGGCGTGTGGCGTGAAGCAGGACCCCCTAAGACGAACGTGTCTGTCTGTGAGTAGAGGCGTGTGCATGTGGTGAGCGACTTAAGTGTAAGACAAAAATCGCCACCTCCTGCCGTGGTGAGTAGACCGGGCCGGCCAGGCGGAGCGGGCGGCCGGCTAGTTCAATAGGGAGGGGTGACAGCTGCCTAAGGCTGTGCATGAAAAAAAATCCGATTTTCACCTGACCTCTGACGTTTGTTACAATGAATGTCAGAGGGAGGGAGACGTCCTCGGGTAGGGGGTAGGAGGTATTAAGGCTATGAGTGAGAAAAAACACCGTTTTCAGCTGGTCTCCACGGATAGCGATGCCACACCCCCTCGTCATCTAAGCTCTTAAGGAGCGGAGCGGCTGAAAAAGCGTCATGCGGACAGGGCGCTAGACAGCTGGAGCGCTGTTGGAAATGGGATTAAACTCCCTCTGTATAAAAAGCTCTCATTTCTGTTGGAAAAAAAACATATCGCCTCTGACCCCAGTAACGGCTACTACCACCACCACCGCCACCACCACCACCGCCGCCGCCGCCGCCGCCGCCGCCGCCGCCGCTGCCGCCGCCAAGACGAGACAAGATGGCTCAAGCTATTCCACTTTCAAGCTCGCCTTCACCGCCCGGTGCGCCTGAAAAAAAGTTAATGCAGCTTGACGACGTGAGACGCGGCGCGAGGCAGCAGACCGATGATGGGGAGACCCGACAGGTAGGACAGCGGCGGTTAGCCTATAGCGACGCCTTGCTTCGTCAACTAGGTAAAGAGTTGAGCGGCTGTTGGAGAGAGTTGGGCAGTAGCTTAAAAGTCAGCGCCGCCCGTATGGATGCTCTAGTAGAGCGCAGTGTCAAGACACCGGAGGAGCTGTGTACGGCGATGTTCCGAGTGTGGTGGGGTGAAACCCCGCATCGTCATAGATGGGGCGAGCTCGGTCGCGTCTTCACCCGCATTAGACGCATGGAACTGTTGGCTCAGTGGATGGCCCTTCTCCACAGACAGGGGTTGGATTTCGAAAACCCCGACTCGCGCGCGATGCATAAGCACTTGGGCACCCTCGGCAGACGTCTGGGTAGCAGGTGGAAAGAGGTGGGGACCATTTAAAATTGTCGCCTGAGAGGTTAGATAAGATCGCTGAAGAATGCGAATACGGAGGAAGTCCCGCTGAGTGGGCCTTCCGAGTGTTGAAAATGTGGCAAGATGAAGCTGACGGCGCCGGCGGTACGCCTTTTGAACTCCTTCGAGTGTTGACTGAGGACATGGGAAAGTTTGGCCTCGGCATCGCGATATTACTTAAGTACTTGACTTTATCAAGCAAGAAACAACGAGAACGACGGACATGTGAATTGTTGTGTTTTATTTTCATACGTCTTCTTTATTAGTAAGTAAAAAAAAAAAAAAAAAATATATATATCATAACAATTAAGACGCGCGATCTCTTAAAGTGTCACTTCCTCCAGTCGCAGCTGATCGCCTCATCGCAGCACGTGATAAACAAAAAAAAAACACGAAGAGACACGCTTCTTCCTCTCGAGAGGAAGAAGCGTGTCTCTCGATTGAAAATCTTTTTCTTTCTTAAAAGAGACAAACGCGCCCCTTAGAGTGCCCCCCCCTAGAGTGCCCCCCTCCCCCCCCCTCCCCCCCTCCCCCACTCGCCCCATGCATCCTAAAAGCGCCCCCCTCCCCATGCATGTTAAAAGGGCCCCCCTCCCCCCCTCCCCTCCCCTCCTTCCCCTCCTTCCCCCTTATACACTCTAAAGAACGCTTCTAACTAGTTCAATAAGTCACTTCCAGTCGCTCGTAAAACAATAAAAAATGAAAAAAAAACTTATATCGTGGTGTTTTTTATTAGTTTACCAAAAAAAAATAAGAGACTCGCCTCCTCCTCCAAAAAAAAAAAGATATCACATTTTAAAGCCCGTGACCCCTTAAAGACGCTCATCTCTTCATTAAGTCGCGTGACGTCACTTCTTCTTCTTCTTCTTCTTCTTCTTCTTCTTCTTCTTCTTCCGGTCACGTGATCAATCAGGTCACTTCCGGTCACGTGATCCTCAATGAGGTCACTTCCGGTTGGCCATTAGGTCATGTGACGTCACTTCCGGTCCCCTAAGTAGGTCAGTAGGTTACCCAGAATGCACCATCCCCTAAGTAGGTCACTTCCGGTCACCCAATGGAGGCCTCTGATTGGCTGCAGGGTTACCCAGAATGCACCGCTAATCCCCTAAGTAGGTCACTTCCGGTCACGTGACCCAATGGCGGCCTCTGATTGGCTAACTAGGTCACGTGACGTCACCACTAATCCCCTAAGTAGGTCACTTCCGGTCACGTGACCAAATGGAGGCCTCTGATTGGCTGCATGTCGATTGAGTAATAAACAGTACTTAACTATAGTCCCGTTCCGATACATACTATACTACTACCACCCATCACCAACACACCACTGTATACCGTTGTACCCCAGCAGCAGAAACCCTGCCACACCTCACCACCCATCACCAACACACCACTGTATACCGTTGTACTCCTGCAGCAGAAACCCTGCCACACCTCACCACCCATCACCAACACACCACTGTATACCGTTGTACTCCTGCAGCAGAAACCCTGCCACACCCCACCACCCATCACCAACACACCACTGTATACCGTTGTACCCCAGCAGCAGAAACCCTGCCACACCCCACCACCCATCACCAACAAACCACTGTATACCGTTGTACTCCTGCAGCAGCAGAAACCCTGCCACACCTCACCACCCATCACCAACACACCACTGTATACCGTTGTACTCCAGCAGCAGAAACCCTGCCACACCTCACCACCCATCACCAACACACCACTGTATACCGTTGTACCCCAGCAGCAGAAACCCTGCCACACCCCACCACCCATCACCAACACACCACTGTATACCTTTGTACCCCAGCAGCAGAAACCCTGCCACACCCCACCACCAATCACCAACACACCACTGTATACCTTTGTACTCCTGCAGCAGAAACCCTGCCACACCTCACCACCCATCACCAACACACCACTGTATACCGTTGTACCCCAGCAGCAGAAACCCTGCCACACCCCACCACCCATCACCAACACACCACTGTATACCGTTGTACCCCAGCAGCAGAAACCCTGCCACACCTCACCACCCATCACCAACACACCACTGTATACCGTTGTACTCCAGCAGCAGAAACCCTGCCACACCTCACCACCCATCACCAACACACCACTGTATACCGTTGTACTCCAGCAGCAGAAACCCTGCCACACCTCACCACCCATCACCAACACACCACTGTATACCGTTGTACTCCAGCAGCAGAAACCCTGCCACACCTCACCACCCATCACCAACACACCACTGTATACCTTTGTACCCCAGCAGCAGAAACCCTGCCACACCTCACCACCCATCACCAACACACCACTGTATACCGTTGTACTCCTGCAGCAGAAACCCTGCCACACCTCACCACCCATCACCAACACACCACTGTATACCGTTGTACTCCAGCAGCAGAAACCCTGCCACACCTCACCACCCATCACCAACACACCACTGTATACCGTTGTACTCCAGCAGCAGAAACCCTGCCACACCTCACCACCCATCACCAACACACCACTGTATACCTTTGTACCCCAGCAGCAGAAACCCTGCCACACCTCACCACCCATCACCAACACACCACTGTATACCGTTGTACTCCTGCAGCAGAAACCCTGCCACACCTCACCACCCATCACCAACACACCACTGTATACCGTTGTACTCCAGCAGCAGCAGAAACCCTGCCACACCTCACCACCCATCACCAACACATATTAAATACACTAAGTAGTAAAAAAGCATAAGTCTTTCATGTCTGCATGCAGTCCATATTTAAAACGGGTGAATAAAATAGTGTCACTGACCCTCTGTCCCTCCCTCCGTCGGCACAGAGAGAGGCCCTCTCGTCCTCTCTCCGTCTCTGAACGGCACAGAGAGGCCCTCTGGTCCCCTCTCCATCTCAGAACGGCACAGAGAGGCCCTCTGGTCCTCTCTCTGTCTCAGAACGGCACAGAGAGGCCCTCTGGTCCTCTCTCTGTCTCAGAATGCAGTCAGTAGTTCCGTACTTGGCCAGCAGAGGGCCGCTCCGCTACTCTTATGCCGCGGACCCACTGGCCCCACCGAATCACCGCGGGCAGGCGGGAGAGAGCTGCGGGCAAGCAAGTCCCGCGGACTTTGGAAATTGCCGCGTGCGTTCCTACGCGCTGTCATCCCGCTATTATGTACATACTATGGAAGGCCGGAGCGCCATTGCCAATTGCGAATTGCCATTTGCCAATTGCGAATTGCCATTTGCCAATTGCCAATTGCCATTTGCCAATTGCGAATTGCCATTTGCCAATTGCGAATTGCCATTTGCCAATTGCCAATTGTCATTTGCTAATTGGCAGCCATCTTGTTGTACCTGAAATGGCGGGAAATCGCCACTATAACGTATATAGCCCTATATATAAACAATGTACAGTTAATATGCTGTTAATATCATATGCCCATGTAGCTGTGTGGCTACGCCTCTGGTAGGCCTACTTGAAAGCTCAATTAATGCCTATGGACCACCAATGGTACGTTAAACGTCCGAGCACACTTATAATTAAAGTATGAAGGAATTGTTGATTCAAAAAATATATAGGGGGTGTAAAGTGATTTACTGTGACAATGCTCGGACATCAGATTGGTCTATTCTCGGACATTATATTGGGAGATGCTCGGACCCTTGTGTCCCCCCCCCCCCTACCAAGTAATTAAAAAACAAAACTGCACCCGCCCTACCCATCCCCAAAACAAAGTCCACGTAAATGTGCTCGGACATGTAGGTGCTTGGACATTTAGGTGCTCGGACATTCAGGTACTCGGACATTCAGGTGCTCGGACATTCAGGTGCTCGGACATTTTAATAGGGCATAGATAATCATAGACCTACTCATATATGCTGTAAAATAATGTAGCTTATGTCAGAGCATCAAAAGTCCGAGGACCCTAGGCTATGTCCGAGCATCTAATGTCCGAGAAATGTCCGAGGAAATGTCCGAGTATCTAATGTCCGAGAACAAAGATGGCCGTCAAATAGCAATTCGCAATTGGCAAATGGCAATTGGCAAATGGCAAAGACTATGGCGCTCCGGCCTTCCATAATATACTTTTGTACATGCCGTGGGCGCGTGAGGCAGGCGAGCTTACGGGGGATGGTGGAGCAGGTGACAGATTACTGTGGCCACCTAGAGAAAAGTGTGAAAGTATTATAGAACAAAGGGCCTGCATGGTGCAGGGTTAGCCCCCGACTGGTGCACCTCCACACATGCGCCGTTGTTCCCAACATACAGATGCATACAGGGGGGGGGGGGTCTAGGCCATCTTGACCGATTTTCTGGTCATTTTTATAGTAAAATTGGTACCTTTTTAGGTCCAAATATCCAACCAAATTTTGAAAATCTTCTTATAGATTTTCCAAACATGACATTTTTGCCCGCCCCCTCCTATCAACTAGCCATAAGTAGGCCTACCCCCCCCCCCCCCCTGGCCTGGCCATTAAGTTCTCCTTTTGCAAAATGCCCTTCCCTCCTCCCAACAAATCGCAAATGCATGGTGGTGTAATGAGGCATGGTGACGAGTACTTAAATGGTCATTTAAATTTCTTCACAATGCCACCCCCTCCTTAGATTGCAATATATAACTTCACTATAAGGGAGTGTTCATTTATTAGTTACAGGGGGGGGGGTCGTAAAAATTTCAGACCTCTCCTGAGGGGGGGCATAAAAAATCCTGACCCCTCTTGAGGGGGGGCATAAAATTTAAGCCCCTTTATAGCAAAAAAGCCTGCGCGTTACTATAGTTCAAAGGGGGGAGGCGAAAGGGGGGGGGCGCGAAACGTTCCAATTAATTAATAAATGAACATTCCCTTAGCTTGACCAGCCCTGGCACTGCCGAGTTACTCACCAGGGCTGCATTCAAGCATCATACCCACCAAGGGCATGATGCATTAAAGCATTATGTTGTCCTTAGAGGTTTAAAAGATGCATAAACTCAAAAAGGAGTTCCTCTCCGTCCCTCCCCCTACATACGCATCTATTAACACAAAATTTCCTCCATAAATTTATTTCCTTTAATTTATCAGGGGGGGTAAAAGTTAACTGCATATGTACGCATGGGGGGGGGGGGTAATCCAAATGCGTACATGGTGCAACAGGGGCGTGGGGGGGTCTATTTTTGCCAAAAAATGTGTGTATGTGATTAATGGTTGACCCCCTAGAACTACCACGCTGCCGTGCCCGCCAATACGCGTGCTTGCTGCGGCACGCAGAGTGCTGCCCTGCGTCCGTGGGAAGTAGGGTAGGGGGACAGGGCTTTTTTTTTTTTCTTTTGGGGGGGGGGGGGGCACTTAGGATTCATGTATACCTATACAGCAAAAGCTATTGTATAGTTCTGGGGACTACAGTTATAGTCCTGGGGACTATATGTGTAGTCCTAGGGACTAAACATATAGTCCTAGGGACTATACATGTAGTCCTAGGGACTATACATGTAGTCCTAGGGACTAAGCCTATGTGTGCACCTGGGGCCATACCCTTATGCACAGGCCTTCTAAATACACGAATCTATAGGCTGCATGGCCTGCACAGTCCTGAGGACTACAGGTGTAATCCTGAGGACTATTGTCGTAGTCCTGAGGACTACCCATATAGTCCTAGGGACTTCCCAAGACTGCTACAACCAGAGAGGTAGATAGGACAGGCCTACAAAGTGCTAGGGACTATAGGCATCTAGCCGGTTGCATTATCAACCAATGAGAAAATTCCTTGGCCTTCACTGCGGAATTCTTAGGGGGCATTATGTAACAGCCTGTACCCATTGTGATTGTTGTATCAGTGCTTATCTCGCTGGTTACCAGATCAAGCAATGGTGCCCCCTACTAAGGAACCTGCAACATCGGTATAGAAGCATAGTCCTAGGGACTAGAGATTGGGGGTTGGTAGTCCCCAGGACTATGTCTGTAGTCCCCAGGACTATGTAGACCTGTCTCTGTAGTCCTTAGGACTATGCAGCTTGTTGTAGTACTCCCCAGCACTATGCCTATAGTCCCCAAGACTACCATTTTATAAGTCCCCAGGACTACACACTTAATACTTGTAGTCCTAAGGACCTCCTCTGTAGTCATAAGGACTTTCACTGTAGTCCTGGGGACTACAGATTTAGTCCCCAGGACTATGCACCAATATTGTTCAGCACTTTTAGAATTCATCGTCAAGCAGAGACATAGGCCCTTTATGATATGAAAAGGGGACAGTAAGCAGCTCTATACTAAGTTTTAGTCCTGGGGACAACAATCATAGTCCTGTGGACTACAACCGTAGTCCTGGGGACCACAATTGTAGTCCTGGGGACTATATACATAGTCCTGGGGACTATAAACATGGTAGGGCCACATGCAGCCTTGCAGGCTATCAGAAGGATGTAGGGTGCAGAGGGGTGGGGCCGGGGGGCAGGCGGGGGGGGGGGGGGCAGATAACGCGCAAGGCGAGGCATAGTCCTCAGGACTACAATGGCCGCAGTAATCTGTCAGCTGCGATGGGGGCAGGAGGACGTGGTGCGGGGTGGTGAAGAATGTGGGGGAAGGGGATAAAGGAGGGGGGGGGCACCTTTAGCTTTAAAATTTGAACATTTTGCTTTTCTAAGATACCAAAATTAATAGTGTACTTTGCCAAACATTTTGGTTTCCAAAGATATCAAGTAGGCCTAGTATAGTTTGCAGTTTGCCCAATTTAGGCTATAATACTGCTGAATATTGCAAGAAGATGAGGGAATGCAAGGGGGGGGGAGTGTAATAGGCTACTATTAGCTTTAACTTTGGTACTCAAACATTCAAGTTCACCTTTTCAAAGACACCAAAATAGAGTAGGTAGGCCCTTAGGGAGTGTGGGGGGGGGGGGAGTTGGTGGATTTTCGGGCGAGCGGGTCGAAAAAATTTTGGTCCCCCACTCGGGCAAGTTGAAATTGAGCACGGCCCGACCCCTTTGAGCTATAGTAACGCACGGGCTTTTTCGCTAAAAAAGGGTCCCCCCTCAAGAGGGGTCCACATTTTTTTGGTCACCCCCATCAAAGGGTCCAAATTTATTTGGTCACCCCCCCCCCCCGAATCCACCAACCCCCCCCCCCCCCCCCCTTTGTTAAAAAATGACCACTCCAAGGCCAATTAAAGTTGATTACTATCAGCTTTGCGGACACTTTTTAAGAAAAAAGGGGACGGTAGGGCGCTTATTATTTTTATTTTGTTTTACTTTTTTCTGGAGGGACGGGAGGGCCTTTTTATTTTTATTTAGAACATCGATGGTCTGTAGGCCTATGTGGAAATAAGTCTAAAATGCCTTTTAAATTAGGCCTAGGTTTCTACCCCAATTAACAGCTGAGATATTGATGATATTGCAATTGTATTGCTGGTGTTTTCCTCCTTGCGCTTTTTTTTTTAAAGCATGAAAAGAAGTACCAGTGGGGGCGGTGTCCGCAAAGCTGATAATCGACTTTAAGTGGCCTAAGGTCGTAATATAATGCTGTACAAATAAGAATTGCTGCATAGATATTTTATGGTAACCCTTAACTTGTGGAATAAACACTCCTCCAATAAACACATAGAAGGCCTATGCCCCAGGAGTCAGGGAGTATGGCCCCTATATAAGGACCTACACATATAGGCCATAGATAATGAATCTAGACAATTGACAGTGAAAACAAACTGTCAGCCTAGTTATGAATGGTGGGGGGGGGGGGGGTGGCAACCTGGGGGTGGCAATCCAAACCGAAATGGAATATACAGCAGACTGCCCTCCAGCCAATACATGAATAGGTTTCCTAAGTGATCACCACTGCACCAGTATAATTACACCCCCCCCCCCCCCCACCGCCCCCCACAATTACCCCCGGCCCCCCTGCCCTCCACAATCTCTCCGCCCCTCCTCCCCCCCCCCCCCCTCCCCCGTCCCCCTGGGCGTCCCCGCCCAGCGCTAACGCAGACTACATTACATAATATGATATAATGGGGCCAGTCAATCCGCGGTTTAACGTCTTGCGGGCCGCTCCTTACTCTGTGCTGCCGCCTGGTGTGTGAGTAGAGAAGCAGGCAGACAGACGGAGCCTCTCTCATACTACCTCTCTCACGGCCCCACTATGCCTGGTCTGGGCGCCCTGAGGAGGCCTGCCGTGCTGGTGTGTGTGTCAGCAGCAGGACTCTACTCCCTCAGGTACAGTACCCACTAACACGTCACACTCAGGTACAGTACAGCCGTCATATAAAGCACCCCCCACCACCTGTCAGCGCCTACAGCCAGGCACTGAGGCACGGCACTGAGCGATAATAAGTGCAGTTGCCGTGCAGCCTGTGTTTACAGAGGGAGGTCATACAACTAGGTCAGGGTGACCTAGTTCTGGGCGCACTGAGCCCCTGACCCTGAACTGTAATGATTCATGCCTCACCTTGTGGCGTTCCATGTGGACTAGTATAAATTAGGGAGTTGACATCATCTAGTATTAAACAGGGAAGAGTTGGTCGTTTTGGGGGCGGGGGGGGGGGGGAGGGGGGACACTCATTTAGGGAGTGTTCATCTATTAATTACAGGGGGGGGTGGTGAGATTTTGTGCGGAGGGGCGAACTTTTTTTATGCCCCCCCCCCCTCAAGAGCGTGTGGAACGTTTTGCCGAAGGCGCCGAAAAATGTTCGCCCCCCCCTTTGAACTATAGTAACGCGCGGGCTATATTAATGTGACTATACATGGGTAAAATTCGACACAGTCACGCCGACACAGCACTTTTTAAATCCGATAGGGGCGACACGGCCCTTTTAAAAATCGACGGACCCAGAAAAATGGATAAAAATGTAAAGGATAAAAATCTACATGGCGCCGTGTCGATTTTTAGCTGAGGTGCCGTGTCGCCATGTCGATTTTTATCCTTTACATTTTTATCCATTTTTCTGTGTCCGTCGATTTTTAAAAGGGCCTAATTGACCCCTTTTAGCCACTGAAAAGCAGGACAAATTATCTTTTCAAAATTACTGGGGTTACCCTTCAAAAATATTCCAACACAAACGAAAGACATCATCTGTAAGGAAATGCAAATCCAAAAACAACAGTTAATTTTGGAAATTTGAAACTTAGTCCTAGAAACACGTATCAATACATGACCGCAGAGTTTGAGGCACTTTGGATAAAACAGGATGTATTAACATGATAATTACATACTGTACATCATGATCCAAACGCACATACAGGAGAGTGTACATTTATTTGGTTGATTCAATGCTTTTCATTACTATATTTTGACATCAACAAAATTCGGAAAATCGAGGCCAATAATCGCGATAATCTCATAGGAATAGACAACAATGGGATGTCGATGACATCCTTATTGTTGGTGGTGTAGGACTTCACGAACATAACAGGTGGTTTTATATGCTGTCTTAATGCAGCCACCCGGACCCTGGATCTTATACCCCGACCCTGGGTCTTAATAAAAGTATAAAGGGTTAATAAAGACTTACCCTAGATGCCTATGGAACTTTAACCACACCTGTGTTGGTTACTGTTGTTTTCGGCAACACTGTAAGACTCAGCCTAGATGCCCAAGAGGCTTAAAGCACATCTGTTTTGTCTGATGCTGTATTTATTCCCCCATCCAGACGGTACACGCGGGGCGGAGTGTGTAGGAGTGATGCTCAGCTGACGGGTAAAGTTGTCATCATCACTGGCGCAAACACCGGCTTAGGCAAGATGCACGCACTGGACCATGTCAGGAGAGGTAGGTGGCTGTCTTGTGTTAAAGGGGGGCTAGCATGGAGCGTAGCAAAGACGGGTAGGCCTACCTGCCCTCACAGATCTAACAAAAGTGCACAGGAACAAGCGGAGCCTTAGCGGCCACCTGATTGGTCAATCGGTGGTCACGTGACCTGCTACGACTGGCAGTCTTAACGGTGCTAGCCGCCCTTTAACAACTTCTATTCGGGGAACATTGATAATAGCTGTTAGCTTTGCTCTGTGTTTGTGTTTGATATTGTAAACAAATTTAAAACATTTTTCATTAACAACCAACAATAATCATATGCACAATACGACTACAGGCACAATCACTCAATCAGGATGGACCTTAAGATGTGCTGCTACTGCAGAGCTAGTGTCCCCCCGTCTGTATGTTTGATATGGATGTGCTGCTACTGCAGTGCTAGTGTCCCCCCGTCTGTATGTTTGATATGGATGTGCTGCTACTGCAGTGCTAGTGTCCCCCCCGTCTGTATGTTTGATATGGATGTGCTGCTACTGCAGTGCTAGTGTCCCCCCGTCTGTATGTTTGATATGGATGTGCTGCTACTGCAGTGCTAGTGTCCCCCCGTCTGTATGTTTGATATGGATGTGCTGCTACTGCAGTGCTAGTGTCCCCCCCGTCTGTATGTTTGATATGGATGTGCTGCTACTGCAGTGCTAGTGTCCCCCCGTCTGTATGTTTGATATGGATGTGCTGCTACTGCAGTGCTAGTGTCCCCCCGTCTGTATGTTTGATATGGATGTGCTGCTACTGCAGTGCTAGTGTCCCCCCCGTCTGTATGTTTGATATGGATGTGCTGCTACTGCAGTGCTAGTGTCCCCCCGTCTGTATGTTTGATATGGATGTGCTGCTACTGCAGTGCTAGTGTCCCCCCGTCTGTATGTTTGATACGGATGTGCTGCTACTGCAGGTGCGCGGGTCATCATGGCATGCCGCTCGGTGGAGAGGGGGGAGGCGGCGGCGGCAGACATCTTGGATATCACGGGGGCCCCCCGGTCCCAGGTGAAGGTGATGAAGCTGGACCTGGCATCTCTAGACTCCATCAGGAGCTTTGTACAGGAGTTCAAACACAGTAAGTTACTGGGGTTACACCTCAAACACAGCCAGTTACTGGGGTTACACCTCAAACACAGCCAGTTACTGGGGTTACACCTCAAACACAGTCAGTTACACCAGGCATCAAACACAGTCAGTTGTTAACATGTAAAGGGCCGCACGATGCCTTAAAGCCTCGTGTGCCATTGTCATCATGATGCTCCCATGTGTCCCTCGGTAGCTCACCAGTACTGTAAAACCTTGCCGAGTATAAGGCCAAAAAAAAAAAAAGTTGTGTTTCCGGTCACCCGACCCTACCTAGCAAAACAGGGCCGACCCTAATTTTTTTTTGGACATTTTGGGAATTTTTTTTTTTTAATTAACTTTTTTTTTTTTTTATTATTATTTTTTTTTTTAATCTTTTTGCATAAGCTGGACCCCTTACTTTGACAAATTGTATAACCACAGAGGATGTCCATAGGGGACTGAAAGTTGTTGATTTATTACTGTAGTATACTTACAGGGGTAGACACTAAGTTTTTCAGTCATGGGCCACCCGGGCCCACAGCTTAAAAAATCTACGGGCCCAGACCTAAATCTGCGGCCCCAACAAAAATATTTACTTTTTTTCCAAAAGAAAATCATAGTTATTATTGATTAGGATACATCAAAACGTAATCAAAATATAAAGATTCCTGTTGATTTTCTCTTTTCAACGGTATATTGCATGCCTAGGCTGTAATGATATTCTTGTGGGTCACCCGGGCCCATAGGAAGCTAATTCTGTAGAAAACTACGGGTCCGGACCAAGAATTACGGGCCATTGGCTCCCGGGCCAGCATTAGTGTCTACAGGGTAATTAGGCCACCTTGGTCAATGGATTTCGCTTGCCTAATTTATTTCAAAATTGAGAATTTTTTTTGGTTCCTCCCCCCCCCCCCCCCCTGGCCAGACAGATTGAAATTGAGCACGGCCGACCCTTTGAGCGCTAGTTTTTCGCTAAACAAAGGGTACAATTTGTTGGTCCCCCCCCCTTGAGGGTTCCAAATTTTCCCCAGAAGTTAGGGGGTCGTCTTAAAGGCGGGGTTTAAATAGCTTAAAGATGTCTCAATTCTCATTGCTTTTTCCTACAAGATGAATTCTTTTTCTCAAACTAGGGGGTCATCATAAAGGTGGAGTCATCTTAAGGGCAGGGTTTTATGGTACCGTAGGCTAGAAAGGAGTGCGAATGCACATGATTCCCACGCCCCGTTGTTAAAAAATGAGCACTCCCTTAGGCCACACCAAAAAAAAATTTAAGATTTTTTTCAATGGATTTTGCCGGTGGAAAAGTGGAGCGAGCGACAACTTTTTTTTTTTTTAGCCCAGCCTCCGACAAAAGTTCTTAGTGGACTCCTAACATAAACATTTTTGTGGTTGGTCTGGGGGAATTATTCTCAATTTGGAAAAAAATAAAGAAGCAATGGCGCACTCCTTGGCAAGAGCAATGCGCCATTTTGAGAGCTAATGGGCCTTCATAGTCCCCACAGTAAAACATACTTATAAAGATGAATATTGAAAAATAACTTCTTTTTAAAAAAAAGTGTCTCACCAACACATACTTTGGCATCCAGGAGAATTTTGATATTCATTTATTTTTATTTGGTGTTATTGCCCAGAAATTCTATAAATTCTATGTCTAGATGTGTGCATTCGGGGGGGGGGGGCATTAAGACGTTTACATTAAGAATTTGGGGAGAAATTGTAGTTAGAAAACCCGACTACAGTTCTGCGGAGTTTTGGGGGCATATTGCTTCGGGAGAACTTTGGCATTTTACTTTTGGGTTGTTATATTTTGAGGGGTTCCAAGAAAATTGAGAAAATCTTCTGTAGACTGCTTTATATTCCGATAGGTTTATGTGGCTTGTGCATCTTGCTCCAAAAATATAGGAATTTTATTTTTAGATTGGCGTGTTCTGTGGGCAGAGAAAACCTTGGAATTCTAACTTTAGCAGCTTAATTGGTGTTTTCTGAGGGCTTTGTAGGTATTGAGAATTCAATACTCCCAAGATTTTTTTTTTGAAAACTGCTGATAGATTGGGGAATACTGAGGGGTTCTAACTTTGGTTCTGATTGGAATATTAAAAAAATTCTTTCAGTTTTAGAAAGCCTATGCGCCATAGGGCGCACCCATAAGGGTTCCAATGCGCCATCCCGAATTTTAATGCGCCTATGGCGCAGGGCGCGGCCCTCTCAATATCCCTGCAACTAGACTTTTGGAACACTGTTCACATACTACCCCGCTACAGTTTGCCTTGGAATTCCTAGGCCCCATCAAAAAAAAAAAAAAAAAAAAAAAAAAAAAAAAAAAAAAAATCCGACCCTACCTACCTAGCTTTTATCATGATGTTACCGGAAACACACCTTTTTTTTTTTTTGGCCTAAGCCAAACTCACATATAAGCCGCACCCCGCACTTTGGGCCGATCCTATAAGCCGCACCAGAGATCTGGTTATGGTGACTTTTAGTACTGCACCATAGTAGCAAAAACTCAAGTATAACCCACATCCTGACCCTGCGCCAATCCTATAAGCCGCAAGGCCAATCTTACTTACGTACTCGCCGCGGCTTATACGTGAGGTTTTACGGTAGTCTAATAGCTTTGGCATGATACATGAGTTACTCACCCGGGCTGGGTTCACGCATCATGCAGACAATGCCAATGGACAGACAATTTCATTAAATACAAAAGTAAAGATTAGTTTATGTGTGTTGATATCAGATATCTAATTTGTAGTAATTCATGAACCAAAATTTGATACACATATGCTGCTATATTGCATTAAAAACACAATATAATACTATAACATATGATTTGACTTGTTAAATTGAAAGCAGAAACATGAATAACAGTGTATGGTTTGCTTCCACCAGAGGAGGAGCGTCTGGACGTGCTGACTAACAACGCGGGCGTCATGTGGGTGCCACACGGCAGGACCCAGGACGGGTTTGAGACAACCATGGGCGTCAACCACCTCGGTATGTTCACAGCAATATCTCACAAATCACTCAATGTCTTATGATATTTTTTAAACTGGTGAAACTACTGATTTGATGGATCGAGCTTTACATTGCTGTAGATCTATAAGGACTAGCCACCAATATAATCTCTGTTCCAATTTGTGATGTAGGCGGCAGTTAACAGGAAAGGTTGTGTAGAACATTCATTCACCAGTCCCCACTTCCTAGATTCAAACCTTGATTTGACCTAGCATCCTTTTTTGCAGTCTTTAATATCACTCATCTTTCTTGAAATAAAAAAAAAAAATCATACAAGCTTCTTAACGAACCTAACCAGAAGTCAAGGATAAGTCAATGTCATAAAAAATGTCATGTTTGTTTTCTTTTATAATAAAGATAGTGACATATTTATACCTCCTACACTAGTACAGTCTATATATGGGTGAGACCATCCATAAATGTACAATTCAGTCATTTTGACAGGTACATTATCCTGCAAAATGCTACAGAACCAGAAATACTGGATCTATTTAGTAAAATACTTTCTTTGTGACAGGGAATAGTTGAGACTTTCAGAAAAAAAACACGTTTGGTGTGTTTGGTGAGAATTTTTTGATTCATGGTCCGTAAAACCTAAGATTCACATAAATGTAACGTCCGTCAGATCTATTTTAGGTGGCAAAATGGCTGGTTAAGAAAGTGAGTTTAATAGCCATGTTATCATCCACCTAGAGGGTTGTTATGGGTTTTATATTTACAGAAAAAAAATTGAGAATTTATTAATTTTTCTCAGCTCAGGGTCCGAAAAACCTATTGTGGACAGAATAGATCTTCGGACGTTACATACACATGAGTCTCTCTCCAGCATAAATGTATGCACTTGTACACATTAAATGTGTCCTACAACCATGGCTGACCACACATTGAGCAATCTTGAGCAATAGTTCCCTCCTAATGTTGCTCCTGTGGAATGCACAACCTATCTAGCTCCAATTTGCCCTATGTAACATCCGTCAGATCTATTTATGTAACATCCATCAGATATATATGAAACTTATCAAATAAGCATCAGAGTACATTCTTCTGTGGTTAATATTCTACCTATACCCCCAAGCTATCAATTTGGTGTGCTAAAAATATCCAGGCATTATTCAATTTGCCTTTCATACTGATTACAAAGATCTTGGGAATAGATCTGACGGACGTTACACCGGAAAATTGATATCAGCCTAGAGATGTTAATATCAACTACCTTAGAGTTATCACTGGATAATATCTTAAAGGGGTGTCTTGTCTAATATCCTGAACCTTCAATATGTTATTTTCACCCACTGTTCATTAATTTAGGGCACATTTTATTTATCTGACGCACGTTACATTATCAGATTATTCTTCAAAAATCCCATTTCTGCTCACTGCAACCTTTTCATATTGTAACATAGTATGCCCCTATGGTATTTCTATTACACCAAACACTCATTTAGACCATAGCAGATACTTCAATTTTTGACAAAAAATATCAAAAGTGTGAAAGTAAGGATATTTTTGTTCTCAAACAGCCTGTTGAGACCCTAAATGAGTGTTTTAAATCAGTTTGGCCACCTAGAACAAACATCAAACCTGTTTTATACAAGGAGAGTCAAGGTGAACAGGTCTTAGTAGTGTTTGATGATATTTGGTGCTCATGGAACTGGGTTTATCCTAAGCAATATCACAAATGTAACATCCGTCAGATCTATTGCATTTCAACACCTTATATATGGGTTTACCATGCAAATAATGTGTATATGATTGCAAAAGTATACATAATTTTGAAAGTATACATGATGGGGATAATACTAAGAGAGTTTAATGAAAAAAGGATAGTTTTAAGCAAAATTGAGTAAAGTTGGAGTTATGTTATGAAAAGTTCCACAATTTTGACTATTTCAAAACGTCAACAATACACCAGTATACCCCCCTTACCCCTCGGACACCTCTACCTGATACATTCAGTATACCCCCCTTACCCCCAGGACACCTCTACCTGACACATTCAGTATACCCCCCTTACCCCCAGGACACCTCTACCTGATACATTCAGTATACCTACCTTACCCCCAGGACACCTCTACCTGACACATTCAGTATACCCCCCTTACCCCCAGGACACCTCTACCTGACACATTCAGTATACCCCCCTTACCCCCAGGACACCTCTACCTGACACATTCAGTATACCCCCCTTACCCCCAGGACACCTCTACCTGACTCATTCAGTGTACCTCCCTTACCCCCAGGACACCTCTACCTGACTCATTCAGTATACCCCCCTTACCCCCAGGACACCTCTACCTGACTCATTCAGTATACCCCCCTTACCCCCAGGACACCTCTACCTGATACAATATGCCTCCCTTACCCCCAGGACACCTCTACCTGATACAATATGACTCCCTTACCCCCAGGACACCTCTACCTGACACATACAGTATACCCCCCTTACCCCCAGGACACCTCTACCTGACACATTCAGTATACCCCCATTACCCCCAGGACACCTCTACCTGACACATTCAGTATACCTCCCTTACCCCCAGGACACCTCTACCTGATACAATATGACTCCCTTACCCCCAGGACACCTCTACCTGACTCATACAGTGTACCCCCCTTACCCCCAGGACACCTCTACCTGACACATTCAGTATACCTCCCTTACCCCCAGGACACCTCTACCTGACTCATACAGTGTACCCCCCTTACCCCCAGGACACCTCTACCTGACACATTCAGTATACCCCCCTTACCCCCAGGACACCTCTACCTGACTCATACAGTGTACCTCCCTTACCCCCAGGACACCTCTACCTGACACATTCAGTGTACCTCCCTTACCCCCAGGACACCTCTACCTGACACATTCAGTATACCTCCCTTACCCCCAGGACACCTCTACCTGACACATTCAGTATACCCCCTACAGGCCCCTTCTACCTGACCCACCTGTTGCTGGGTGTACTGCAGGAGTCGTCCCCGAGTCGTGTGGTCAACGTGTCGTCCCGGGCCTACAGCCGGGCGCGCCTCGACCTGGACGACCTCATGTCTGACACGTCTTACTCCGCCCCCACCGCCTACTGCAACAGCAAGCTGGCCAACGTGCTGTTCACACGGGAACTGGCCAAACGCCTTGAAGGTAAACATGACACTAAAGTAAAAACTGTTCCCCATGCAGCTTGCTGAATACCTTCACAATGAAATGGTTTAGATGAACATCATTCAGGGAGAAGTTAGTCTGCTAGTAAAGCATGTTGTGTTTGTTAAAGGAAAAAATCTTCTCATGAGAACTTCTGTATTTAAAAGATTGTTAATTGAGGTTTTATGTATTTTAAACTGTACTACATTTAATTGTGAATGATGATATCCTCCTTAAAGATGTTGTACAGTAGTGTATGCTGTGCTGCAGGTACGGGGGTGACGGCGTACTGCCTCCACCCGCGGGTGGTCAGGGTTAGGGTTTTATGGTATGTGTTTATGTGCTGCAGGTACAGGGGTGACGGCGTACTGCCTCCACCCAGGGGTGGTCAGCACCGACCTGTACCGACACCAGGCCTGGGTCAGGGCCATCACACCCCTCTGGGACACGCTGCGCTACTTCCTGTTCAAGGACAGCATGGAGGGCGCCCAGACACAGATATACTGCAGTGTGCACCCGGGCCTGGCCAATGAGTCAGGGAGGTACTACAGGTAGGTATACTCACTTATAGATATAGTGTAGTAAGGTCCTCACTAACCAGTCAGGGAGGTGCTATAGGTGGGTATACTCACTTATAGATATAGTGTAGTAAGGTCCTCACTAACCAGTCAGGGAGGTGCTATAGGTGGGTATACTCACTTATAGATATAGTGTAGTAAGGTCCTCACTAAACAGTCAGGGAGGTGCTATAGGTAGGTATACTCACTTATAGATATAGTGTAGTAAGGTCCTCACTAACCAGTCAGGGAGGTGCTATAGGTAGGTATACTCACTCATAGATATAGTGTGGTAAGGTCCTCACTAACCAGTCAGGGAGGTGCTATAAGTGGGTATACTCACTTATAGATATAGTGTAGTAAGGTCCTCACTAACCAGTCAGGGAGGTGCTATAGGTAGGTATACTCACTTATAGATATAGTGTAGTAAGGTCCTCACTAACCAGTCAGGGAGGTGCTATAGGTGGGTATACTTACTATATCGTGACTAAACAGAAGGTATGCTCACTCATGGATATGGTAAGAAGGTAGGGAGACCCCAGATGTACTGTGGTGTGGGCGTGGCCCTGACCATCGAGTCTGGGGCGTACCAGGAAGTAGCGGGTATGTGGGGTTCTGTTTGCTGCATGTGTCCCTGTACTGTGCGGGTAGCCTGCAGCATGTAACGTAAGGAGCCGTCTGTATTCAGACTTTGGTGTAATTGTTAACATCCACAACCTTGTCATGAGAGATCAGGGTTTTATTTCATGGTGAATACAGCCAGTCAAGGTTAAAGCAATGGGAGGGCCGTTCTCCAGGGCAGCGTGCAATAACCCTAGGCCGTATTGCACGCTGGGGTCGTATTGCACGCTCCCGAGGGTCGCCATGGGGTCGCCATGGCGTTTCTAGGCTACCGAAGGTCACGTGACATGTACGGAATTCAAAATGGCGGCCGACGGAGGTAAACAAACGCCGCGGAAGTAAAGAAACATCGTGGAAGTAAAGAAACATACACTACATATCTATTTTACATCGATATACCCTGAAATAAACACAGAGCGTCACTTAAAAGTGACCTCGTCAGTGGTTAGTGCACTTGCAGTGCTTGGGCCGTATTGCACTAGGCCTACGGCCAGCGTGCAATACGGCCCAAGCACTGCTCGTGCACTAACCACTGACTCTGTCACTTTAGCGTGCAGCTCTGTCTATTCATTCCCAGTAGTTCCTGGAATACGTTTACACAACCTTTACATCTATACATTATTGTTTATTTAAAGTTCATTTTACATGAAACCATCGTACTTATTTATAGCAGATGCAGTAATTGAGTGAGAGGATTTATATGATATATCATTGGAGTAAGTTATATCCTATGGATAATCTTATTCTGAACTGCAATAGAGTTTCACATGTATAAAAGTGTAACGAAACAAATGCATTATCCTGAGTGATATGATTTATTCAATTTTAAATACATTAATATTTTTCTTTAATTGCAGTGATTGTAAAGAGAAGAAACTTTTGGACTTTGCCAAGGATGACGTCACAGCAGCCAAGTTGTGGAAGATTAGCGCGGAGCTGGTCGGGCTGGAGGAGGGCAAGACACATGGAGACGGGGACAAGAAGGGGTGACAAGGGACAGGACAGGGTGACAAGGGTACAAGACAGGGTGACAAGGGACAGGACAGGGTGACAAGGGACAAGATGGGGTGACAAGGGACAAGATAGGGTGACAAGGGACAAGATAGGGTGACAAGGGACAAGACAGGGTGACAAGGGGACAAGATGGGGTGACAAGGGACAAGACAGGGTGACAAGGGGACAAGACAGGGTGACAAGGGACAAGACAGGGTGACAAGGGACAAGACAGGGTGACAAGGGGACAAGATGGGGTGACAAGGGACAAGACAGGGTGACAAGGGACAAGACAGGGTGACAAGGGACAAGACGGGGTGACAAGGGGACAAGATGGGGTGACAAGGGGACAAGATAGGGTGACAAGGGACAAGACAGGGTGACAAGGGGACAAGACGGGGTAACAAGGGACAAGACAGGGTGACAAGGGGACAAGATGGGGTGACAAGGGGACAAGCATTACTCATTGAGGAACTTCTTTAACTAAGATGACATCAGCAGTGCTATATAGAACTCCAAAATCATAGTTATCTCAACTGTAAATGCACATGTGTCCTCTGGTGCATGTTGACAAGTTGATGATCGCACATAAAACTTACATGTTAGGGAATTCACAAAAGTGTAAAGGGCCAAATGATAGAAAATGTGTTGAATGAAAGCTGCCATACAACACAACAGTTTCTTATAGAGCCTCAGTGATATCTAGTTATATCTGTATCTCATAAAGTATAATGCCTGCATGGTTAGTATAAATCTCGTTGACATAAGCATGCAACCACTTCTGCCTCGACATTGACTGCATCTCCAGGTACTACGTATTGGTCCCTAAGGAGGCTGTAGTGTGTCCCTATAGTTAACCAGTGTGTGGATGTAGGAGGCTGTAGTGTGTCCCTATAGTTAACCAGTGTGTGGATGTAGGAGGCTGTAGTGTGTCCCTATAGTTAACCAGTGTGTGGATGTAGCTCCTCCTGGACGTGTTTAGTAGGACGGTAGCCACAGCCTTCTGGAGCTGCAGTCAGCCTGCCCAGATGGTGACATTACCCTGTGTGTGAGCAGTCAGCCTGCCCAGATGGTGACATTACCCTGTGTGTGAGCAGTCAGCCTGCCCAGATGGTGACATTACCCTGTGTGTGAGCAGTCAGCCTGCCCAGATGGTGACATTAACCTGTGTGTGAGCAGTCAGCCTGCCCACATGGTGACATTAACCTGTGCGGGCTTGGTGTGCAGGTTTGTATGACTGCAGGTTGTGGGTGTTAAACTGGTAGCTGCAGTCAGCCTGCCCACATGGTCATATTAGGGAGTGATCATTTTTTAACAACGGGGGAGGGGGGTGGTGGGTTTGGGGGGGGGGGCAAACAAATTTGGACCCCTTGACCGGGGTGGGGGGCAAAAAAATTTGGACACCTCTTGGGGGGGGGGTCAAAATAATTTAACCTGTTTTGAGCCAAAAAGCCCACACGTTACTATGCTTCAAAGGGCCCTCGCGCGAGCCGATTTTCAGCCGTAAGGGGGGGGGGGTAAAAGATTTTGACCCCTCGACGGGGGGAGGTGTAAAAAATTCCGCGCACTCCGCACGGAAACCCACCACCTCCCACCCTGTTGTTAAAAAATGATCACTCCCTTATATTGACCTGTGTGGGCTTGGTGTGCAGCTTTGCCATTGATGTATTATTGTACAGGGATCATGAGAAATACATTTTCATACAAACACCTTATGTATTCTGTATTCTTTTTTATTCTCTCTGATAGAAATACAATCTGCTCTGATTAGCCAACCAACACTTGTGGGATGTGAGTGAGACCGTGCCCTTATTAAAGGCAGGGTTTTACTCCATAAGATATTATAGGTGAGGGTCGGCAGGATGGATATACTTATACAGTAAGGATTTACATTGTGGAGTAATTGGATTGAAAACTTTCTAGAAATACATTTTAAGGTAAATTTCAGGATGTCTATAAAAAGAATTACCGTAAAACCCCGCCTATAAGCCGAATTTATTTTGGCGTTTTTATTTCCTATAAGCCGAATTTCTCCCTCCAAACTCACATTCGGCTTATAGGCGGGGTTTGGAAAATGATATTTAGAATGATACTGTAGAAAAGTATGAAAACTTAAGTCATTAATTTGACTGTATTTTTAATTTTAAGGCCTTACTAATCATTTCCACTTGAGGTATACATGTTAAACAAACAACGCGCGGTATTCCGATGCAATAAAGGGATTAAAATCTGTTTTAAAACTCTTTTTAGGGGGAGCAAAGTAAGGGCCAGGGGGACCCTAAGACCCCAAAACTCACATTCGTCTTATAGGCGGGGTTCTCCTGAATGTCAATATTATTTCATATAAGCCGAATTTTTGTCCTTAAACTCACTTTCGGCTTGTAGGCGGGGTTTTACAGTAGGCATATAATGCATGTTGAGGTTTCATCAAATGTGTTTTTTTTTCATCATTATCAAAAGAAGGGAAAAGAAATCAACAAATTTTTTTAATTTTATTTCAGCACTTGATTCATCAAATTCGTCATTTTTGAGGAAAAAAAGACTTCTTTTACATTTTTGGGGGCAAATTGACTATTTTCAGAATACATGACTTACAAATACAGTAAAATTGCATAAAGACTGCAAGCAAAACCAGGCAAGTTGAATTTATCATATTAACATAATAGACACATTGGACAACTAACATTTTATTTCATTCATTTATATTTACTGTGCTCATACAGTTGATCAAACTTCGCGACCAGTTTTTATCAGGTAATGTGGTATTAAGGTTTTTGATATAATGAGGTAGTGCAAAGAGCAGAGAATCTGACCTGGTTACCATGGTTACACGACCAAGGTCATGCTGGTCAAAGGTCAGGTACATTATTTAAGATGGTTTTCTTACAATTTCTATACATTGGCTTGCACTTTGATGCCATTAGATAGTACAGCTAAATGATCTTACTACAATAGTAGATGATAATTATCCCAAATATTGAAAGAAAAATCTGTATGAATATATAGATAAAAGTATTTGTATGAAGCTGAAGGTATGTAAGATATACACGGGACTAGAGTGAGATATCATTATAAACTAGTCCTAGCTCTGGCCATCGGCATCCATGTGATGAGGTTCATCCAGTTTCTACTCCGGGGCTGCCACATTGGTCGTGACAGCTGACATCTCCCCACCTGTACAAAGTAGATACCAATTAGTCATCTCTAAAAGTATAATGTAGATACCAATTAGTCATGTGTCATCTCTATATGTACAATGTAGATGCCAATCAGTCATGTGTCATCTCTATATGTAAATACCAATCAGTCATGTGTCATCTCTATATGTACAATGTAGATACCAATCAGTCATGTGTCATCTACATATGTACAATGTAGATACCAATCAGTCATGTGTCATCTCTATATGTACAATGTAGATACCAATCAGTCATGTGTCATCTCTATACGTAGATACCAATCAGTCATGTGTCATCTCTATATGTACAATGTAGATACCAATCAGTCATGTGTCATCTCTATACGTAGATACCAATCAGTCATGTGTCATCTCTATATGTACAATGTAGATACCAATCAGTTATGTGTCATCTACATATGTACAATGTAGATACCAATCAGTCATGTGTCATCTCTATACGTAGATATCAATCAGTCATGTGTCATCTCTATATGTACAATGTAGATACCAACCAGTCATGTGTCATCTCTATACGTAGATACCAATCA
This sequence comes from Harmothoe impar, assembly GCA_947462335.1. Lineage (NCBI taxonomy): Eukaryota > Metazoa > Annelida > Polychaeta > Phyllodocida > Polynoidae > Harmothoe > Harmothoe impar. The sequence continues at coordinate 65,080,821 of OX381720.1, read as the reverse complement.
GTCATGTGTCATCTCTATATGTACAATGTAGATACCAATCAGCCATGTGTCATCTCTATATGTAGATACCAATCAGTCATGTGTCATCTCTATATGTAGATACCAATCAGTCATGTGTCATCTCTATATGTAGATACCAATCAGTCATGTGTCATCTCTAAATGTACAATGAAGACACCAATCAGTCATGTGTCATCTTTATATGTAGATACCAATCAGTCATGTGTCATCTACATATGTACAATGTAGATACCAATCAGTCATGTGTCATCTCTATATGTAGATACCAATCAGTCATGTGTCATCTCTATATGTAGATACCAATCAGTCATGTGTCATCTCTATATGTACAATGTAGACACCAATCAGTCATGTGTCATCTCTATATGTAGACACCAATCAGTCATGTGTCATCTACATATGTACAATGTAGACACCAATCAGTCATGTGTCACCTCTATATGTAGATACCAATCAGTCATGTGTCATCTCTATATGTAGATACCAATCAGTCATGTGTCATCTACATATCTATATTTTCAGTTGGTAATTCCTTTTGAATCACTATACTTAGACTTGTCATTACACATGCAGGGGGCTGCAGATGGGTCCCCCAACCCTGAGGTCGGAAAGTCACTGAAATTAAGGGATCCAGGTCACAAAGTCGCTTTTTTGGATCCTTTATTCTATAGTTATTTTTTTACCAAAAGTCGCAAAGTCGTTTTTATTATTGCCTCAGGTCGAAAGTCGCCTCCCAAATGGCCCAGGTCGCCAGGTTGCTTTTGACCCATCTGCAGTCACATGCAGAAACATGTATAACTGGTACAAGTTCTGAGGGTATAGTAGTGTGGATAATTCATGCACTAAAGAGGAATTATTGTCATCATAACCAGAATAAATACTTTCCCCGGTCTGCACCAGCGCTACTCCTCTTCTTGATGTAGATCCCTATAACCACGCAGATACCGATGAGGACAAGAGCTCCTGCCACCGTCCCTCCTACCACGGCCGGCACGTCCAGCGCACCCTCTGTAACACAACGGGGGCAGCAGTTACAGGTGTGACAGAACTACAATTACACTGTCATTACTGCAAGTACATCAGTGATGCTTATGGCATTCCGGGGGCCGTTAGATGTTAGAGAACCTAATACACACTGATACATCATTATTAATATTCCAGTTCTAGCAATTTTAGTTGCCATTGTAAATATCACATTCATCAATATCTATAAGGTATTTGAAAATCGATCTCGGTCATAGGATTGGTGCCCCTTCCTAGTAACTGCCCAACCAGCAAAGATATGTTGAGCCAACGTTGGCACAACCATAGCTAATGTTGAGCTGTCATGTCAGATAAATAATGTTGGGCCAACGCTCATTTGTCGTCATGACGTAACAAAGAAGTGACATTGGGCCAACGTCAAAATCTGAGGTTTTACCAACGTTGTACCAGCGCCTAGCCAGCTGGACTTAGACATTGGTACAACACGAATTTGCCAACGTTGGGATGACATGGATTTTCTTACGGTGCACCAACACTGGAAAAACACTGGGATTATTCCCAATGTTGGCACAACATAGATGTGCCAACATTGTATCAATGTTGGCAGACCAAGGTTGTCACACCGTTAAAGTATTGCCCGCAACGGTGCTGACCATTGCCAATGTTGGCCCAATGTATCTATGCTAGCTGGGGGTTAAGAAGTTATGAAGTTCCAACATGTATTCAGACACTGACCTTGCTGAGTGCAGTTACAGCTGTAGGTGGGAGGTTCACCAGGGGGGCACAGCGGCATGCAGAGACAACCCGGGCTGCACGGGTCTGGTACACACCCTGCAACATGAGGTAAAGGCCATAACACAGCCTGCAACATGAGGTACAGGCCATAAACCTGCAACATGAGGTAAAGGCCATAACACAGCCTGCAACATCAGGTAAAGGCCATAACACACCCTGCAACATGAGGTAAAGGCCATGAACCTGGTACACACCCTGCAACATGAGGTAAAGGCCATGAACCTGGTACACACCCTGCAACATAAGGAAAAGCCATAACACACCCTGCAACATGAGGTAAAGGCCATAACACAGCCTGCAACATGAGGTAAAGGCCATAACACACCCTGCAACATGAGGTAAAGGCCATAACACAGCCTGCCACACCAAGTAAAGGCCACACCCTGCCACACCAAGTAAAGGCCACACCCTGCCACACCAAGTAAAGGCCACACACCATCAATGAATAAACAGTCCTCTACTTTAGCTATAGCAATAAACTTCAAACTGCACTGAGGAAAAAAGGGAGCATTAAACTGAGAGTGCTTTTGGAGACGGTAACGTTCACTTTTTCCTCAGAGTGGAAACATCTCTACTAGTGAGGCAGATTAGTGGAACAATCGTTCAAATTGTGCTATAAGTATGAAATTTGGACTGGACAATTGTCTAATGCAACATTTTCAAGAAGGAAGGCAATGTTTCATTCATCACATCCGCTGAGTCTGTGCTCGTATAACAGGATAAGGGTTGTATTTATGAGGATCGAGTTCTTACCCACACATATACCAGCAGTAACAGTAAGGACTGGATGAGGGTTCTATTTTTATTTCATGGTGAATACGATCTATCAAGGTTAACCCTATGGGAGTACCGTATGCGAGTGAAGTGTGAAATAACCCTATGTCATATTTCACGCTGTGGCCGTATTTCACGCTGCTAGGGGTCGCAATGGGGTTGCCATGGGGTTGTCATGTTACCGAGGGTCACGTGAACTGCGCGGAATTCAAAATCGCGGCACTACGGACGTAACCAAACACCGTGGAAGTAAGAAAACATCGCGGAAGTTAACAAACATGGATTGTGTATATGTTTTAGACTGAAATACCCTGAAATAAATACAGAGCGTCACTTAAAAGTGCTCTCTTCACTGGTTACTGCACTTGCCGTGTTTTGGGCGTATTGCACTAGACCTACGGCCAGGGTGCAATACGCCCCAAACACGGCAAGTGCAGTAACCAGTGACTCAGTCACTTTAGCGTGCAGCTCTGTGTATATATGTCTAAAAATGTGTGTATCCAGGTATATAAATCCACAGTATTAAGCTTGTTTAACTATGCGAGCTTTGTTCATGACGGAGCAAACAAAGACATTACGAAAAAGTTGGACAGACTACAGAAACGTGGATTGAAAATCTGTTTCCGTGGAAAACATATGTCTGAAGATACCATGTACAGGCTATCAGGCATTCCGAGGTTACCTAGAAGGAAGCAGGATTTACTACTGAACTACATGCTGAATCCTGCGTGGGTAGATGACCATGAGAGGCGACCAGGGATGAGATCTACAAACAAGATTCGCTTTAAACTACCAAGGGCCCGTAACAGTGGAATTCATAATTCCCCTTTATTTAGGGGAGTCAAGTTATGCAATAATTTGGGTTCATGGTATCAGACCAGTAAGGATAAATTTGTTTTCAAGAAAAGAATTGGTAAGATTCAGGATTTGGACACTGTCACCAACAATCCTGCAAAGGCTCTTCTTGAAGAGTTTGACTAGAATGCATGGGTTGAGTTTGTCGGACGGGAGATGTCGTAATAACGTCACCTGAATGGAAACCCAACTCGTCCATTAATGATTAGTGTCAAGTGATGGGAGAGGTTATAATGACTTCACCTATCAATGTATGGTACAGTATATAACTAACTAATTCATCGTCTGGTCTAAGAGAGCTATGCTATAAGGATGCACCCTATCGTTGATTGCCATGATGTGTATCTGGCTGTGCATACAATGTCATCTCAGTTTGAATGTTATATGAACTTAGACTTCACTTGCTGGCTGGGAATCCCTCTCTTTGTTTTCACCTCAGCAATATTGTTTTTTTTATAGCGCCACTTATGTAATTACATTCTGTTTGTATTTTGTATATTTACTGTTTCCTTTTCGTGTAACTCATCTTGTTCTCATTGTATATTTTTCCATTTTTATATCATTATCAATTATGTGATAACAAACTGAGATCGTTGCGAACATTAAGGATTACCTGTTGTCATGTTACCACTTCTACTGAGTATGTTTTGTTATGGCAATAAAAACCTTAAAACATAAAAATCTTTATGAGGATCGAGTCCTTACCCATACATATACCAGCAGTAACAGTGAGGACTGGATGAGGGTTGTATTTATGAGGAGTCCTTACCTAGACATATATCAGCTCCCCTGGAGCACTTGGCTTTGAAGATGCAGTTATCCGGACAGGAGGAGCAGGTCTCTCCGCCGCGACACGGGTCCGGTACACACGCTGTACAGGCAAGGACAGCAACATAGTACTTGCATTTATTATATTGTAGATATACATAAATATTAAAACAAAAAATGTATTGAAATTGACAATAATTCATGAAATATATCAAATTCTTTGTGAAGTGTTTCAATATTCTGACATGAGTTCTGTATAGAAAGCTCTATATGTGCATGTAAGGATCAACACCACAGAATCCTATCCTCACACCCAGAACAAGGAGGAGGTTTCCAGCTTTTTGGATTTATTCACTTATTTGTTGGATATACAACAATGACTACTCACATGACTCGGTGCAGCCTGAACATGCAGCATCTGAAAACATCAACACGTGTGTGTATTGTCTCTGTACATGGGGATACATCAAATACAATGTGAACCGCCACTTTCTGCCCTACACTATCAACAAGTACAGCTTCACACATGTATAGCCATGTGGGGCCTTTATCCCTCAGAATTGTATCATGTTATCAGTTCTCCAAATCTAAGTGGAACTACATAAAACAGCGATGGGACATGTCTCTGGTCAATCAACAAATACACCGTGGTCAGCCCCCCCCCCATCCTATTACCACCCCTAACTAAGGAAAAGTGGTTAGTCGTCTGCTTAACGGAATATATTATACACATTAATGCTGTGGAATACAAGAAATACAATCTATAATGGTTATGTAACTCCTCAGGATAAAAATAAACGAATTAACAACAACAACTATTATAACTTGTAAGTTATCTTACAGGGGTCTCACCTTCTGTAACCACGCCCACAGTGAGGAGGCACACTAGGTAGGCTGCCAGGGCCGCCGCCATCCTAGACATAGTAGTAAAGGGGTAAGTTATCCTACCAGTGTAGAACTAGAGGTAGACCTAGCCAGCAGTCCACTAGAAGGCTAGATGTAAGGATGTAGCAAACATGACATGAAGAGGACTCAGACAGCTCTCTGCTGTACACAGGTGCTGTACCGAGCGGGGTTAATACACTGTAAAAAGTGGATAAAGGGTAACACACATTTACATTTGATGCACTTTGAAATGCTACATACATTACGAGCACGAACACATTTTCTAAACACACTTAGGCCTACACACTTTTTTTTCATCAAATGTCTGTATTAAAATTATCGACACCAGATGGCATCAAAAGCATTGTTTTACAAATTTCAGTCACACTTCAAGACTTTATTCCACTTTAGATCATGTTTGAAGATTTAAAATGTTAACCTGTTATATATTGGTGGTACACACTGAGAAACCTAGGGACCTAGATCTGCTGTAACAAAACATATCATGAAGTGTTACTTTAATGGAAGCTGAGAAGTTCCTTTGAAGCCTGAATAAATAATGTGGAAGGATTGGGATACCTTTCCTGTGTGTTCAGCTATAACATAAGGCAATATATCAGTCATACAATTTTTCCTACACACTTGACATTTTAGTAATTTTTTTCTCCCTACACACTTTTATGATTAGTGTGTAAAAAAAAAGTGTGTAAAATGAGTATACAAAAAAACAGCAAGTTGAAAAGGTGTGTTAAGTTAACACACATTTTTAGAGTGTATCTGGACACATTGATGACTACTGAGGTTGGAATCTAGCATAACTCATTACTCAATGGTAGAGCTACACTAGTAGTATAAGGTGTGGAGTGAGCTGCAGTGGTGTCTAACAACAACACACACACACACACACACACACACACACACAGGGGCACTCAGCCCTGCCCCTGTAGGAGTACTCCCATTGTGTGTACCAGAGCAAGGACTCATAGAACTTGAGTCATGGTGTCTTCTATGTATAATGGGTATAAGGTAGGAATGCATTGCTGTCAGATTGAGTTATTCATTACATTAGCATCAATAGGTCTAGAGGAGTATACATTAATTCATTTTGAGGGAGGTGGAGAAGTCTCAATTGTTAAGGCCTCCTTCTCCAGAGCATGCACAATATTTCAACCCCACCCCGCCTTGCCAAAGGTACAAAACTCCCCCTCCCCCCCACCCATTCAAGGTAATGTGTGTTTTTTCTTGGCTTAAACGGGACACCATTCTTTATGTCCCCATCATAAGGGGTCAGAACCCTTGACACCTCCTGCTAAGAAGGGCTCACATTGTGCCCCCCCCCCCCCAGTACTTACCCAATGAGCAGTCCCTGGGCTGTAGCAATACAGTGTGGTGTTGTGAGGCAACATGAGCCAACTGAACCTAACACTAGATCATGGTGCATGTTGAGGTATCTTGGCAATGTCTGCAGTCTGAGTGAATCCCGCACCCAGAAACCTTCATCTGAATAGCCTTATACAACACTGTGTACAGGGAAGGGGGGTACACTCAAAAAAGAAAGTCGTCTGCATACTATTCTAAGTGACAAGGTAGCGGGTGTTCTAACTATAGTTCTCAGATAAAGTACCTACTTGGCATGTGCCAGCCCAAAGTCTGACATATGCCAGCCCTAGACATGTCAACCAGGGCCTGATTTAGGATTCCCCCTGTAGGTGGTATCAGTATAGCATGCATGATGTATAAAGTGAGGGAATAAATTGCATTATTTCTATGTTGATCTTAATCATAATTCTGGAAATACACATTCATGCTTTGGAGAATCTTGAGAATTATCTATTGGAGATGCTAGAAAAGGTAAAAGATTCAATGTTTTGATATACACCTCTTTTGTGTTTATTTCAAAAGTACAATAGCTGCAAGGAAACTCTCATGGGTATGACATCTACAGTCATTGTATATGTGTTAACAGTCTGTTACTGAGGACTAGAAATACTGTCATACAGACTTTTAGGACATGGCAGGGATTCCCCTAACCTATATACCTCTATGAATTAGCTATCACAAACCTGAGAATTAGAGACATGGACAGTAATTATGCCTAGGCTCACAACCCAGTGAGCTCCACCTGCAGTGAAAAAGAGGTTATAGTGCACAAGTTAACCCTTGAAGGGTTGCATAGTGCTTTAAAGGCCCAGCGCCCCTATATATAGAGCTGAGTACCTGTCCCGACTGCACTCGGACTGTTACTGGACATGCAGTAAGAACTGCGGGTTTAAGGTGCTATGCTCTATGGGATCATAATGCATGAATTCAGCCTCGGTAAGTTTACTCACCTAACTGTTAATACATTTCCAAAGGGTCCGCATGATTTATGAATGCAGTCTTGATGAATAGACTCGCCAGGTCTACATTCATGCATCATGCTGACAATAGGATTGAGGCACATTTAAAGTAGCTTGCAGCCAATAAAGGGTTAACTATTCTAGGGTTGTGAATTTGACGACCCTAGACTCGTCATTTGGAGTGGGCCACCACCTGGGCTAGCATTGTCAGTTAGATGAGTCTAGTGTTGTCTTGTGGGATGGTAACTTGGTAGGTCCTGAGGTAGACAACCTTTAACTTTTTTATTTCACGATCGTCACTTTAAAGACATAAGCTCTACTTATAAGACAACCATTTGACAAGTTTGGATCCCTTCATTTTATCAGTGTAGCTACAACATTGGTTGTGAAATATCCATAAAGGCAATATAGACAGAGGTCCATGGTGATCTGTCTGAACAGCAGGTTTCTCCACGAGGGGTGCTTTGGATCATATCACATGAGCTCATGGTCTATCATGGCCTGGACTAATTGGAAACATTTCATCTTTGCTTACCATCAACTGAGAAACATGATCATCTCCTGGCAGCTAACTGTTTTCACAGCATTAGAGTCTACGCACGATCATTTTGCATAAATGAGCTGCCTCTGAACTATCTTGATTTTGAAAGAAGCAGGTTACCGTCACAGTGCTTCCCCCTGTGGTGGGAACTAGGGACTAGCAGACAGAGGGGGGGGGGGGTCAGTGGCCATGTGGACAGTGGAGTGAATGCACCAACCACCATTGTCGCTGTATGTGTCTGGATATCCTCTAGTCCCCACCTCACACACACACAGTCACTGTGTATAAGTCACACATGGCTACCCGTGAGGAGCTCCATACGTGTTATACACCTTGCCAATTGTAGTCATCTTCAGCTCGCGCCTTAAGCAGTTTCATGTCCTTGGCTTATACACTTATACAGCGACTCTCTTGTACGCTATCTATTACACCCAATGTGGGCATTGATCTTCCCCACCCATAGCACTGTCACTGGCCACCCCATCCCAGTACTAAACCCACAGACGTGTTACTGACCCCACACCCACCCCGACCACTAAGCCCCTCTTGTAGATGTCAACATTAGGACCTCATCGTATTATTCACGATTGAAGACAAGTATTTATAAACTTACATGTCTCTTGTTGTACAGGTAGTTGTGCGCTGTCCCGAAGTGTAACTCTTATCACGGTCCTGATTACGTGAACACACCAGATAGGAAACAGGGCATGGGAGACCACCAAGTATTTGGGTCATATTTATGTATATATGTATGTATGTATGTATGTATGTATGTATGTATGTATATATATATATATATATATATATATATATATATATATATATATATATATAAATATATATATATATATATAAATATATATATATATATATATATATATATATATATATATATATATACATATACATAAACACATTCATATCGTAGAACTCACATAGTTCAGCTTTTAGCTCACATATTAAACCTTCATATGTATCTGTCAGCATGATGCATGAGAGTATAGTGTGTGAGTACCTTGTAGATGCTGCATTGCTGCATCAGGCAGAGTGCACCAGCCCTGTAGGGGGAGCCTGATGTAGGAATACAGTTAAGGTCTAATTTAATCTGGTTTAGTCTGGTGACACGTGTAACTGTTCCAAGGGTCAAAAACCCCATTATCAGCATCTTATATCATTATGTAATAGTTGCATAACTGTGTTCTCATGTTATGGGAAAAGTATAAATGACATTGCTATTGATTTGAAGATTTCACTACTATGGAAATTGGGGGAGCTTAGTCTGAGCTTTATCATTTTTCACTGTTCATCAGGGAGACCAAGGAGATTGAATGATGTATTCCACTTTCAGGAATTACAGAATTGTTACTAGATGCCTGAACAGTTTAGTCTAAAAAAGACCATACCTCTTAATGACATATGTGGCATAGAATATAAACCCTCTCCTCCCAGACTACCGCTTCCTGAACCCTCCCCTGCAAGTGTGCTGTACTTGAGTGTAGGTGACATAGGCCAATGCCCATGCCCAACCAGAAAAGGGTCTTAGTGGCAGTGCCAATGAACGTCCGAAAGTGGCGAATCTACCACTCCAAAGCTAAGTGGAATTAGGTTGTTTTATACACACGAGGTGGAGGTCATGTTCTATAGTAAATCATATGACAGCATTTCCAGGGACACAATGGCATGTTGTGTAAACATCTATCGTGTCCTGTTAACATCTATCGTGTCCTGCTAACATCTATTGTGTTATGTTAACATGTATCGTGTCCTCCTAACATCCACCATGTTATGTCGTGTTAACATCTATCGTGTCATTCCCTTTCACATCTATCGTGTCGTGTCCTGTTAAGATCTTTCGTGTCATGTCCTGTTAGCATCGATCGTGTCGTGTCCCCCTCTAGAGGGGTCAAAAATGTTACCCCCTGGGGCGGAAATTGTGCGTGTTCTTGCCCCTTTGTTCCATAGTAACATGCTGGCTTTTTTACTCAAACAAGTGGAATTTTATAGACCCCCAAGAGGGGTTTACATCTCCAAGGGGGATTCCATGAAGTACCTTGATTTTTAAAAGGGCCGTGTTTCTGTGTCGCCCGTGTCGCTCGTGTCGAATATTACCCATGTAGGGGCACAATAAAAGGGTTTACAAGTGCAAACACTGTATGTCTGTAGTTCTGTGTATTTAAGGTAATGTGTGCCAAAGTAGGCAATAGTGGACGCGTGAAAAGGCAAAAAATTATACATTATTATTCAATTGGGGGTAGCTTGGAGAAAAAGGGATTGACAGTTATTATGGTGGCTTATAGAGGCCTAAATGCTGCTGACACACAGCTGTTGTTAATGACCCTGTATGAGAGCTGTCAGTACAGAGAGCTGGGTGCCGGGGAAGAAGCAGGACAAAGGGAGGGTTTTATGGACAACAGGCGGTGGGACCAAATGATCACTTTCAAGAGAAATAAGAGTAGTATAGTATGTATCGGAACGGGACTATAGTTAAGTACTGTTTATTACTCAATCGACATGCAGCCAATCAGAGGCCTCCATTTGGTCACGTGACCCGTTGCCATGGTAACGTGACCTACTTAGGGCTCTCAGCCAATCAGAAGCCAGCATTCTGGGTGACCTACTGACCTACTTAGAAGCTCTCAGCCAATGAGAGGCTGGCATTCTGGTAACTATGGTAACGTGACCTACTTACGTCACGTGACCTACTTAGGCTCAGCCAATCAGAAGCCGGCATTCTGGTAACTAGGGTAACGTGACCTACTTAGGGTTTGTTTGTAAACAACACCACGTGGCTCTCTTGTTTGTAAACAACACCACGTGACACGTGACTGTTTGTAAACAAACAACGTATATATAGAAAAAAACACAACAAGTTCCATCTTATGTTAAAATTATATTTTCGAATAAAAAAGCACATCTGTAACAGCGTCTATGTGTAACTACGCGCGTTCTCATTCAAACACTATAACACTATCATACCGTAGCAGCAGCAGGTAGGACCGGAAGAAAAGCAAGCGCACGAGCAGAAGCGACGACACCATTTGCACCATCCGGCCGTCGCGTTGGTAGCCCTACTACCCGTCGCGCGTTCCACTGGAGCGGCTTTAAGAGTGACAAATGACGATTCTTTGTCGACGCGACTGCTAACATCAGCATCGGCAGCAGCATCGGCAGCATCGGCAGCAGCATCGGCAGCAGCGGCAGCAGCCTCGGCAGCAGCGGTAGCAGCAGTAGCAGCAGCGGCAGCAGCAGTAGCGTGAGCATTAGCAACAACAGCAGCAGCGACAGTAGCAAGGGCGGCAGAGCGGGCACTAGTAGCGTTATCAGCGGCGTCATCGGCAGCCGCAACAGCATCAGCAGCAGCAGCGTCGGCATCGGTGGCATGAGTAGCTGCATCGGCGGCAGCAACAGCAGCAGTCACAGCCGCAGCGGCAACAACAACAACGTCATCACGACCCGCGTCACTAACAGCCGCAGTAAATGCAGCAGTAGCACGCTGAGCAGCACTAGCAGCAGCAGTAGCAGAGGCTACAGCATCAGCTTCACATTCGCGCGCCGCTTCGTCATTCCGCTTCATGTCACGGTAGCAACTTTCCATCACGAGGATCTGCAAATTGAGGCGCGGTGCTGGTGGTGGTAGTAGTAGTAGTAGTAGTAGTAGTAGTAGTAGTAGCGTGAACGATGATGACGATGCTGAATGTGGTTTCACTCCCCTTATATACCCTTACGCCCCGCCTTTTTTCAAGCCACCGGCCAGCTGCCCCTTCACGGCAGGTCTTTAGATCAGCCTTAAGTCGCTTACTACGTGGCTCATCATCCCTCTAATCGCATTTTCCAGCCGCCGGCCGGCTGTCTGCTGATGACAGGCGAGGGTGATTTGTTTTTTTCTTTAGATATAAGCCGCTTACCACACGCGCACCCTCTAGTCACAGACAGAGTGACAGAAAGGGAGGGGGTCGCTTTGTTCACGCTACCTGTAGTTGTTTTTCTATACACACGCTGAGCCCATGACCCGTTAATCCTTTATACAGGTAACACGCGTTCAACTAATTACCCTATTGTATGACAGTCGGTACACGGATTTAATTTTAAACCGCCTTCCCATCTGGGATCCATGTCTGGCGGGGTGGAAGGATCCAGCTGAAAAGTGTGATTAGGGCTTTTGTTTCTCTTATGATAGCAGCAGGTCAGCATGCGACAGCTGAAAATGTCAGACTCGCCGCTCCTATAAAAGACTGAGATGCGTCTCTCTTTCCACACACCCTTCTACCATCGCCGCCGACACCGCCACCGCCGGCCAGCCGACCGCCGCCACCGCCTGCAGTCACCGCCATCACGCCAGCAGGGAATTTCGAGCTGAGTCTGCTTATTGCTTATTTTTTTTCTTTGAGCTTTTTGTTTTCTTAAATTTTTATTTTCACTCAGTCTTTTTTGTTTCGGAGGAAAGAAATATGGCGCTGCAGAGGGCGCGAGTTTCTAAAAGACGGTCGCGCGAACAAAGCGCTCTCCTCAACTGCCCGGCTATTTTTTTATCTCAAAGGAGAGAGCGTCACGTAGTTGAGGTTCACGCTTCTCTTGAGGCGTACCGAATTCTCGAGAAATGCAAAGCTGAGCGCCATCGTCGTTATACAAGAGCGGAAAAGGAAAACGTAGCGACATGGCCGAGAGCCGTCTTCTCAGAACAGCATTTACTCTACTATTGCATAACAGCTGCTCTCAGCGCCCCCACTCGTTGGGCGTTTCATGAAAAGAAAGAGCGCCGCTACTCTCCTCACCCTGCCTCCTCTTATAAAGTGAGAATAAGTGCTATGAAACGATTCGACAAGCCGATCGGTTTCTTGGGAGCGACTGCAGCTCCCACTCGGTGGGCGCGCGTTGTGGCCGACGTGAACACGGTCTCTAAACGTTTCGACGTCGTCACTTGTTATCCCGCATATTGCAACGCAGCCGAATTGAAGAAGATAGGGACGCACTATTTTAAACCATACGCTCCAATATGTATTTGTCACCGCCGCGCTCACACCCCTTATTGCTTTTTCGAGACGATCGTGTCACAACACAGAAATAGAAAAAAAAAACGGCAAAGCGACGAGCTTTGCCTAAATGATCAAAAAAAAAAAAAAAAAAAAAAAAAAAAAAAAATTAATCTCCTCCTCCTCCTCCTCCTCCTCCTCCTCTTCTTCTTTTTTTAAAAAAAAATAAATATTTGTATCAGACTCCTCTGGAGTCTGATACAAACATTTATGACTATTGAGTGAAAATAGAATTTTATCGCAAAAAAAAGTCACTTCTGCCGCCGCTACTGTGACACCGGCCGGTATCAATAAAAAGGTCGGCTGACTTTTCTCCACAACCATTCACTACCGACCGTTCGAGTGAGAAACACAGCAGACAGTCAGACACACAACCGCTCTCTGACGCGTCCTGAAAAAAAAACAAAAAAAAATGTCCAGTAGTAAAAGCAAACTCTTCACAGAAATTCATTTCGACGCTCGACTACAAGGACCCTTTAGTTGTATCATTAGCGGTCCGTCGGGTTGTGGAAAATCGCGCTTGGTGGATCAATTTCTGAGCGACGTGAACAATTTGGTCACGCCGCCGGTGGAAAAGACTTTTTACCATTACGGCGAGTGGCAACCTCTGTTTGAAAAAATGCAAAATCAGTACGGTGTGGAATTCAGAGAAGGTCTTCCTAGCAAAGAGTCTATAGCGGGAGACGTGGAAGTAGCAGAAGACGCTTTACGACCCCACACTCTACTGATATTGGACGATCTGATGAGCAGTTCCAATCAGCAAGTGGTAGCCGACATCTTTACTAAATACTCGCATCACTGGAACGTGAGCGTCATATACATCACTCAGAACCTATTCCAGAAATCACCCGACTTTCGAACTATGAGTCTGAACGCTCACTACATGATCGTTTTCAAGAACCCGCGCGACATGGGGCAAATAGCTAGTCTGTCTCGCCAGGTGTTTCCGTCCAACGCGGCGGCCCTCTCTAGTATATTTACCCATGAACTCAAGCGACCTCACTCATACCTCCTTCTGGACTTCAAGCAGTCAACACCTGACGATCTGAGAATACGCTCCTCTTTGACGTCCATACACTCTCAGCTAGTGTTCGTACCGCTAGACAAAAAAAAGAACAAGAGAAAGCAGTAGCAAAAAAAATGTCTTCTCATCTACTCGAAAGACACTTTGGTACTCTCAAGCACTTAGCTAAGTGCTCGCCAAAGGACTGCTCGCATCTAATAGACTCTGGAAGCGACGATCTGATCGCAGCGTTAAGTGAGATCTGTCACAATTTACTGGTAGGGAACATCCCGCTCAGCGACAAACAACTGGACAAGCTTCGAGAATCGGCTGACGTGTTGAGGGAGGTCGGCAAAAAATCTACGCCCATCAAAAAAAAGAGACGCGTCTTGGTACAAGAGGGAGGTTTCCTCATTCCGGCTCTCATAGGGATGGCCTTACCGCTTATAAAGAGCATTCTCCGTATATGAGACACCTCATTCGACACCTACTCGCCGACAGCACCACCACCACCACCACCACCACCACTACCGCCACCACCAGCGTCATTGCCACCGTCGTCCCCATGACGGACCCAGAGCAGCAACAACACTACAAACGTTTAGCGCTCGTGGATCCTGAGACGCTCTACAAATCATCACGAGCAGGTCTACTTCATCATGTGCCCGCTGCTGCTGCTACTACTAGCGCTGCTACTACTGCAGTCGCTGCTGCTAGTACTTCTACTGCTCCAAACCTTCCTCCTCTTCCTGATGAGCGCACTGAAAAGAACGAGAGTTCCGCTCCTGCCACAAGCAGGCAGAACAGTCCCTTCATCCCGACGCGGCCTTGCACCAGGTGCTACAGTTTATCTACAGGGACTTGGATTTAGTGTTGAACGACCCCACTTTGGAATCGCGCGAGAAAATGTTGAAATACCGAAGGTTGTTGAATAGATTGCAATTTTTTCTCGCGAATCCCCACAACAGCAACATCTCTTCGTCCTACTCTTCTTCGCCCCCGGCTCACCTCCGTCAGTCTGCTGAAGAGGCCAGCGCGTCCCTACTCGAGCGGTTGGTGAACCAAGTTCCCAAGAGGAATCGCACTCGGACCGTGGCGCTGTACAAACAATTGGAGAAATCCGGTGTGATCAAGTGGAACGAGGACGGTGCGGTGCGCGAGATGTCGGGTCGGAGAATACCACCTGAGCGTCGCATCAACATAGTGGACTTACTGAACGACGCCGCCAGGTTCAGGAAGACGGCGCCCAGACCGGCGGGCTACTCGCCGTTCACGAAAGCGCTGCGCGAAGCAGTTCCCACAGACTCCTTGATCGGAAACCATCTGTATAAAGCGAGCGGACCTGGCCAAAGTTTGGACACACGGCTTGCTGACAGAGGTCGGAAACGACCGAGCTTCGACTCGGAAGAAGGAGAAGCAGCAGCAGCAGCAGCAGCAGTAGCAGCAGCAGACTCTTCTCTCCAGGTGGTGGACGATCAATCCTCTGAAGACGAGGAGGACGACCGTGAACTTTTCCAAACTCCGACTTCCTATAGGAGCGTGCCGCGTAAGAAAAGGAAAGGGCGCAACCGCCTAGCGGCGAGCTCGTCGTTCACGCCCTCAACAAGCCCACCATGGGCAAACCAGTGAAGAGACTGACCAAGAAGGAAAAAGAAAAGAAGCGCGTAGTAGCTAGATATACCGACGTCAAAGCGCCCTCCAGTTTCACTAGCGTGACTAAACTCCAGAAACATCATTTTCGCCACCTGAACCCAGCCGTCATCCGAGATGCTTTAGTGTCGCTGGACGCCTACACTAAACATAAACCCATTCGGAGAAAATTCGCAAGGAACAAGACTATAACCGGCGCAATCGATCAGCAGTGGCAGATAGATCTGATGGACATGCAAGCTTTGGCGTCTCACAACGACCGCTTCCGGTACGTGGTGACGGCGATCGACGTTTTCTCTAGGTACGCGTGGGCCGTTCCCATTAAATCCAAGAGCGGCGCTGATGTCACCGAGGCCTTCCGAGAGATGACAGGCACTGGCGAGAGACGACCGCGCACTGTTCAGACAGACAAGGGGAAAGAGTTTTTGAACAAGATCTTTCAAGATCACTTGAAGAGCGAGGGCATAGAGTTCTTCACTGGCGAGAACGACGACATCAAAGCTAGTCTAGTGGAGCGCTTGAACCGCAGTCTGAAGGAGAAGCTGTGGCGTTATTTCACACACAAGCGCACGTATCGCTACGTAGACGTACTGCACCATGTAGTGTCTTCTTACAATCGCACTCACCACAAGACGTTGAAAATGGCGCCGGCTCAAGTCAGCTCGGAAAACAGCGAAACAGTTTTCTACCGACAAGATCTCCCAACTAACAAACAAATCGACGAAATATGGAAAAAGAAGAAAAAAACAAAGACGTCCGCCGTCGACGTCATCGCTCCGGGTGACAGAGTGAGGATGTTGAGAACTAAAGGCGCCTTCGACAAAGGGTACGAGGGAAACTGGCGCGAGGAAGTGGTCGACGTTGCTAAGACGTTGGGAAGCAGAGGGTTCGAGCTGAAAGACGACAAGGGCGAGGAGATAAAAGGCGTCTTCTACCCGGAAGAGGTTCAGAAGGTGTACAAGAGTCGTTACGACAACAACTACCTGATAGACGAGGTGTTGCGCCGCAAGACCGTCGACGGTAAAGAGTTAGCTTTCGTACGTTGGTTAGGTTACGACGACAAGTTCAACGAGTGGATCCCCGTCAAAAAAATAACGTAGAAAAAAAAAAAAAATAAAAAAATGAACATCACTCTACCTAGCAACAGCTCTATGGAGTATTATCCTGACAACAGCTTGACGTCTTTCCGAACTCACTTCGACTCGCCGCTCCTTCTGCCCGAAGCGTACGAAGCGGCTCTGACTGAGATCATCCTCCCTACAGAATGGACTAACGTGCACGACGACGACTTGATCATCGTTGTTCCTCTGCGCACCAAAGGTTCGCTAGAGGAGGCGATCCAGGTTTTAAAAGAAACTAAATTCTCCGAAGGAAAAAAACCACAGGTAGACTGGAAGAGAATGAAAAACGCGAACGGTCTGAGCAAGCTAACGTTCAGCTCAAAATTCCCGCTGAACTGGAAGGAAGCGAGCTATGTAACGGTGGAAGAGATATCAGACACGTCGGAAGAGCAGCAATTGAAACCGGAAACAAAAAGGTTCAAGAGAGAGGTCGACTTGAGACAGACGAATGCCGTATACAAGCAGTTCTTGTCCCCGGCGGTGAAGAAGAAGACGATCAGCCATCAAGCAAGACAGATGATCGAAAAGATGGAGAAGGACATGGGAGTGCGCAGTTTCATGCCAAACATATTCGAGATACCTCCTATTTTCACCGGAAGCAACCACACCCTAATCGAGCGCTTGAGTGAGACGTTGCGAGATGACAGACTAGAGGGCGACAGCTTCTTGCTCAAACCGATGCGGATCTTATCGTACGACGCCAAGACGAAACGCGTCACCATCAAACCGCCGAGACACTGTGCTGTCCTGCTGAGTCAGCATCTCGCATGCGTTCTAGGCTTCGGAGAGAAGACGTGTTTCGCGTCGCCGACTACCGGCGCCTACTCGATGGATGTTTACGGGGACGTGCACTCTGTGTACATATACACCGACATGATCCAGGAGAGACGTGTGGGCGACATGCAAGTGCCGCTGTTGCGCTGCGTGGCGGTGGACAGAGGCGGAAAGCGTCGAGGTGGCGTGCAAGCTATCAGTTTTCCCCATTTGGATTATTTCCCCTTGAAATCCAAGAGGTTTACCGAGGTCGGCATCTATTTAAGAGACCGATCCGGTCATTCCATCCCATTCGGTAGAGGCGAGGTGACCGTGACACTTCATCTGAGACCTATTGAGCGCTGAAAGAGAGAAAAATGATGCGTCAACGCGTTCCGTACTTTCCACCCAGGCACACCGTCGGCAGAGGGTACAGCGATTACTACAACGCGCAGCTGGGCAACGGCGTCAACGTGTACAGCGGGCGCTCTTTCCAGAGCGGGCACGGTTTAGGCGGCGCTCTGTTAGGTCTGATGCGCTCGGCTACCCCGCTATTGAAGTCGGTGGGAAAAACGCTGCTCCGCGCCGGTGTGGGCGTAGCTAAAGATGTGCTGGCGGGTCGGACTTTAAAGAGCAGCGTGAAAGACCGAGGCGCAGGCGCTCTGAAGAGACTGGCGAGTACGGCGTTCTCGGGAGGAAAGACGCCTGTCGCGTCTAAGAAAGGGTCGAAACGTCGCCGGCATTCTCCTCAGACGGGCGGTGGCTCTTGCAAGAGACGTAGAGGGGATGTATTCGACCGGTAAGCGCCTAGGCGTTCAGGTATAAATAAAAAGACTGGAGGCGGCCGGCGTCAGTCTGTCGGCCGCATGAAGAGAGAACACAATGGCTTACGTACACGAGAGCAGTAACGAGTGCGCGCTCTCTGAGCTCGACCTGCACACCGTAGCGCCGACTCAGACTACTATCTTAAAGTCGTCTTTCCTGGGGATAGAAACAAAAAACTCTTTAGAGGATGGAGGTAACATAAATTTCACCATCAACAAGTCGCAAGAGTACACAGACCTGAACGAGAATTACCTTCATCTGGAATGTCAAGTGCTAAAGGACGGAGCGGCGATCGAGGACACCGACGCGGTAGCTCCGGTGAACAACTTGGCTCACTCGCTCTTCAAAGACGTCCAAGTCTCCATCGGCGGTTTCAAAGTGTCTGGCAACACCGAGACCTACCCTTACCGAGCTTACTTGGAAGGGTTACTCAACTACAACAAAGACGTGAAGGACGGCGTCATGAGCGCCCAGGGGTGGCATGAAGATACGCCCGGTCAGTTTGACACGTTGACTGACGCGAATGCGGGGTACAAAGCGCGCAAGAAGCTAATCTCCAACAAGCGCTTTTCGCTGATGGCGCGACTGCACTTTGACCTGGCTCATCAACCGAAGCTCATCGTTGGAGAGACAGAAATCAATCTCACTCTGAAACAAGCGGCGCCCTCTTTCTATCTGATGTGCGCCGCTGACGGAGGCTACAGCTTGAAGATCTACAAAGCAAAGCTCTACGTGCGACGCGTGCTGGTGGCGGACGCTGTAGCGGAAACGCACGAGAGAGCGGTGATAGAACACGGGCCCTTCGACTACCCGGTGAACAGAGTGGAGGTGACGACCTACGCCATCCCTCAAGGTAACAGAGATCACAGCTACACGCACTCCAACACAGGCCAGCTTCCCAAGTCGATGATGATTTGCTTCCTTGACCACGACGCCTTCAACGGTAGCTACACCAAGAACCCGTTCGAGATGAAGCATTACGACATCAGCTCGCTTCAAGTGATAGTGAACGATCAGAAAGTGCCGAACGACGCCTACGTGCCCGACTTTAAGACCAAAGCGGCCGTGAGAGAGTACTTGGCGCTACACACGGAGGGCGCGCGCTCTTGCGGTATTTCATACGAACAATTCCTGAACGGTTACACGGTGTTCCCCCTCGACTTAACCCCAGACAGATCGCACGACGGGTGTCGCGTGAACCTTATAAGAGCGGGTCAGCTGAGGGTGGAAGTCAGTTTCCGCTCGGCGCTACAAGCGACAACAACGGTGCTACTCTACTTGGTGTACGACAACGTCGTCGAGCTGACCCGAGATCGACACCCCGTCACCGACTACCACATGAACTGAAGACAAGACGGCGGTACTTGGCGTATCGTATGAACACGCTTGAAATAAGCAGAGTGTTGAAGGAAAACGTTCACACAAAACATCGTTTCCTGGGCGTTTTCTCTTGTGACACTATTCCGAAGCACCCTATCAAAGACACTTGTTTCGTGAGCAACACAGATCCGCAACATTTACCAGGTCAGCATTGGGTGGCGTTTTACGTGTCGAGCACGGGTGAAGTGTACTACTTTGATTCCTTCGGCTTACCGCCGCTGAGTGCGGAGTTCTTGTCTTTCGTGGAACGCTCTGCTCCGTTCAAGTGGCAAAGAAACCGCATTCAACTACAAGACACTTCTGCTGACACCTGTGGACCTCATTGCGTTCATTTCCTAATTGAAGCATGTCGAACAAGAAACCCCAAGAAGTGCGTCATGCGCATGAGCAAAATCCCAAAGCTGAGCGACCGGGTCGTGAGTCAGAAGCTATCGATGATGCTGTTGTGACGGGTTGTTGCGATGGCGGCCGTTTCATGGAGGCAAAGATTCTCTGCCTTGCCGAAATGGTGTTGGATTTATCCAAAGTCGTGCAATGTCTATTGGAGAGAAGTCGTCCGGGGTGTGGTGGTGCGAGTGACGGCGGCGTGAGACTTTGCGGCCTGTTGAGTTGCTGCAAATCGAAGAAGCAAGCTAAAAAAGCATAAACTTGTGTGTTTTTTCTGATTGAAAATGAAAAAAATAAAGAATAAAATGAAAAGAAAAGAAATTATCTTGTTGTGTTTTTATTTCTATATATAAGTTACATAACTTTTTTTTGTTTGTTTGTTTACAAACAGTCACGTGTCACGTGGTGTTGTTTACAAACAAGAAAGCCACGTGGTGTTGTTTACAAACAAACCCTAAGTAGGTCACGTTACCCTAGTTACCAGAATGCCGGCTTCTGATTGGCTGAGCCTAAGTAGGTCACGTGACGTAAGTAGGTCACGTTACCATGGTTACCAGAATGCCGGCCTCTGATTGGCTGAGAGCTTCTAAGTAGGTCAGAAGGTCACCCAGAATGCTGGCTTCTGATTGGCTGAGAGCCCTAAGTAGGTCACGTTACCATGGCAACGGGTCACGTGACCAAATGGAGGCCTCTGATTGGCTGCATGTCGATTGAGTAATAAACAGTACTTAACTATAGTCCCGTTCCGATACATACTATACTACTAATAAGGCAATGCAAAAAAAGCCATACTATTATGGGACGGTTTGGTTATTTAAAACCAGCTCAGGGGGAGGGATGGAGACAAACAAGGGCGGAGAGCTGACAAGGAATGTAGATGGGCACATTTAAAGTCAAGCACCCACCCCATGTTGACGATAGATGACCACTCCCGTGTGGCCATTATTACCCGGTCATTACTGGCATCAACATGCTCCGTTAATGGATGGAAGCGGTCTGATCCAATCTACTGATGGAGGCGCTGTCAAAACTTTGTTATCTCTAACCCCCGGGAAAACAACCAACAAATGCCGCTCCACGTGTCACTGTACTAAAGCTATCCCGGCTCACCGGCTGCTTGAAGCTATCCCCACTCACCACTCACCGGGCTGCTTGAAGCTATCCCGGCTCACCACTCACCGGGCTGCTTGAAGCTATCCCGGCTCACCGGCTGCTTGAAGCTATCCCGGCTCACCGGGCTGCTTGAAGCTATCCTGGCTCACCGGGCTGCTTGAAGCTATCCCGGCTCACCGGCTGCTTGAAGCTATCCCGGCTCACCGGCTGCTTGAAGCTATCCCGGCTTACCGGCTGCTTGAAGCTATCCCGGCTCACCGGCTGCTTGAAGCTATCCCGGCTCACCGGCTGCTTGAAGATATCCCGGCTCACCGGCTGCTTGAAGCTATCCCGGCTCACCGGCTGCTTGAAGCTTTCCCGGCTCACCGGGCTGCTTGAAGCTATCCTGGCTCACCGGGCTGCTTGAAGCTATCCTGGCTCACCGGGCTGCTTGAAGCTATAAGGTGTTCACCCTTTGTCTGCATCATGTGGTCAGGCGTGCATCACCGGTGAGTAACTAGAGGGACTATACACATAGGATCATTCATAGTCTATACCAAATATGTTGGGTGCAATTGTGTTATACCCTTTTGGATGGGAGAGTGCTCCAATGCAATTTAACATTATTTGTGTCCATAACCTAAAGTCCATAGCCAAAAAAAGGTCAGAATGGTGCATGCAGTCCGCGCTGGTGAGTGGAAGCGCCAGGGCTGTATCGATCAGAATCAGAATGACAAACGGCACATTGACACTTAAGGGTTAATTCCATACATATCCATTGTATTGGAGATTTTCAAAGTGGACATTTGGAATAATTACATTTGGATGGCGACTTGATATTTAAATGCTGTTTCCTGAATTATATATTGCATAAAAAAAAACATGTATTTCTTAAATAATTGAACAAACAGGATATGTGATAGGCAAGTGACGGTTTATTTCTGTCATATTGAAAACGTTTTGTTGTTGTTGGTTGTGTATATTGATTAATTTGTTATTGGTAAAACAAATTTATCTCTCTATGATAAAATGTACTTGAAAAATTAATTGGTCTTTCTTGACAGCAATTCTCTCAACACTGCCAGGGTTCTATATTCTCAGCATGTTACAACACCATGTGACGCTCGGCCCCCCCATCGTGGTGGTCATTAGAGAGGACGTCCTATAAAACAAGCGGGAACCAGCGCGCCCCAACAAACCTACCCTGTCCCCTGACAGCACGTCAGTGGTGTCTCCGCTACAGAGCATTGGGTGAGTACCTACCTTTTCTATAAATGGGAATAACAATATGAGTTTAGACCTATACTGGCTTAGAATATGTCACTAACCAGACAGCATTGGTCTATATGTGTTTCACTTTGGCCAGCTGGGTTTGCCCATATCTGGGTTTTGGTCCTTTTTGTCCAGGGCTACCAGAGTCAGCCCACAAAAACTTTGAAACACATTGAAACACATTGAAAATATTTCGAAACATCCTGACATCTGATTTTTCTCCAGAAATTACCATTTATTGTACATTCTTATAGTTTATGGCTGTGTCTCACGACCTTGGGCCAATGTTTTTTTTGTCTCTGACCGGGTGCCAGCTCTGACCAGGTGCCAGCTCTGACCGGGTGCCAGCTCTGACCGGGTGCCAGCTCTGACTGGGTGCCAGCTCTGACTGGGTGCCAGCTCTGACTGGCCTGAATAAAAACGGGTTATTTAGGGCAGATGGAGATAGAATTTGGCTGAAAAGGTTAATGAATGTTATAACTCTCTAAACTAGTCATTAGTTGTCCATTTTTATCATCATCTGCCCTAAATAACCAGTTTTTATTCAGGCCGGTCAGAGCTGGCACCCGGTCAGAGCTGGCACCCGGTCAGAGACAAAAACATTGGCCCAAGGTCGTGAGACACAGCCTTATGCTAAAGTGCGATAAATCTGGTTCAAATCTGGGCCAGCCTATCAGGGCTCCCACTGACAGCCCTGGACTAAAAGGACCAAAACCCAGCTCACCCAAGTAAAAACACATATGGGCCCCATTAGGCAATGTTGACTGGGTAATTATACTTACTTGTCTTAAGAAGAAAACCTGAACCGTGAAGAAAATATTTGTCACAACATATGTGTAGTAATGAATGCTAGTGTAGCAGGTCGGCCGCTTTCATTGTTATATTGTTGCATTTTGGCACATCCATGCCT
This sequence comes from Harmothoe impar, assembly GCA_947462335.1. Lineage (NCBI taxonomy): Eukaryota > Metazoa > Annelida > Polychaeta > Phyllodocida > Polynoidae > Harmothoe > Harmothoe impar. The sequence goes on along the minus strand of OX381720.1, from coordinate 65,057,436 downwards.
ACTGTTTTCAACACCCCAACACCCCAGCGCCTATTTAAGGCAGGCACCTATTTAAGGCACAGCACCTGTTATTTTAGAGGTGGTTTCTGGGGGAAGTACATTGAACCAACCAGTAATTGAGGACAGAGCGGAGGCCTGACAGTGGAAAGCTACACTGAAAACCTCAGGGTCATCATATTGACAATACCAAAATTGACAACTTTAGGTCGTCAAGATGACGACCTTAGGTCGTCATTGTGACGACCTAAGGTCATCATGTCTGATCCATATAGACCAAAGTTGTCATAATGACGACCTTAGGTAGTCACATGGATTGGGTAGCTCAATCATACAATCATACATATTCTATAATACATGTAAAATACACATAGGATGTATTCAGAATAGGCTTACTTCTAAATTCCGAATCATAGGGCCTATGTGTGCCAATCATTGTTTATGGTTGATTACATGTACACACTGTTCTCCCCCCCCCATAACCTTTTATTCTAGCTTAGCCAGATGATATATCTATTATGTTTTGGCAATGCAATCATATTACGCATTAAATTTCCCTTTCAACAAGATATGATGAGGCTACATTGCATGATGAAATCATTGAAGTATAGCCTTGTATTCTCAATGGTAATTTGTCTCAAAAGACAGTCAACCGTGGCGCCTATGCAAGGCCTGGGCCTACTAATTTCAGAGCTCTCTTACCCCTATTCAAGGGAGGCAGCTATTAAGACCCGGCACCAGAACGTGACCTAAGGGTGCGGTACTATATGTTTTGCTGTTACGGGTTCTTGTGTTGACTGTTGTAGTGTCCGTCCGTCTTGATGCAAGACTGGACCCAAAGGTGCTCCATTAAACTGTGATATTGAATAAAAGCAGCCTCGGTGATCGACTGTGTTATTTGTTGATTCTATCGTTTACCCAGTAACGACACTTTATAGTCTGCCAGATGGTAGAACCACTGGGAAGTTGGCCCCCTGCCAGTCCTCCAATGATATACCGAAATGGAAGGCCTCAGACAAGATCTCAGTCGAGCTACAATTGTCTGGTAGTCTCCACGTCAGCTGCTCACTCTGTCACTATTGACATGTCCATCTTCCTGCCATCAGTCTCATACCATCCACCAAGTACTCCCTGCCATCAGTCTCATACCATCCACCAAGTACTCCCTGCCATCAGCCTCATACCATCCACCAAGTACTCCCTGCCATCAGTCTCATACCATCCACCAAGTACTCCCTGCCATCAGTCTCATACCATCCACCAAGTACTCCCTGCCATCAGTCTCATACCATCCACCAAGTACTCCCTGCCATCAGTCTCATACCATCCACCAAGTACTCCCTGCCATCAGTCTCATACCATCCACCAAGTACTCTTGGAGGAGGCGATTTGCTCAGCTATCACTGAGATCCTGAGTCATCTGGTAACGTCCCAGTAAACACCCTACGTAGTTCCAACGTAGCTCAGAGGTTTCTCTAGGTAGATGTCCAACCAAAAGGTTTGAGATTGGTAATTTTGGAAGGTTTGTAGACGTCAACAGTTAAGGTTTATTTACGTTCAACAGATGTAGACGTCTGATTTACGTCGATCTACCTCATTCAGATGTAAAAATTATACATAGATCTACATTAAAAGACGTAACTTTTCAACTTCAATTGGGTAGATGACTTTTCCGTGTCACACTAGGTGGCAGCACTATCAATTATGGAGAGTATATTACAGCTCCTTAACAAATCTACCACCTTCAACCAGTAAATTCTCATTAATTGTGAATTCAATATCATGCAAATAAACCGCATTCAATAGAATATTTATATATAAAGGACAGGTGATTAAAGTATTGTGCATAAATAGGTGCTTTGAGGCACTTTACTGTGAGGACACCACATTGGTGGTAATGGAAGAAATACAAAGCCTCTCTGCAGCCAAAACTATTCAACAGATCTATACTGTCAGGCTGTTCAATTGAACTACAAGAATATACTATGTAGAATGAGATGAGATTGAAAATTATAGTAGTTACTTTGTATGAATATTGTTTGTAAATGGAAATTTGTCTGCAATATATTACAAGTCTTTGTCTGAGGCCCACTATGTAGAATTATATGTAATGTGTTAAACATAGATTAACGTCTTCAGGAGCTACGTAAATCAGACCTGCAGGTTTGAGATTGGTAAATAAACCTTAACGTTTTGACGTTGATAAACCTACTAAAATTATGTAGTTCAGACCAAAATTCAACATAGATTTACGTCTGACCAACGTTGTTGTGTTTACTGGGATATGGCTTGAACCTGGTTATTCTTCACCACTGCTGCTCCTGCCTCGCTGGGGTCCCCTTGGGTCAGGTCCTAACTGCGGCTCCTGCCTCGCTGGGGTCCCCTTGGGACAGGTCCTAACTGCGGCTCGTGGCTCGCTGGGGTCCTCTTGGGTCAGGTCCTAACTGCGGCTCGTGGCTCGCTGGGGTCCCCTTGGGTCAGGTCCTAACTGCGGCTCCTGCCTCGCTGGGGTCCCCTTGGGACAGGTCCTAACTGCGGCTCGTGGCTCGCTGGGGTCCTCTTGGGTCAGGTCCTAACTGCGGCTCGTGGCTCGCTGGGGTCCCCTTGGGACAGGTCCTAACTGTGGCTCGTGGCTCGCTGCTGTCCCCTTGGGTCAGGTCCTAACTGTGGCTAGTGGCTCGCTGCTGTCTCCTTGGGTACTTGAAACATCAGAAGACTGACCATGTCTCCATGTCTGCTTCATCAGCCTCTCTCTGATGACGTAATGTTTACTCGAATTGTTTGGTATGAGCACTATCGGTAGAATCCGTTCTATCCGCAAGGAAGGTAGATGCCACCTGTATTTGCACAGGGACACACTCCTTCCCAGTGTGCACTGCTAACAAGTTTCCACAGTTACCAGTGCTTACGGTGGCTGACATACCAGCGTTGAGTCCAGCAATTCTCATTGGAGCAGGATCGGGGCCAGTCTTTGGCTTATTAGGAACCCGGTCCACAGAAGCTGCTCTGCCCCCCGTACCTTGTGCTCGGCCTTGTGCTTGGCCAGAGACCAAGAGTGCCCAACTGCCTTCTGGGTTTTCATCGGGCAGCATTCCTTAGGGGTCCGCTCAACACCCACATCCAATACACACCGGAAAGTTCCAAGTGAGTCTAAAGCAAGGGGGGTAGGCCATTCATGACCACACACTCGTCCAGCATGCCAACACACTTGGTACCCAGTTGACACCCCAATATGTTGGAGACGTATTGGAGTGCAACCAGGAGTAGTCGCTTATGATATGCATTCTCATGCTATATCATGGCTCCCCATCGGTTCACATGGTAGAAATCACCATCTTCAGAAACTATGCAGGCTGTATGTTCTCAATAGAACTGACATACCATAGAAGAGTAACCTGCGGTCTACACCAACAGTAAGGGAAAAATGAATTATGACTGTTGTAGTTTGATACTGTTGGTTTAGATGCAAGACTGGACCCAAAAGTGCTTTATTAAAGTGTGATATTGAATAAAAGCAGCATCAGCTATAAACTCTATATGAATTGTGTTCCTGGTTGATTTGATCACGCTGATCATATACCCGACAGCAGTAATGACACATTACAGTCTGCCAGATGGTTACACTATATTGAAATATCCGGCTATGGGCCTTTGCCTTTATTTCATGGTTTTTACTCTTTAAGATATGTTTAATTGCATTAAAATGGCCATAATAATTTGAACAAATGATGACGTCACAGGCCATGTGATACGGGAACATGTACTACTTAAGCATAGTGGTCCTCATATTCACCATGAAGTAAATGCACATTCTAAATTGTTAAACAGTAGTATATATATATGTCCTATGTTTACCTCTGAGGAGATTTTGCAGATCATATGCATATTTTAACTGATTGGATTACTATCTTGTTTTCCTTTTAGGAGAAACAACAGACATGGCGGTCGTTATGAGAGCAGTCAGGACCTTCCTGTTGCTTGCATGTTTGCCAACTTGTACATCTGCTGAGCTGAATGTAGATGAAACCATAGATGAGATTGGACAGATGGACGGCTACTTCTCGTCAAGCATACATAGGTCCACCCACGGAGACACTTGGACATACTTCGGGAACTTTTTGTCAATGGGTAACTGGACATTAAATAAGTGGATAAACTATGGTGAGGGGCACAGGATACCAGTGGCTAGTGATGAGCGAGGCAAACTCAAGGGCATATTTAAAAGTCTTAACGGGTCTTCCGTTGGAGTCCATGCAGTTCACACAAATGGTCGTGTATGTAACGTCACAATCACTGGTCCTCAGTTACTCAGGAACTTTGTCCGCTACTACCGCAGACTTAAGGAAAAGACCAGCAGTGCCTTAGATCTCACTACTTTAGGGTTTGAGTATAATGGCACCAATGTAACTGTTGGGGTGCTGCAGGCAGATGTAGATAAAGTGGGTAAGTTCAAGTACCTGCCATATACCATTATTCATTTACGTGATATTTTTGGATTCACCAAAAATAAATTCAACACTAAATGGCCAATCTTTACCAAGTATGAAGTCAGTGTTAAAGGTGACTGCCTCCCACAGTATGACTTCCTGAACTTTACCGGCTATAACACCCATGACCCGGATCCAACAGAGCGTGACATTGGTAAAGTTCGTGATCAGTTGTTACATAGTTGCCCATTGGAATTAGTTTACCATCCTGAGAACTTACCATGTTTTGACATGGTTGCAGATCTAGAACACGCTGTCACTCATTTCTTTATGCTGACTATTTTTCAACAAACCACAATGTTCAAAGTTTATTCAGGACGAGCTTTAAGTTACCTGAACCCAGTGTGTAGTCTACGTCCTGTTGACAATGGGCGCACATGGCCATTTCTGGAAAACAGAAGATTGGCGCTGTATGAATGCTGCACTCTAGACAAGCAACATAGTCGCCCTTATTTATCTTTATCTGATGCCTGGGACTGCTACAAACCATACTTTATAACACATGTACTTGCCAGGATAGCTGAGGCTATAAGTCTTGTTCTGGCTGCAGTGTTTCCTTTGATGGTGCAATGGGTACCAGAAAATGAAGAAAGAAGTGATCAACACATTCAGTCATGTGACACCAAAACAAGGTAAGTCCTAAACAACCTTAGGAATTATTGGTGAAAATTCCTTAGATTTTCCTTAGATTTATTTATCTGTTTAATGTGTGCTGGTGAATAGACCCTCTGGTAGTAAAGCATTACTTTGAGTGCTTCCACGGAGCCAAAATATTAGTCTTTCAAAGAAAATTGTCTTCTTTAAAAAAACAAACAACTGGATTAGAAAAAGAATAGAAGACATGTTTGGACCACTATGCATTTTTTTAATTTCCGACCCTTACGTGAGTTAGGCTTATAAACAGTCTTTATGAAATCTTTTTCACCATGCAGGATATTTAGTCCTGCAGATTTTTAATTCTGCAGGACCGGTCAGGTTTTCACAGGACCGAATACTCTCACAAAAGTTTTGCAGAGAAATCTTTTATAAAAAATATCTTACATGATGAGGCAAAAAAGGTGTGTTTCAGGCAACATTGCCAAAAAAATTAGGGTAGATTTCTTTTCATTTATATTATATGGTATAGCAGTAACAGAAAACGAGGGCATTTGTGCCTATTTCGGTGTTTTTGGTGCAGCGTGGGTGCCACATATGTAGATCAGACCGATGTTTATTGTTCGCTGGTTTCCACAGGTGATGGCAGGTGTGCCACTACCCCAGTTGCTGGGAACAAGCATCAGCACGGAGCCTGTTCCCTAGAATCTATTCCCTAGAATCAACCACAGAAATTTGATACCCATTTCGTACAATATCCATACACTATTTGTCTTTACAACGCAAACAATTAATTTCGTGCTATCTACAGGAAAAGAATATTTTTTGACCATTCTCATGTGACAGAACCAAGATTTATTTTCACAGAAAATCTTCAGCAGGTCCCTAGCTGGCGCAAAAAAACTCTGGCTCCCGCCCTCGCTAAAAAATACCAGGAATCATTTGCGAATCTCCACATCAACTCATGGGATATTCTTGTTGAAAAACATCAGACATTAAATTAGGCTACTGGAATCACAAACAATGCTAACATTTAGAAAAATATGACTATTGGGGGGGGGGGAATCTAAAACAATTCTGAAACACACCTTTTCTCGACCTAAGCTATAGCTCATACTCCATCCAAAAGAAATTGATTGTATAATACAGTGTTTACAAAGAAAATTCTATTATTATGATACCAATAATCATATTCCTGTTTACCCTTGCACAGTTTGCTTAATAATGGTCCAATTTACACACAGTAAAGACCAAAATATAGGTAAATGTCCCGGAAATCCTGCCAGACATTTCCTATGTCTGGCAGGATTTCATAAAGACTGTATAAGGGAGAATATATACAGGAGTCTTCCCTCAGCTACTATCTGAACCTATTTTCATACATTCTAGATGTGGCTTTGGTGCAACACTTTCACATAGGACAGCAGGAAGGCCTTGTGGGGAGGCGTCACCCGGAGAAGTGAGTGGAGCTGAGAAGGGAGAAGCACACACTGACTGGATGCCTTATGATGAGGACCCCGGCTACCATTTCAGCCCCAAGGTGATCCTCTGGTACCTGCTGCTGTTCAGCAAAGTCAGTCGTGGATTTGTCATGTTGAGAAGACTTCTCTTCTTGTACTTTATATCAGCTCTGACTTACCTCGCAGCTTTACAGCTTAGAATATATTATCAAGAACTGTTTCGCAAAGTTTGGCAATTTCACTTTACAACATTTATATATCTTCTTTTCTCTTCTTTCAAAAGTAAACTCTTTACAAAATCTAGTTTTGATTTTGTCCTCACTCTTTCCCTACTGATTGTGCCTATGTTGATCGCAATCATTCAGTTTACATTCTTGTCACCCATCCTTGTTCAAAGGGAATCAATTGCCAAGATCCTTTATTGGAGTGAAAAGCAAACCGTGGTTGGGAAATATGTTGGGTTCACAGTTCAAGACAATTGTCTGAATGTACTATGTCAGAGTTTTGAAGCTAAACTCTATACAAATTTGAAAATCAGAATGTCCTATATAATGTGTAGTAAGTTCTGGAAGTTCTTAGTCTATGAGAGCCTGTTTAAAGTACCAAAAGATGGTAAAGGCTTCTGGAGACTGCTGAAGCTCTTTGTTAAAGTACTTCTTCTGCCAGTGATGATTCTGTGTTACACTTGTCCCATGTTCACTGTATTCAGGGTAGTTTTCTGTAGTAAAAGTGTAGCCCTACATAACACAGTGTCACAAAGGCGTCTCAAGGTGTTTCTCATGCGTCTGTCAGTTGGTCTTGGTATCATATATTTCACTTCAGTTCTTCTGGCATGTATCACCATGTATGTGCACATGGTTCTGTTTATAACAATTGATATCATCAGAACCCTGACCATCACCCTTACCCACGTTATATTCCTGATGACAGCTCTTGTAAACATCAAGGAGATGTTTAATGATGTCAGCAATAAATACAGAAAAATTAAATTTCTGATCTTTGAGATACTCCAAGATATGAGTAACTCACCTTCTGAGCAGGAGCAAAAGGCTAGTCAATCTATGTTGAGAAAGGATGGCCAAAGTGTAGTAGCGATTCCCAAGTCGCTGTTTGTAAAGATTTGTAAGCAGCACATGCCATATGGGAAGGAGGTAGCCATGGCTATGTTTGTCTTGTTACTGAAGCTGGCCTTCCTGGTCCTGTTGTACATGGTTATAATAGACTATGAGGTGTTTTCTCAGCTCTCCCAAACCGGCGAGGCCATCATTACAGTCGTCTTTGTCAGCATTCCACGACTACTCAGCCAGAACAAGTCTGAGGACCAGAAGGCACTTGAAATGAAAGCCATGTCCATCAAAGTGAGAAAAACTATCTTAGATGTTGAATCTGGTGACCTGGACAGTTCTCCTGAAGTGAACTTGTCCCATGGGGAGGTTCAAGCTGTTTAACAATGGTGTCAAGTTGTAGTGCACAGAGCTGTTTAACAATGGTGTCAAGTTGTAGTGCACAGAGCTGTTTAACAATGGTGTCAAGTTGTAGTGCACAGAGCTGTTTAACAATGGTGTCAAGTTGTAGTGCACAGAGCTGGTGTAAAGTTGTAGCTGTAAAACAGTGGTGTATTGCTGTAGTGAACAGAGCTTCAGGACACTGCATATGTATTATTGATGTGTGTGTGGTACTTGTAATGTGTGGGTGATGTGTGTATGGTACTTGTAATGTGTGTGTGGTACTTGTGATGTGTGAGTGATGTGTGTATGGTACTTGTAATGTGTGTGTGATGTGTGTTTGCATGGTACTTGTAATGTGTGTGTGATGTGTGTGTATGGTACGTGTAATGTGTGTGTGATGTGTGTATGGTACTTGTAATGTGTGTGTGATGTGTGTGTGGTACTTGTAATGTGTGTGTGATGTGTGTATGGTACTTGTAATGTGTGTGTGATGTGTGTATGGTACTTGTAATGTGTGTGTGATGTGTGTATGGTACATGTAATGTGTGAGTGATGTGCATGTGGTACTTGTAATGTGTGAGTGATGTGTGTGTGGTACTTGTAATGTGTGTGTGATGTGTGTATGGTACGTGTAATGTGTGAGTGTTATGCATGTGGTACGTATAATGTGTGGGTGATGTGTGTGTGGTACTTGTAATGTGTGTGTGATGTGCGTGTGGTACTTGTAATGTGTGTGTGATGTGTGTATAGTACTTGTAATGTTTGTGTGATGTGTGTATGGTACTTGTAATGTGTGTGTGATGTGTGTATGTGGTACGTGTAATGTGTGAGTGATGTGTGTATGGTACTTGTAATGTGTGTGTGATGTGTGTGTGTGGTACTTGTAATGTGTGGGTGATGTGTGTATGGTACTTGTAATGTGTGTGTGATGTGTGTGTGTGGTACTTGTAATGTGTGAGTGATGTGTGTGTGGTACGTGTAATGTGTGGGTGATGTGTGTATGGTACGTGTAATGTGTGAGTGATGTGTGTGTGGTACTTGTAATGTGTGGGTGATGTGTGTATGGTACTTGTAATGTGTGTGTGATGTGTGTATGGTACTTGTAATGTGTGTGTGATGTGTGTATTGTACTTGTAATGTGTGAGTGATGTGTGTGTGGTACTTGTAATGTGTGTGTGTGATGTGTGTATGTGGTACTTGTAATGTGTGTGTGATGTGTGTGTGTATGGTACTTGTACTATGTGTGAGTGATGTGTGTATGGTACGTGTAATGTGTGTGTGATGTGTGTGGTACTTGTTATGTGTGTGTGATGTGTGTATGGTACTTGTTATGTGTGTGTGATGTGTGTGTGGTACTTGTAATGTGTGAGTGATGTGTGTGTGGTACTTGTAATGTGTGAGTGATGTGTGTATGGTACTTGTAATGTGTGTGTGATGTGTGTGTGGTACTTGTAATGTGTGTGTGATGTGTGTATGGTACTTGTAATGTGTGAGTGATGTGTGTGTGGTACTTGTAATGTGTGTGTGTGGTACGTGTAATGTCTAAGTGATGTGTGTACGGTACTTGTAATGTGTGAGTGATGTGTGTGTGGTACTTGTGATGTGTGAGTGATGTGTGTGTGGTACTTGTAATGTGTGTGTGTGATGTGTGATGTGTGTGTGGTACTTGTAATGTGTGAGTGATGTGTGTATGGTACTTGTAATTGTTGTGTGATGTGTGTGTGGTACTTGTAATGTGTGTGTAATGTGTCTGCATATGGGCCTCGTAATGTGTGAGTGGGTGATGTGTGTGTGGTACTTGTTATATGTTGAGACATTTTATGTAGTTCTCTTCATAGCACAGAAAATATACCAATTTGAATTTACCTAGTTGAAGATCTTTATTGAAATTGTAATAATATTGCATTTTATATGATATGTGTGTATGTATAGGTTAAGACTCATATAAGAATATGTTAAATATTTTTCTTGCTATTACGAAACACTGTTTTTGAAGCTAGAGGGGAAAAAGGAATTGGGGGAAAAAGGCTTCTTTTTCAGAACAACATAACCCTTCTTTAGGTTGGTTTTCAGCGTACAGTATAGTTATTCATCATTTGCACTATGTTTCATCAAACTATGATTAGAATATGAACACTGTGGACATAATGCCTGTATCAGCCCTTTAATTTGTAAGGCTGACAGTTCCCTGTGATTGCTCACTTACGCTTACTTACCCGTGACGTAGTATTTGCTTACTATAGACTTTGTTCATCTAAATAAAGGTTTGCAAATAATCTATAATCTATAGAAGACCTTCTTTTAATTCATTTTTGTTTAGTAATAAGGCTTCCCCTTGGGGTTTGAGTTTAAATGACTGACAAGAAATGTCCCCCAGAATGTAACACCGTCCCCTCTCACTGAGGATGTCATCCACAACAAGGTAACGTGGGGCATCATGCATGCTGCATATGATGCACCAATGCTGCTTATGATGCACCAATGCTGCATATGATTCACCAATGCTGCATGTGATGCACCAATGCTGCATGTGATGCACCAATGCTGCATGTGATGCACCAATGCTGCATATGATGCACCAATGCTGCATGTGATGCACCAATGCTGCATATGATGCACCAATGCTGCATATGATGCACCAATGCTGCATGTGATACACCAATGCTGCATATGATGCACCAATGCTGCATATGATGCACCAATGCTGCATATGATGCACCAATGCTGCATATGATGCACCAATGCTGCATGTGATGCACCAATGCTGCATGTGATGCACCAATGCAGTGCCCGCAAGTGTCTCACCGGCACTTTGTTGGTATGTCATGTCAACTGGGGTCGGCATGACACATAAATGCAGCACGGGTGAGTTACTGGTGCGTTCATGCATCATGTTGACAAGGGCCATGCTGCATTTTAGCACTCGCATTTATTACATGGTAATTAATGAAGTGGTTGTCCTGCATGTTATATGAGGCCATTGTCAGGGGGAGGCTGACATGACACTCCCATTAACATGTAACAGAATAGGAGTTGTCAGGGTTATACTAGCATCAGCAGCCTGACCGGCCGGCACCACTCACACAACAACAATACGCCTCATTCAAAGCCCGTTAGTTGGTCAGTAATGGGATATACAGCTTTGTGCCGTGACAGTCATATTGCTGGGACCAGATAATGTGAATCCGGGTTAATTTCCCCAAAAGGGTACGCATACATCATTTGTGACCCATCATTACGAAATGAGGCACAAGTTGCCAAAAACAAAAGCTATGTTAGCCACATATTCAGATATAAAATAAAATTTATGTTCCAATATATCAGAGCAATTAAATGCTGACAAATATATATCAAATCTATTTAACAAGATTAGCTGAGTCTAAGCAATTATCAAATAACCGAATAAGTCTTTTGGACACATACATCATATTATAGCTCCCGCACCCAAGTTCTAACCAATACAAAAATAGAGCAAAAATCATTGAAATTATCAATTTAGATTTTCTTTTTTTCAGTAATCTAGAAGCAGCCTGTATTTTTATCAATTTGAAACAGAATCGGTAAAATATTCTGACATTATTTAATGACTGCTACCTTAAAACGTGTAATTATGTTAAAAAATGGTACCATTTTGGGCCCAAATCTGGCCACTTTTGCCCCCTTTTGCCCAATTCTGCTTCCATCTTTGGACATTGATATTTCCGCAATGGAAAGAGCTAGGGAGATCCATAATATATCACTGGAAAGGGAATTTAGTTCTTGACAATTCTAATGTAGACACTTTAAAGTGAGTATTTTTTGTGTATTTTTTATTATTTTTTGATTGAAATGAAGGAGACAAAAAAATTGAAATTTCATTTTTCAAACATCACTGTTTCCATGGCAACAAAAATTCCAATTTTTAAAATATATTAATCATATTAAAATAATTAAATTCCTTGTTACAATAGCTTTGCTGTGGTATTTACATGCCTATTGTAGCCCCAATGACTGCAAAATAATCAACAACCGCACATAACATGTTAGGGAAGTATGATACTTTTGGTTGGAACTCGGGCGTGGGAGCTATAAATTTCCTGAAAGCTGCTGGAATGCCCTTTCTATTACTTTTAATAAGAACATTCCAACGTTTGTTGCCATGGCAACCAGAACATTCTATATCCCGTTATCAAACAATATTCCGATTAAAATTGATAAGCTGGGGAAAATGAGTATAATTTACCTAGTGTATGCATGATTGTATTGATAAAAATGGACTTAGGGGTGAATTTCTGTCCCAAGTACCATAATTATTTCCAAATAAATTAACATTCGTTTTTCCAAAAAAAAAGTGAAATGTTATTTTTAAATGTTTTGATGGTTAAATACCTTTGAGGGCCCATATCAAGATTCCAATATGTGGGACTTGTGCCTCATTTTGTAAGAATGGGTCACATTTGGTGCTTAAAAACACTGCCTTATTTTGCTTTACTAGTTTAACTAAGAGGTTTATATTCGGGCTGTCTCCGAATCCCCTTTTGATTCTTTCATTCTCTTTCAAAGAACAAAGTAAGTGTAAGTTTGTAGAAGTCACTGCTATGCCCTGAGGGAATCAGTGATATATATACCTATATATGATGCCCCCAGGGCATTGACCAGTAGTGTAAGTTTGTAGAAGTGAAGGCCATGCCCTGAGGGCATCGATATGTACGGCCCTCGGGACATGAGCCAACGTAACAAGTTGCGTCTTGCTGGTGGGAAGGACTATGAATGCTGTACAGAGGGAGGTCCCCATGTACATGGGAGACACCCTCACTCTGGCCCATGCTGTGAGCCTTATTTTGGGAGTTGTGTGATGTCATGTGATCCATTTGGAAGAAAAAAGATGGCCAACAAGAAGAGACTAAAGGTTACCACAGTTATGTAAGTTATCTGGCCCCTGTGATTTAATAACATAATGATACGATTTAAACAGTGCAAATATTGAAATAACCAAAATTCACCGCACCATAGGGGTAATTCTATATTACATGCTTTTGCATTTTTTCAAATTTTTTTTTTTGGTTAAGGCACCATTACATCTAAATGTTGGTGTATAACTAGCAATCTATAGCTCCTTATACACTGATTTGCCACCTGCAAACTCTAGGATAGTACCACATTGTTACATGATAGCATAAATGGTAAACTATACTTAGATGATCGGCCCTATTCCTAGATTTTGATCAATTGTACCATCATGACCATTATTCTCCATCCCTCCTCCAGGGTCCCCCATCCCTCCTCCAGGGTCCCCCAACCCTCCTCCAGGGTCCCCCAACCCTCCTCCAGGGTCCCCTATCCCTCCTCCAGGTTTCCCCCACACCCCTCATTCAGGATCCCCTATCTCTCCTCCAGGGTCTCCTACCCCTCCTCCAGTGTCCCCCATCTCTCCTCCAGGGTCCCCCACCCCACCTCCATCTCAACCCTTCCCCTCCTGCAGGTCCCCTATTCCTCCCCTATTTGTACCTCACGGGTTCCCCATCCCTCCTCCAGTCTCCTGCATCCCCATGCATTACACACCCACTGATGGTATCAGATGCTACCTCCAGGGTGACTCTAGAAACCTTTCTTAAGGCTGACCATCACTCCCAGGTCTTGATCCTGCTTGATCACCATCTCTGTGTCCCTCTATTTCTTTTATACCTCCAGGGTCTTATGCATTCCTCCAGGTATTCCAATTTTACCACATGGTCTTAATCCTTCTGCCATTATGCCATATACCTACCTATCTAAAGGTAGTTTCCCACCTTTGGCATCACTAAATGTGCTAAGACACCCTACATTGTGATAGTCTGCCTGTCAGCAGAGAGCCAGTCCCAAATCACAGTTTCATATACCAGATGGACTCCCCATATCCAACATTTCAAATCTATTTTTCTCAACTTTTAATCAAGTTATAAACAAAAATAAAACTGATTTGGAATACCTATAGCATACTGCAACAGATATAACAGGAGTTAAAATTGTTTTAGGGTTTAATTTATTTTTGGCCTGTTTCTATCGTAGTGATACGCAGCGGGCTTACCAAATGGCAGTACGGTCACTAACTTGTCCGCCCACCTGCCCATTGTCACAACAACTAAGTACCACTAGGCAGCAATCTGGTCACAAGCCACAGGTAGACGTGTGCTCAGACTGTACTGTGGTGTCGGGTCTGAGACCGGTGAGTCTGAGACCGGTGAGTAGACGTGTGCTCAGACTGTACTGTGGTGTCGGGTCTGAGACCGGTGAGTCTGAGACCGGTGAGTAGACGTGTGCTCAGACTGTACTGTGGTGTCGGGTCTGAGACCGGTGAGTCTGAGACCGGTGAGTAGACGTGTGCTCAGACTGTACTGTGGTGTCGGGTCTGAGACCGGTGAGTCTGAGACCGGTGAGTAGACGTGTGCTCAGACTGTACTGAGGTGTCGGGTCTGAGACCGGTGAGTCTGAGACCGGCGAGTAGACGTGTGCTCAGACTGTACTGTGGTGTCGGGTCTGAGACCGGTGAGTCTGAGACCGGTGAGTAGACGTGTGCTCAGACTGTACTGTGGTGTCGGGTCTGAGACCGGTGAGTCTGAGACCGGTGAGTAGACGTGTGCTCAGACTGTACTGTGGTGTCGGGTCTGAGACCGGTGAGTCTGAGACCGGTGAGTAGACGTGTGCTCAGACTGTACTGTAGTGTAGGGTCATATATGAAACAACAGTAGCATGGTCTTGATTTAGAGCCTGGTCATTTTCACTGCTCAGGGACACCGGGAAATTTAGTGGTGTCCTAAATTTTGAATGTAAATTGTGAAGTAAAAATTGGTTATCCACAGCAGAAAAAAATTAAGCATGGTCTCCATTACTTATAAAAAAGAACTCCCAGAGATCCAAAAAATAAAAAACTGATGTCTGAACTAATTGAATTTTTGTTGTGATAAGGAGTTATATGCTGTGAGCAGGATCCAATTGATTTACACCATCTATTCCTTTTCCCAGATATTACACAATGGTAATCATATGCATGCATAATAAGCTTGAGGAGAAGGGCCAAAAGTCCAGACCTCATTATTACAATTTAAAATGGCTGTCAAATCTAAACCGCTTGACCAATCTGCCCCATTTAAAAAGTGTTTTTCTTCATTTAGCATTGTCAATCAATCTGATTGGTTTCCACATCTCCAATAATAATATCTTCAAACTCCCTGGGATACCTCCTACTGCTACAAGGGTTAGGACCTAATTTGGGGTCGATTTTTATACTCCAGTTACACAACATATTTGTGTTCATAATAACCATATAAATATGTTTGTACCTTTTAAAATTATTCTGATAATTATAAATGCAGCAAATATAGAGAAAACCAGGTCAGGGGGCTCCTCTCTATAATAGTGACGGGTCCCCTGACCCATTCTGACCTAGTTTTCTCTATATTTAATGCATCTGTAAATAAAGGAATCATTTTTAAAGCTACACACGTATTTGTATGGACATTATGAACACTAATAGGTTCTGTAAATGAAAAAAAAACAAAAAACAAAAAACAATCTAGCTCCTAACCCATCTTTAAGGGCCCTTGCGGTTTATAACATTGGGTATGGTGGGTCAATCCTAGCTAATCCTACAACGGTGTTACCAAAAATATTCACAAGGTGATTACTATAAAAGAAACAGCAGTTGGTGTACATTTTGTAGTAACATTTATTGGTCTGTTAGTCCATAACTCTACAACATTGTAACGCGTAATGATGTCGTGGCCCATTGTAAGATGGGAGTCTTAGCCGTCCCCTCACTGTAAGTCACCCGTCTACGTATAACACTGGACGGGGCTGTGAGTTATAATACAGACATCACATGGAAGTAGCACACCGTGACTGTTAGTAACGTGTCATCCCTCCCATACGTGGTATAAATATCTGTTATACATCACACTGGTGTATCAGGGTTGTTAAACATGGGACATGAAACTTGAAGTATCCAGGATGAAACTTTCATATCAAATTTGGGTCCTAGTGGAAGAAATGCAATACAAGTGAACTAGGTTAAAGTACAATCTACATTTTGTATCTGCCTTAAATTCCTGCACGAGTTACAAGCGAACCAATCTCCAGTGCGGGTTATACAATTTCCCCAAACTCTACCTGATGTGGGTTATACCCGGGATAGTAATGTACATATAAAACACAAGGTGCAATGTGGGTCTCAAACCTGATAACACTTTGTGGTAAATTCAGCTGCAGAAAGTTGTCAGTTGTAAGATGCTCAAGTTGTAAATTCATTCTACTCATGATAACCATCTGGGGTAGGGGTCAATGATCTGCTAGCCCATACTTGTATACTGTGTAGGCTGCTAGCCCATACTTGTATACCGTGTGGGCTGGTAGCCCATACTTGTATACTGTGTAGGCTGCTAGCCCATACTTGTATACCGTGTGGGCTGATAGCCCGTACTTGTATACCGTGTGGGCTGATAGCCCATACTTGTATACCGTGTGGGCTGGTAGCCCATACTTGTATACCATATAGGCTGGTAGCCCATACTTGTATACCGTGTGGGCTGGTAGCCCATACTTGTATACCGTGTGGGCTGGTAGCCCATACTTGTATACCGTGTGGGCTGGTAGCCCATACTAGTTAGACACATAGATCTGGTTTCTGGGTGCATGGTTATGTAAGTTATATACAGGGAATGTATGACACTTTAAACTCATGCAGGACAGAGTGCTGACTGTGTACCTGACAGGTTCACTTGTGACAAGTGGCACGTTTCCTACTTCTGATGTACTCGTCTCCCTCATGGGGATCCCGTCCGGTCCACACAACTTGTAAATGACCGGGCTGCATGATTCAGCATGTGGCGCTTAAATAGCTTAAATAACCTAGGTACACCTGTCAGGCTGATATGTGTGTGGTGTAGCTGTCAATGTGAGGAGGTGTATTGTGAAGACGGCTAGCACAGCCACACATCCAGCACCACAACCACCTTACATCTTCTTGGTAACAAACATGATATGTCTCTTGGTAAATATACATTTCATGGTAAACCATTCATTTTGATAACAATATGGATAATTCTTATCCAAATATAAGATGGCAAACATAAATCTCAAAGATGAGGCATTCTGTCATTAAGTAGATAACACACACCTCCCCCTCTCCATGTCACTACCTGCACCCTATACTGTGAGCTAACACACACCTCCCCCTCTCCATGTCCCTAGATATCACTACCTGCACCCTATACTGTGAGCTAACACACAACTCCCCCTCTCCATGTACCTAGATATCACTACCTGCACCCTATACTGTGTGTGACTCCTAGATGACACCCAGCTCCCTGTACATGTACTGGGTGCAGGTTGGTCGGTAACAGGCTGTACCCAATCCCTTCCCCTGTTTACATTGTCCTTTAAACTGCATTCATGCATCATTACGATGGTTGTGGACATAGCTCTGTATAAGACTGCACCAGGCACCAATCTCAGATGAACGTGAAACCCGGCATGTGTCTCACAGCATCTACAATAAGTGTGGCGGGGCTCCTCAACAAGACCCAAGGTGAAGGTTTATGTCTGAACGCTTGGTGTATCGGGGAAGCTGAACGCTGAGTGTGAGTTGGGGCTGGGTGTGTGGAAGCTGCAGTCTGGGTGTGGGGTCTTCAGGTCCATCACCGAGACTTCTGTTTGGACACCAGCTTCTTCTTCTTCTTGATTCTGAAAGACGAGGAGATTGGCATCAGTTTTACAAGTTTGGCCAAGGTTATGGTCAGAAAGAGGTTTCAATGCTGTGTCAGAGACGTATCTCAACACGCTGTCAGAGGCGTATCTCAACACGCTGTGTCAGAGACGTATCTCAACACGCTGTCAGAGACATTTCTCAACACGCTGTCAGAGACGTATCTCAACACGCTGTCAGAGACGTATCTCAACACGCTGTCAGAGACGTATCTCAACACGCTGTCAGAGACATTTCTCAACACGCTGTCAGAGACGTATCTCAACACGCTGTGTCAGAGACATATCTCAACACGCTGTCAGAGATGGATCTAAACAAAGAAAACTATCTCAAACAGCCCAAAATCTAGCTAATTTTATGTTTACCTCCTGTTGCCATGGTAATACATACATTTGTATTTCTAGACTTTAAACATTCTCAGGAAATGGAAAATCTCTTTCGCTGATGATGATGTGTTGATGAGTCAAAACGCTGATATTTACGCTCATTTCCACTTTAATTTTACCAACAAACTGCTTGGAGAAAAATGGAAATAAATGTCAAGCGTGAACTTTTTTGGACTGTGTCTGGTTTTATGCAATCTTCACGAAAACATTTTCATCCAACAGGACATTAGGTCTTGCAAATTTTCAATGTTGCAGGACTCGTTACTTTTTTGGAGGACGGGATAGCCACATATCTGATGATTTCTGCATTTTTATTATAGAATAGTTTTGTCCATAAAAAATACAATTTATTTGTAATCATTTATTCCCAAATTACGATAGATCTATAGTTTACACAGTATACTGATCATACATATTTCGCTTTAGATGCCCAACTGAATTCTTCTAGTTCAGAAAAGCCCAACAAGTCTGCTGGACCGGCAGCATTTTAGAAGGACATTCCTACTGTCCTGCATGTTTTTCGCAAAGACTGTTTATGTGATCTCAAACACCTAGATTTAAAAAAAACTATTTTTTCAAATTAACCTGACCATTGCCCTCAATTTAGATAATATCCAGATATCTTAAGGATAATTCAGGGAAACAAGTGGTGGGACCCTGTGGAGATCCTTTGGAAACTCACTGACCCTATTGATGACATAGCCAATGGTTCATAACTATAGTATAGAATGTTCCATTTGGATGATATGTTGGTTATTCAATTCCTAAGTTATCATAGAAATTATATTGATAACCAACTCTGATATCTTGACATATCACAGTATGGATATGTCCCCAGCCTATGACTAAATCTGGTGAGGAGTCCATAGATCTTTCTGAATAAATGTCATGTCATTAGGACAGACCTATGTCATTTTCAATGTAAAGATGCCCTTTCTATGGAAGGCTGTAGTATTGCTATGGCTTGGTCAATCACTTCCATATTTGGGTTGAGCATTGAATATATTGTAAATGACCTACAAGAAGTCTCAAGGGGTTTATATGCTGATTTGAGATGCCAGGATTTCGCCTTAATATTTGGTTTATTCCCTCCGTCAGCCCACCTGTCGTTGCGCTCCGCCTTCTTGTCGGCCAGGTGCCCCTTCATGCTGTCCAGCTTCCGCTTGAGTTTGTCGGCCTCGGTGCTGCGCCCCGCCAACTCCAGCTCCTCCAGGCGGTACAGCAGGCCGTCCTGCTCCTCCTGCAGGGTCTGTATGGTGGTGTACACGTCCTGGTAGTCCTCCTGTGTGTGGGTATGTACAGCATTAACACATACAGATATAGGGTATAGTTAACACACATACAGGTATACAGGGGGTACTGGGGGGGGGGGGTGTAGGGTCTGTATGGTGGTCTACACGTCCTGGTAGTCCTCCTATGTATAGAGTATTAACGCAGGTTGATCCAATATAATACACATATTGATATGCATAACCATAAAACCCAACCAAGTAACCAAATTTTGGTATTTACTTTTCATTTATATTTTCTCTCAAAGTTAATGGTCGGCTTAAGCCGCAGATTTAATTAGACTTTGTTATCATGAAAACGTTTTTCAAGAGTATTTTCTCCAAGGCAAGGCTTCACGGTGTATGAGATGCAACAAGGGACAAACTCGCTAAGACATACACAGCAATGCTACCAACTAGTGGTGCCACCTAGAGGATAGATCTGGAAACTGATTAAGAAATATGAGCTTATTAAGAGTACATGTAAAAAGGGTGGCGTCTAGTTATGGGTGAGTTTGTCCCTACATGATTAACACAGAGCTGTCCAGCTGCCGCCTGCAGCTCACGCTGTAACAGTCTGCAAAGACGCCAGTCCCAGAAGGCGCTATAGACACCAATGGTACTGCCCGCCTGCAGCTCACGCTGTAACAGTCTGCAAAGACGCCGGTCCCAGAAGGCGCAATAGACACCAATGGTACTGCCCGCCTGCAGCTCACGCTGTAACAGGCTGCAAAGACGCCGGTCCCAGCAGGCGCTATAGACACCAAGGGTACTGCCCGCCTGCAGCTCACGCTGTAACAGTCTGCAAAGACGCCGGTCCCAGAAGGCGCAATAGACACCAATGGTACTGCCCGCCTGCAGCTCACGCTGTAACAGGCTGCAAAGACGCCGGTCCCAGCAGGCGCTATAGACACCAAGGGTACTGCCCGCCTGCAGCTCACGCTGTAACAGTCTGCAAAGACGCCGGTCCCAGCAGGCGCTATAGACACCAAGGGTACTGCCCGCCTGCAGCTCACGCTGTAACAGTCTGCAAAGACGCCGGTCCCAGCAGGCGCTATAGACACCAAGGGTACTGCCCGCCTGCAGCTCACGCTGTAGCAGTCTGCAAAGACGCCAGTCCCAGAAGGCGCTAGAGACACCAAGGGTACTGCCCGGCCCACTCACTCAGCAGGCTAAGGGTTATGTGCTGCATATTAATGGAACGGTAAAGTTGAGTTGGATGCATTAATCAATTAGAAAAAGCTCGGTTATACTTTTGTAATGATTTCTACAGCACCAAATGACATTGAGCTACAAGAAACCTACCTAAAAGAATCTGTCAAAAAGAATTGGGATTACTTTCTCATGTTATACAATTGTTTCCAAAATGGCTTATCAAAAACAAATAAGAAGACAATGTATGCAAATATTCAATGGGTATATAAAGGGGATAGGGTGATGGAGCGCTGAGCTGAGAAGCCTCCCAGCTCCCAGGGGGCACAGAGACCGTGTACAGAACCCTGCTGTACCCGGGTCATGGGCGGGTGAGCACAGCGTCCAGTGGGGGCAGAGGCGTTCAGTACAGCGGGAGCCAACGGAGACCGGGAGCCTTCTGAGAACGCGGGGGGGGGGGGGTCAACTCCTTAATAAAAAGGACAACAAGTAATAGGTGAAATATTCAAGGTAAGTTTTAAACTATTTATGCAAATATTCCATTTCAAGCACCAATAACTTCCCGTATTGATCCCGTGGTAGATGATGGCACTGGGTGACTTAAATACGAAGTCTAACTGACGGATACTTGTATCAACATAGCTGTGCACCATCCCCAGAAGCCACACTGTGCTTACCTTAACTCTAACACAGGGCAGGGTGGGAACTCTGTACAAGTAAGAGGGTGTTGTTTTATACCTAATTGTAGACTTATAGGGCCTTTAAGGGCTTGTCTTGTACCCTTATACCCTGTGCTCCTGTCGCTACCTTTATCCTTACAGCCCGTCTACAACCCTTACACCGTACCATTAAGGTATCACTACGCTAACTGTAACCATACCAGAATGTGGTTCAGGTCCGCGCTCTGTAAATATAAAGATGTAACACACACATGACTACTGCCGTGTCACACACACACATGACTACTGCTATTGCTGTGTGTAGGTCTAACCCACACATGACTACCGCTGTGTGTAGGTCTAACCCACACATGACTACCGCTGTGTGTAGGTCTAACCCACACATGACTACCGCTGTGTGTAGGTCTAACACACACATGACTCCTACTGTGTGTAAGTCTTACGCACACATGACTACTGCCGCGTGTAGGTCTAACGCACACATGACTACAAACAGGTATCACATACCTTGGGATCACTATATTTACAAACATGTATACACCGACGTACCTTGGGGCACTATGTACTGTTCTGAGTACAAACACGTATACACCGACGTACCTTGGGGTTGCCGAGCTCGACGTGGATGAGGATGGCGGCCAGCGGGATCTCCTCACTGTGTCCGTTCTTCAGCGGCACCGAGCGGTAACCTGCGGCAACACGGGGACGGGTGATATGGTGCACTTAGATTTACACTTACACTTCATAAATACGTTTTTGTGGCTACAACTTGGTATTATAAACTGTAAAGGCTAGCATATAAGACTACCTTGCGCTTTAGCCACATCTAGACTGTGGGAATATCCTTGCATAGCTTTCTTTTTTTGTTATGGAGACTTTAGTAGTATCCTGTAGTATACATTAAAAAATTTGCATCAAAAATGCACTCTGACTTTGTCGTGACCCTATGAGCCGCACTAGCAATCTGACGTGGTTACTAGCCCCGGCTTCTACCTGATTTAATAGTAATTCACATACAATATGTTTACTGTAAAAGTGAAGTGATATGATAAGAATTAATGATTAAGATTCTATAAGGGGGTTTAGAGAATCAGGAGACATGTAGACTCACCGCTGCGCAGACTATTGACGGGGAAGGAGGCCTGCCCCAGGAAGTTGGGGTCCCCAAAGACGTCCGAGTCGAGGACAGCAAAGTGAATGATGGCCATGTCTGGGTTAATGACGTCAAACACGGCCGACTCCCGCCACACCGGGTTCAGTCCGTTAGCATCTGCAAGTAGCAGTTATGTTGTATGCCAATATAGCAACACTAGTAAGTGCATTACAATGCAGAAATGATAGACCTAGAAAAGGAAGTTATATCCCATCTTTACAAAGCATTTAGCTTATCTTTTGATCTACTGAAAATCTATTTCTATCATTGTTGGGAGGGAAACATAAAGGGACAGTGATATCTTTAGAATTTATGATTTTTTTAAGATATTTGACTAAGTGTGGTTTCATGATTAGTTCTTTGGGGCATTTCAAGGTACCTTCAGCTTGCATGATTTCTACAGTAGCACGGTGTCATGTCTTCTAGCATATGGCACAAAACCACTCATTCTTTACACCAGTGCTATACATGTACACACACACACACTTACTCTTCACTCGTCTGGTGCACTTATACACACACACACACACACTTACTCTTCACCCCAGTGGTGTACTTGTTAAACTTGGAGTCGTAGGCACAGCCGTGCACCTCTATCTCTACGAAGGAGCTGGGGATGTCGCGGCCTCGGCGCGGCAGGTGTCGGGCCCCGATCACCTGCAACGTACATGTTCAGAACGTGGTTAGGGACCTGGGTAAATAACAACTGACCCTCAGCCATACAGACACTGCCGGGACGGGGCAGGTGTTACATCTGATAACCTGCACACAATCAGTATAGAGGAGTAATAACTGATATATCAACATGCACAGGAGTACCTTTTGAATTTTAGATATCAGGCTTGAATACCCAGGGGTTTAAGAAGTCTATAAGATGGTTAGGGCCCTACTATTTGTTTACAAGGTACTACACATCTATCCACCTACAGAGGGATAGTCACAGTAGCCATTATCATGTTGGGATGGGATTGTGATGCACTGTGATACAGTAATATCATGTTACTAAAGCATCTGAAAATAAGCCTCATGTCGTTTCCTAAATTCCCGGGGGAAAATAAAAGTACATAAAAGTTACATGGGTAAAAGACTCACTGTGATGGAGATACTGAGGGGTTCCACACTGTCTGCGTGACTTTGTTTCATCGGGTCGAAGTCCCTCTTTGTCATAATGTCCGGCTTCAGCACGTAGCCACACCTACAACACGACAAACCCTGAGGTCATGGTGAGGTCATACTCCCAGTCCGTCTGCTAGAGACTTACATGGAGACCCTGGCATTCATTGTAATGACAATTGATGTGTCCATATACTACTGACTTCCCATGTGTGATAGCCTGGCACCACTTATAATGTACATATACTACTGACCACCCATGGGTGATAGCCTGGCACCAATTGACATGTCCATATACTACTGACTACTGTTTAAGCACCAATTGACATGTCCATATACTACTGACTACTGTTTAAGCACCAATTGACATGTCCATATACTACCGACTACTCTATAAGCACCGATTGACATGACCATATATACAACTAACTATGCTTCATCAGGGTGGAAGGGTTGTAGCCTGGCAGTACCTATGCAGGGTGGCCGACAGTAACCATACAGTCCTACAGCACGAACCCAGGTGCATACCTAGTGGATACACCAGTTCATACTTCTCCAGTTGAGGTTGAAGACACAGGTTACAGTGTGAGTGAGTGACTTACCCTCCATTATTCAGGAACCAGCCCTGGTTGAGCTGCATCGGCAGATCTGAAACACAATGTTACCTTACATGAAAATGGTTGCTAAAAGTAATATTGATTAATTTATAGTTTAAACCATAGCTGTGGCCAGAAGACAGGCCTTGTCTGATAGTTTACCTGGCCTGACTAGCAATTGGCAATGAGACCGTACATGATTACAGCAACACTGGTATTGGCTTGGTGTTTGTCAGCTTGAGTTCCCAGGAGAACTGACCTGGAGTCTGGAAGTTGAGTGCCACCATCTGGCAGCCGGCGGTCCACATTGGGGTGGGGTCATAGTTGGAGGAGTCGATGCGCTTCCCCTTAGGGTAGACACGTGAAAACTGGCGCTGGTTGTACTTGTTGAGGGTCTGAGAATGCTTACGTCCTGCCCACTTCTCTGCCTTGGTCTCCGCTAGTGACGACATCTCATAAGGAGGGCCCCCTGTAACAATAATAATAATAGTATTATAACTCTGCCTTGGTCTCTGCTAAGGAGGACATCTCATACGGAGGCCCCCCTACAAGAACAACAGTATTATGAAACTGCCGAGGTTTCTCCTAACAACGTCTTCTCATAGGGTTGGCGAACTGTATTAATAACAACTTTCATTACACGGTGGTATGGCCTTCTCTATGCTAAGCCTATGGGAGCTCCGTACTCCATGGCCTCCAAATCTATTGATTTTCTTCATTTAAAGACTGTAGGGCCATGTATTAAACACAAAACTCCACTTATTAACATACATGCACATCATACATCACTTGTTGATCACTAAGGCATGACCCAGCTTCAACTCGTGAAGTATGATGTGCATGTATGTCAATGTTTTGTCTATATATTTCTCTCTCTCTCTTTACAACTGCCAGGGACAGGCCTTCAGCATACAGAGTGAGGACCATGGACACCCAGCAAAGTGGCGTGGATGCAAGCATCTAGATGTAATTCATGTTACATAAATATTCACATCGTATATGATCATATCGTACATAATATTGATTTGAAAACAAATATTTACACAAATTATTCATAAGGATACATCTTATTGATGCCCCCAACCTGAACCTACCTTTCTTGGGGTCGAAGTCAACAGTCTGGCAGTAGACAACCAGGTCAGACAGCTCCAGCGACAGCCGCATCTTCTTGGCCATCTCCGTTCTCTTATTCTTCGTCACTTGCTGTAAATTACAAAATTTGAAGATTAGAACCACAGAAACATTCAGTAGGTATGCATTATCTTTGAAGTACTGGTACTTTGGTCAGTAAGTGATAGAACAAGTAGAAACTCTTTACCTGGAGAGCTTACAATTGGTATAATTCTACTACAGCTTGGTTGACCCTATGTTGTGCTGTGAGCTGTGTTATAGACTCCCGGATGTGGTGCGCACACTCCTTGTGTTTGTATGTATGTGTGTGTATGTGTGTGTGTGTATGTGTGTTTGTGTGTGTGTGTGTGTGTGTGTGTGTATGTGTGTGTGTCTGTGTGTATGTATACTTACCCGTGCTGTGAGTTGTGTGATAGACTCCCGTATCTGGTCGGCCCACTCCTTGTGTTTGTATGTATGTGTGTGTGTGTGTATGTATGTATGTGTGTGTGTGTGTATGTATGTTTGTATGTGTGTGTGTGTGTATGTATATGTGTGTGTGTGTGTGTGTATGGACCCTTACCCTAGCCGTGAGTTGTGTGATGGACTCCCGTATCTGGTCTGCCCACTCCTTGTGTTTGTATGTATGTGTGTGTGTGTGTGTGTGTATGTATGTGTGTGTGTGTATGTGTGTGTGTGTATGTGTTTCTGCCCATAACTGGGGACTCGAATTAGAAAAATCACCTTAGAACCGGGGACTTGAGACTTAACTGGGGACTTGACCGAGTCCCCACTTAATTGAGACCTGTTTTGGGAAGGAAATAGCTTTGTGATACCTAAAAATCGGTTTCGGCAAAAGTCCCCAGTTGCAATGAAATATCCACCACTTTTCATACTCAGACACTGCCATACACCAAAGGATGCTGAGTACCCAGTTCCAGGTGGAATTCCCGATAGGAAATGACCTTGGAACCGGGGACTTGAACGTTAACCGGGGACTTGAGTCCCCACTTGATTGAGACATCACACACTGCCACACACAGAAGGCTGCCGAGTACCCGGTTCCAGGTCGAATTCCCGATGCTATACCAGACATACAAGTAACCAATATGGCCGCTCACACGAGTGATATTATGTTTTTAGAAGTCCAGACAATGCAATCAGTAGTGTTGCAGAGCTCCCAAACCCGTCCCAAGGCATGGTCCCCAGTTGCCAGCACATATCCTGAGTCCCCAGTTCCCGGCATAAACATGTATAGGTGTGTATGTATGTATGTGTGTGTGTATGGACACTTACCCGTGCAGTGAGTTGTGTGATGGACTCCCGTATCTGGTCGGCCCACTCCTTGGCCTCCTCGGGCGTCCAGCACGCAACCTCCACCGACCTGCCCTCTGTGGTCGTAACCCGGAACCGGTTTGGGAAACGTTCATCTGTCTTTTTTACTGTCACTGAAAAAAGAAATAGATAGATCTCAGAAAGTTGATGCAGATTCAGCGTTCTACTTTTACAACAATTGTATACTTGATTTCGAATGCATGAGGTAACAGCTGTAGCTAAGGTGTAGAAGTCTCAGAATATATCTATACACCAATCAATCATTTTCGGCCTGTGTCTGCACCATACATGTGCATGGTAGAGACACAAGTCTATGTTCTAGTACAACTGTTATACAGAGTTCTTACCTGTCTAAGTGTACAATATTATAATCCACATGCTATTTCTTACCTACAGAGCAGCCCTTGAGCAGGACCTCCCCTTTCTGCAGCGCCCCGAGGGACGACTCATCCTCTGGTGGAGCCTCCAGCTCCTTCACGTAGGAACACGGGAACCAGCACTGCTTCTTCTCCCCCAGGTCCCCACGCCACCTGAACACATAGTATACATATAGAGGTTATAGACGTTATAGTATAGGCCTACACATACATGTACAGTACAGACCTACAGTATTTGATGTAGAATATGTAACTTAGACCACAGATTAACTAGTACGTACCAGCTGTCCTCGTAGACCTTGTTGACGTTGCTGATGATCTGGTCCTTCTTGAAGGACAGCTCTGTGTCTGATCGTGCTGTGTAGTCGTAATGGGCCTCTGCATACACCTGTACACAAGGACACAAAGCTACTGTTACACTGACACACAGTAACAGACACATACTGCTACATAAGGTACTGGGTAACATACACACTTACTGCTACATAAGGCACACAGTAACAAACACATACTGGACACAAGGACACAAAGCTACTGTTACACTGGCACACAGTAACAGACACATACTGCTACATAAGGACACAAAGCTACTGTTACACTGGCACACAGTAACATACACATACTGCTACATAAGGACACAAAGCTACTGTTACACTGACACACAGTAACATACACATACTGCTACATAAGGCACACAGCAACATACACATACTGCTACATAAGGACACAAAGCTACTGTTACACTGGCACACAGCAACATACACACATACTGCTACATAAGGACACAAAGCTACTGTTACACTGGCACACAGTAACATACACATACTGCTACATAAGGCACACAGTAACAGACACATACTGCTACATAAGGCACACAGTAACAGACACATACTCTACCCAAAGCTACTGTTACATAGACAGTACACAGTAACATACACACATACTGCTGGAAGAGTTGTCTGTTATATAAGTGTGTTAATGTGTGGTTATCTGGTAAAATATCTGTCTGCAGTTTGTTCTGTCTGTGTAGAATCAACTGTACAGGAATCACTACAGCCCATAACACCTCTGCAGCCTCTATCACTGTTATTACTGCATGTGTCTGCAGCCTCTGTCACTGTTATTACTGCATGTGTCTGCAGCCTCTGTCACTGTTATTACTGCATGTGTCTGCAGCCTCTGTCACTGTTATTACTGCATGTGTCTGCAGCCTCTATCACTGTTATTACTGCATGTGTCTGCAGCCTCTGTCACTGTTATTACTGCATGTGTCTGCAGCCTCTATCACTGTTATTACTGCATGTGTCTGCAGCCTCTATCACTGTTATTACTGCATGTGTCTGCAGCCTCTATCGCTGTTATTACTGCATGTGTAATAGTAAAGAAGACAGTTGTGCTCTTGAGTTATGCATATAGCTATATAAATACAAATGCAAAGAGTTTTACTCTTCAACATAACTTGATACAAAAGTTGGCTAACTCACGTCAGATGTGAAGTCGGTGGGGTCGATGTAGTAGTAGCCGGAGTAGATGGAGTCGTCTATCTCCTGAAACAAGACACACCATTATTACTGAGTTGTACACATCATGAATGTATTATTCGTTTAACTATGTGCGCTTTCTTTCTTTATAGATGAAAAGAAAGAAGAAAATATTTTTCTCTTTCAACAAATGTTTGCTTACCCTGTTTTTAGACCAGGTTAAGGGTATTCACCTTATATCTTTGGCTAATATAGTAATTCCCCTCATCCCTCAGACATATGCGACCAGGTTTTGTTTACAAACAAAAGTGCCCCTCTGAAGGAGTTTGGATTAGGGTTAGGTTGAGGTTACTGACCAGGTGCTGGCAACTCCTTAAAATGACTATACCAGCAACTTTTGAACCTGTAGTCATTTTTCACCCTGGCTCATGAAGCCATTGTGGAAAATGACCCTGCTCTTAAATCATAGTAAGTGTCTTTTTGTAATGGATATTTCAGATATTTGCCTTCACTTTTCAATTGTGAAATCATCATAAATGGAAGGAGAACTATAAGTATTAGCAATTTAGTATTTCAAAATATCTCCCAATGATTTTCAAAGTAGTATACTAAATACTTGCACCAGACATGAGAGAGAGTAGCTCTCTGTGCTCAGAAGAGTGCAAATGAGACTGGTGTGCCAAATTTGTGACAGAAAAAAAGCACCCAATCAGTAGAACCACAATATAATCTGGTAAAATCCGGGAGAACTTTGGTACCAGAAGTATAGCAGCTGAGAAAACTGAATTTTAAATTATATTTGTATGTGTATTCTTTACTAACACACAAGAAAGGCCTAGAGGGAGGTGTATTCAATGGGATTACATAACCAGCAGAGGGGTAATGCAGCCCCAAAAATGAAACTGCCTTGAGCATTCACACCTTGGGAGGTGGAAGGGGTGGGGGGTAATGTGGAGGCAGGCATGGAGAGAAATGGCCCCGGCTTCATAAGTCTTTGCAGGGTCATTTCCTGGTCATTGCTTAGACCTGCTCACCCCTCCCAGGTTCTGGTTACATACAGGTTATTGGGTGAGGGTTACTAGCTACATATAACTCACCCCTCCCAGGTTCTGGTTACATACAGGTTATTGGGTGAGGGTTACTATATAACTCACCCCTCCCAGGTTCTGGTTACATACAGGTTATTGGGTGAGGGTTACTAGCTACATATAACTCACCCCTCCCAGGTTCTGGTTACATACAGGTTATTGGGTGAGGGTTACTATATAACTCACCCCCCCCAGGTTCTGGTTACATACAGGTTATTGGGTGCGGGTTACTATATAACTCACCCCCCCAGGTTCTGGTTACATACAGGTTATTGGGTGAGGGTTACTATATAACTCACCCCTCCCCAGGTTCTGGTTACATACAGGTTATTGGGTGAGGGTTACTATATAACTCACCCCTCCCCAGGTTCTGGTTACATACAGGTTATTGGGTGAGGGTTACTAGGTACATACAACTCACCCCCCCCAGGTTCTGGTCACATACAGGTTATTGGGTGAGGGTTACTATATAACTCACCCCTCCCAGGTTCTGGTCACATACAGGTTATTGGGTGAGGGTTACTATATAACTCACCCCTCCCAGGTTCTGGTCACATACAGGTTATTGGGTGAGGGTTACTATATAACTCACCCTCCCAGGTTCTGGTTACATACAGGTTATTGGGTGAGGGTTACTATATAACTCACCCCTCCCAGGTTCTGGTCACATACAGGTTATTGGGTGCGGGTTACTATATAACTCACCCCCCCCAGGTTCTGGTCACATACAGGTTATTGGGTGAGGGTTACTAGCTACATATAACTCACCCCTCCGACACGTGCCACCAGGTTCTGATTACAGGGGTAGCGTAGTTTCATCTTCCTGTAGAGCGGGGTCTTCCTGTAGTAGTCCACGAGCTCCTCTAACGACTCAAACAGCGCGTTCCCCACCGCGTACAGTCCCTCTGAGTCCTGGTTAAAGCGGCAGTGCTTCACCTTACCCTCCGCCCTGTGTGAACAACACATACAGTCACAAACACAGATAAACAGCCACAGACACAAACAAACACAGTCATGGTTAAAGCTGCAGTGTTTCACTTTGCCCTCCACAAACACAGGCCTTTCATATCAGACAAAAATATAGCATTGCATGTGGACATTGTTTACATCAAAATCCTTGGCCATGACAGCTTGTTTAGCACAATAAAGCTTTCTACAATAAACCTGATTCATTCATGGACATTAAATAGCCAAACACACATGTGTGTACATACTTGGTAAAGAATGTAGACCAGGAGAAAATAGACTGGACGCCCATGGTGATATAAACAAGTATGTTCAGACTATGGTAAAGTACGCGAGACAAAAACGGGCCATGATCACAATAATTTAAATCAACCTTTGATAGCTCCTAAGGTTGATTATAATTGTACCTACCCCCCCCCCGACATTGACCCAAGGAATTAAATGGTTCTATTGGTTTGTTGCTGATGTGGCTGGTTGCCTAGCAACAGATATTCTAATTGCTTAACTGCCTAGCAACACACAATTCTAGGCTCCTGAGGTTGTTTATAATCATACCTACCCCCCTTAATATGGACCCAAGGTATTCAATGGTTCTATTGGTTTGCTGCTGATACAGCTGGTTGCCTAGCAACAGCTATTCTAATTGTTTATCTGCTTAGCAACACACATTTATATGGTCCTGACGTTGATTATAATCATACCTACCCCTCCCTACCCCCAATATGGATCCAAGGGATTCAATGGTTCTATTGGTTTGTTGCTAATGCAGCTGGTTGCCTAGCAACGGCTATTCTAACTGTTTGTCTGCCTAGCAACATACATTTCAATACCCCCCTAACATGGACTCAAGGAATTCATAGGAACTGCCATATTTGAAATAATATCATCCTTCCCCCTTCAAACATACCAACCATGTAGACGTTATATTCCTTCAAATGCAAGAATTACGGTTGTTGCTGTGTTTAAAAATGCCTAAGGCATTTTTTTAAGGTGGCAACAACCACAATTCTTGTTTAAAACCACTTGAGCTGAAGCTGCCATCTTGATACAGTTGTTTTCATTATTCACACTGACTGCCCCCATTATTGACATCCTACAAACAAGGTGTCTCACCTGAAGCTGATGGCGTAGCTGCCCTCCTCGTCACGTTTACGGATGAGGAAGGTCCCGTCGTAGGGAATGGTGGCCAGCATGTCAAACGCACCCTCACGCGACTTCTTCTCGTGGTACCACCTGGAAACATGTACATGCATCAACCATTAACCACACACAGCACACCCACATACAGGCACATAGAGCACATAACACACCCACATACAGGCACGTAGAGCACATAACGCACACATAACGCACACATAACGCACACATAACGCACACACAACGCACACATAACGCACACATAACGCACACATAACGCACACATAACGCACACATAACGCACACATAACGCACACATAACGCACCCACACATAACACACCCACAGATAACACACCCATAATACACCCACACATAACACACCCACACATAACACACCCACATACAGGCACGTAGAGCACATAACCCACCCACATACAGACACATAGAGCACACAACACACCCACATACAGGCACATAGTGCACACAACACACCCACATACAGGCACGTAGAGCACACAACACACCCACATACAGACACATAGAGCACACAACACACCCACATACAGACACATACAGCACATAACACACCCACATACAGACACATAGAGCATATAACCCACCCACATACAGGCACATAGAGCACATAACCCACCCACATACAGGCACATAGTGCACACAACACACCCACATACAGGCACATAGAGCACACAACACACCCACATACAGACACATACAGCACATAACACACCCACATACAGACACATAGAGCACATAACCCACCCACATACAGACACATAGAGCACATAACCCACCCACATACAGACACATAGAGCACACAACACACCCACATACAGGCACGTAGAGCACATAACACACCCACATACAGGCACGTAGTGCACACAACACACCCACATACAGGCACGTAGAGCACACAACCCACCCACATGCAGGCACGTAGAGCACATAACCCACCCACATACAGACACATAGAGCACATAACCCACCCACATACAGACACGTAGAGCACATAACCCACCCACATACAGGCACGTAGAGCACATAACACACCCACATACAGGCACATAGAGCACACAACACACCCACATACAGACACATAGAGCACACAACACACCCACATACAGGCATGTAGAGCACATAACACACCCACATACAGACACATAGAGCACATAACCCACCCACATACAGACACATTTCATGGTGTCATGGCGTCATACAGGTGAGACGTGAGAGAGGCCGCTGCGCCTAAATTACCAAATAGGACACCAACACACTGGAGTAGGAGTACCAACTCTCGTATAAAAGGAGTATAAGAGTACCAGGACTCTCGAGGAGTACCTTTTATGAATCTCTGGTGTTTTTAAAGCAAATTTTGGAGGAATTACGAACCACCGGTATTGCCACCACTGCACACCGCATAGTGGATACCTACCCCGGCCTCAACATGGCGGGCATAGCAGAGGGACTGAAGGACCTACCTGAGGGCGTCGAGAAAGCAGTCCAGGAGCTATTTAATAGACCCACCACCCGTCAGAGCGCCAAGGATGATGAACTACAGAAAATAAGTACAATTTTATCTTATTTATTGCACTCGGTGCAAAAGGGCTTTGAAAATCAACCTGACGTAACTGCAATCCAAAAATCTGTCGAATTCACCCAAAATGAAGTTGAAGGGCTTCAAAAAATTGTTGGGGAACTTCAGGCTGATATGGCGAAACTTAAAGTACGCAATGAAGAACTTGAGTTGGCACAAAGA
The DNA here is from genome assembly GCA_947462335.1 of Harmothoe impar. NCBI lineage: Eukaryota > Metazoa > Annelida > Polychaeta > Phyllodocida > Polynoidae > Harmothoe > Harmothoe impar. Next base: position 65,024,115 of record OX381720.1, on the reverse strand, counting down.
AGGGCAGATATGGCGCATTGGGAACTCAAGGAAAAAGTAGTTAACATTGATCAGCAAACTAGAAACCGTCAACTACTAATTGAAGGAGTACCAATGGTAGAGGGAGAGTCACCAATAACAGTGGTTTGTGATGTCTTAACGCAAATAACTGGGGACTTTTCTGTGAATGACATTAACAAGGCAACACGTGTGGGCCCTAAAGGCCAAAACCCAAGGCAATTGTTGGTCATTTTTCGGACAATTAGTGCCCGTGATAGGATCCTGCGGGCAAAAAACAAACTGAAGGACAAAGATGAGTTAAAATCAGTGTATATTAATCATGACGACTGCCCGGAAGTAAAACAGCAAAAATCTGACGTGAGGACGATCATGAAAATTGCAAATAGGGCCCGTATTGAAGTACAACCAAGGGGCAGGGGGGTACTTTATGAAGGTAAATACTACCCACACTACAACCTGGGAGACCTCCCCCCTGAGTTAAGCCTTGAGAATGCCCGTACACGTACTACCACACACTTTGTAGCATATCATTCACCCCAGTCGCCACTGTCAAACATGCACCTATGTGAGATCAGGTCAGACGCAAAAACATTCAATTCAGTCGAGCACGCGGTAAGCTATGACAAGGCAGTGTTTGCAGGTGTAGCACCCCATAAACTGCGGGCCATCAAGGACGTGGAGTGCCCCTTCAAAGTAAAGGCGCTTGCCAAAGAGATCCATTGCCCAGCCTGGGATGCTAGAGAGGAAGGGTCAATCGAACACTTTAATATATTAAAGTATGAACAGAACAGATATCTGGCTGAGATCCTAATGAAGACGGAGGATAAGAAATTGTATGAGACGACAATTTGCCGGAAGTGGGGAACCGGAAGCTCAATAACTGCCCGCTCGCTTAATAATGGACAATTTCCAGGTCGTAACCTAGGTGGGGCAATCCTAGAAAAGGTGAGGGCGGAAATTAGAAGAAACTACTATCCCCATATGCTCGGCCTCAATGGATCACCCCCCCCCCTGCCGCACACACTCAAGCAATAGCAACCCCCCCCCCCCAGTTGGCGCTTGCCACGGAGGGGCGGACAGAAACACCGGCGCCCCATGTGCTAACCCCAGTCATAGTACACACTCAAGCAGTGCAGGCAGTGACCGATGCAATGCAGAGGCATAGCCCTATCACCACCATTAAAATCACCCCCACAGAGCCGATCCAGCTACTACAGGGTCAACAGGCAATCAACATGCTGCAGGCAGTTCATAACGTCGCCCTGCCACAACACTCGTATATAGAGAAAGCCAAGCACGCCGTAAAGGGTATGTTCACTCCAGACCAGGAGCAGTTAAACCACACACCACTTCCACAGCGCCAACACCGACCTGACTCAGCGGTACGCAGACAACTGCTAAACACCCCACAGCCACCCATACAGACTGTATAAGGTAGCTATAATGCCAGTGTGCTAAAACTATTAAACTGTAAATAACAAAATAATTTATTGTGTATATAGCCTAAACTAAGGAACCTGTACAAATAATGGGTAAATCTAAGACTTTGTCCCATTTTTTATCTTATTTCTAGATGAAAATATTAATTGTCTCTGACTCTCGCGGGCGGCAATTAGACAGCCTCCTAGACCACAACAACCAGGACGGTATCACGTACATGGTGGTCCCCTACGACTCACAAGGCTTAAATAGTTTAGCACACAAAGCCATACTGTTGTCAAGAACGAGTGCACCTGATATGATTCTCTTCTTCGGGGGCATATGTGATGTAACACAACGTAACCCTATCACTAAGATTACAACCCTCAAATGGGAAGATAAGGGAATTATCTATGATAATTATGCAACTGTGATGAATACTGTTTTCTATTTAATCAGAAACTCACCAATTACTGCACACTGTAAAGTACTGTTTGCCCCGGTAGTGGGAGTTGATCTGAATAGATGGAACCATATTCGCTCTGAATCCTTTCACCCCCAACAGAGAATGCTCAATGAATCAATTGTTAAGATAAATAGTCTTATAACGAGTTTCAATGAGAGTAACCATATGATCACCCCATGGATACTGCAGACATGCCATGAATCAAAGGGTAGGAATAGGTGGTCCCACCACTACAATGGACTGGCTGAGGGCTGTCACTTTGATGACGACTCACTACAATTTGTAGCAGACGAGATACATAGAGTTATGAAACTAAACAAAACAAGAGCCTCGGTGTATTAAGATAAAAGTAAATGTGACATCGAGTACGGGTATATATGTATATATGGGTCAAGCCGCTGACTTATGTAGGTTTGGTCTTTTCAGGCCATTTTAGCTTTATAAGCCTACAGAATTTAGACTTTTGCTTCAAATGCTTATGTTCTTTGGCATATGTGACAAAACATCCTAACATTTCAGGGGAAAAAATATTTTTGTGTATTGGACCAAGATTTTGTCTTTTATGGCCCCCCGAAGCCAAAAAAGCCCTCAAAAATGACAAAAATGACAAAAATGTCATATTTTACATGCCCCTCATTTAATCTGAGGAATCAATATCCCATCCCAATTAATTTTTTCAATTAGGCCTATGTTATAGTAGATGGATTCAAGAGATTTTACCATGATATGTATCATTTATTTTTTACTGTAGACTTTTTGCTGTGAATTTGTCACTTATTGTCAATCTATGTTATTATATTGGTGTCCTCATAAAGTAATTAAAGAGATTCCACAGCATAACTATTTTACCCCTCATGTTGAGGTAACATGTGGGCCTTATACTGGAAAAAGAAAATTTTCGAAAAAATCCAATCCTCTAGGCTCCAGGGGCAGATGCATATTTGATACAACATAAAAGCATGGAGTAACAATTGCCATTTCTTTCTCTCCTGTGGTTATTTCTGGCTATATATTGAATTATTATGTTCCAAAAGGACTTGTGGTGACAGGGGCTTAGTGCTTGATAGCTATGGTTGATCATCCATTCACCCATGCACACCCAAATGCTTCACTATGACAAATTTGAATCTTGGATGGTGTTACTCCGTGCTTTTAAGTTGCGGTGTTACTCCGTGCTTTTAAGTAGCAGCAGGCAAATCCTCACTAATAATTAACTTCTCTGTGCTCCAGAGGGTGCCTACAACACTCTCAGATCATTTTAATGCTTTATAATCAACAATGCCTCACATATCTAGAATCTGTGGGTATTTTGAAAATTCACCTTGACTTAAAAGCACGGAGTAACTCTCGAAAAAAATAAAGGCTCACAGAAATGCTAATATCCAATATATCTAACTTTTAACTACTTCATTGCTTTGCTACCAACCCTCTTAGATAGTCTGCACCCATAAATGTGGGAATTTCACATTTCTTTTACTATTTATTGTGATATTCTATTAAAAGCACGGAGTAACTAGTGTTACTCCGTGCTTTAAAGTGCTGATATTGGTCATATTCAGGCCCGTACTGTGAAAGGTGGGTGATGGAATGGGCTAAAGTACTAGCTTTACACAAAAGTAGATATGTTGAAGATAATACAGAGTGAGTAACAATAGTATTAGACCCCTTTTGAAGAAGTAGGAGTAAAGCTGGGGAAGGGTGATAAAACTTTTCAATTTTTCCAAAAAATCCAAATTTCACAGGCCCATATCTCAGAATTTATTGATTTTATTATTTCTATCTTTATTGGGGTTAAAGATGTATATTGTGCCATGCTGTAAATGGAATTATTAGTTGCTGTGTTGTATTTGAGAGGAAAATAAGCTGTCCATGTACTTAAAAGCACGGAGTAACAACAAAAAAGCCCACTCATCTTCGCATTGTTATAAAAACTGAACCGCTAGGGTTAGAAGCGTACTGGCGGTGGTTTCATGGAGCCAAGATATATACCTTTCAATAAAATAAACTTATATAAACATATTCTGAGTTTTCTGATTTGTCCTTCCCCAGCTCAATACCTACATAAGTCAGCGGCTTGACCCATATACATACACGTACATCAGTACATACGTGACTGAAATCTTAAAGCCTAAATATGTGTAAGCGCATAACTGATAAAATATATTTGTTGCTGAGTTTGGAGTTTTCCACCAGCCCCCGTGTCTTGATGCACTCTGTAGTTTGAGTATGGAGTTTTCCACCAAAACCTTATTGATTTAAATCATGTGGTCCATTGAAATAAAATGTGGTCTAACATGTATACCTGTGAAGGCTGAGTTGGAGTTTTCTACCGGTCAATCGCTAACACTTAGAAACAGATAGCTCAGTGAGTAATTGTATACTAATATATTGCTATATAAATATATTATATGGTTATCTTATATATATGACCATCTCCTTTTTATTGTTATTGATATTATGTATGTTCTCCCTACACAAGGCCTAATTGAGAGGCGCAGCGTCCCACCCCCCCCCCCTCCCAACCAAAATGACCCAGGACACCCTGAAACACGGTAGTCAAACGAGACTCCCCCCCTCCCACACCCTTTCACCACCCCCCTCCCCCACCACCCCCCCTCCCTACCCAAACCTCCCACCCACCCACAAGGAAATAGAACAAAAGGTGTTGGTGTATTATGTGTATTGCCATATACGAAGGTATGACCCCGACCATGGGGATGGAATATAATGACCTACAAAACCTCAAAGGGTTGAGGATATTATGCCACAATGTATGCAGCCTCACAGACAAAAAGCAGGTTGACTATAATAGAATGTTAACACTTTGTGATATTGGAGTAGTAATCGAATCGTGGTATGAGCCCGGGGACCCAGATACTAAATTGGATGTGCATGGATATAGCTTTGTGAGATTGGATAGAAGGCCATTTATTGACAAGCGAGGTGGAGGGATTATTGTGTACCTCAAAGAAGGCATAGAGTATCAACAGGATGTTCAGTTGACGCTTGTCACGGCATCATATGAGTTATTGACTGTGGATTTTTTAATCCAAGGTAAAAAATATAAATTAATAGCAGTTTATAAAGACCCAAAAATACACCCTAAATTACTATATGATAAAATAGCAGACATTATTGATAATACAGAGGGAAATTGTGACCTTATAATCATCGGGGATTTTAATGTAAATTACACAATAGCAAACCGTAAAACCTTCAAAATTGATGAATTCTGTAAACATAGGAAATTAACCCAAGTAATTAAGTGTAATACACGAGTCAAACCAACTTCTAAAACATGTATTGATCATATATATACTAATAGTAAGATTGTAAAGCATACAGGTACATTAAATATAAATTACAGTGACCACTACCCAATTTACATGGTTTTAAAAAAAGAGCGCAATATTATCATAAAAAAAACGGTTCAGGCTCGCAGCTATAAAAATCTAAATATGGAGGATGTGTACCGTAGATATTTGAATGCTGATTGGTCAGGTTTTTTACCTAATGCATCCCCAGATGTACTTTGGAAAATATTACATACAAATATAAACAAATCTCTCCTTTCGGCACCTATTAGGAAAATGACAGTACCCATGCATAAGCAGGAATGGCTCACGCCACTAGTACAGAATAAAATGAGGGAAAGGGACAAATCGTTCAGTAAAGCAAGGCATACTCACAACATAAATGACTGGCTAAGGGCACATCTCAAAAGAAATGCAGTGGAAGCCGAGATTTTCAGGACAAAGAAAAATATAGTGTCAATCCTCTTACGTAATAAAAAGAACCCGGAGGACTTCTGGAAAGCCATCAGGAAAATCCTACCTAATAAAAACTCACAGAAAATAATTTGCCTAAAAGATAATGATACAAATTTAGATATCCCTAGTGAAAAAATAGCTGACTATATAAATAACTACTTTTCAACAATAGGTGAGACGCTAGCAGGGAAACACCCACCAGTAGATACCCCCCCAATGGCAAATGATAATGAAAATGACGAGAGTTTAGTTGCAATCCCTTTTACATGTAGTGACATTGTGGACATCATTAAATGTATAGATCAAACCAAATCATCAAATATTAAAAATATTAAAACTAAAGTGCTATGTGCAATCTTCACAAAATATCCTGAGAACTTAACCCTTATTTATAATGTATGCCTAAAGAGTTCTAGTTTCCCTCAATCATGGAAAGTAGCGACAGTCTGCCCTATACCCAACAAGCCAAATAGCAAAAAGGTGACTGACCTGAGACCAATAAGTCTTCTACCCCTCCCAGGAAAAATTTTCGAGAAACTTATGGCCAAGCGATTTAGATCCTTCCTTACACGTCATAACCTATTAAATTTAAACCAACATGGCTTTAGACCTAAACACTCAACCACATCGGCCACGACCTCCTATCTAAGATACATATACAATAACATCAATAATGATACAAATACACACAGCCTATTTTTAGATTATTCCAAAGCCTTTGATACAGTCTCACACCCACTCTTATTAAATAAATTGAAGAATATTGGTCTCAACTCTGCAACTTGCAACTGGTTCAAGAGTTATTTAACAAACAGAAACCAAAAGGTTATAGCCAACGATAAACTATCCCAATTAAAATGTGTACGGTATGGAGTCCCACAAGGGTCCATCTTAGGCCCTATCCTGTTTACTTTATATATAAATGACTTGCCTAAATGTGCCCCCCAGTGTAATACCATACTATATGCAGATGATGCTGTAATCTCATCCACAGACATAAACTGCCTCATTGATAGTGTAGATAATATAAGTAAATGGTGTGCCTCAAACTTGTTAACCATTAACAAGGACAAGACCAAATGGATGTCGGTAGGCCTACATGACCCCCCCATAGTCTCACCCAAAATTGATAATATTACTATAGAGCGAGTGATAGAATTTAAGTATCTGGGCATACTCATTGATGCAAATTTAAATTTTAAAAAGCATGAAGATAATGTATACTTTAATGTGGTAAATAAGGTACATCAATTTGCAGATATTCGGAAGTATTTAGATGTAGCTGATGCTGTAAGGTTGTATAAAACCACCATATTGCCTATAGTTGACTACATTGATATTGTGTGGGACAAACACACTGTTGCCTTCTCTGCCAGATTTCAATCGCAACAGAATAAGGCATTACGTATAGCCCATAAGGTCAGGCTTGAGCCACACCCTAGGTTAAATACAATTCAACTACATAAAGAGAGTAATTGTAGGTCATTGCATGATAGACGTGACATCCATTTATTATTGTATGCCTTTAAGATTCAATTATTGGAAAATACAATCAAAATTAACAATAGAGAAACCAGGTATAATGAGGGCTTAAGATACATTCAGACATTTTCAAGGAACCCGGTGGTATATAATAGCTTCCACCATAGAGCTATACGTAATTGGAACAAGTTAAAAAAGGATTACACCCTGGAAAAGAACTTTAGTAATTATTGTAAAATGATCAAACGAGGCCACCCGGCCTGCTATATACTAAATCCTGGTGTAAAATATTAGTTTCCCCCCCCCTCTCTCTATTTATACATTTTTGCTGTTCTATTGACCGCCTTGTTGTTAATAATTGTTGTCACCACCACTACGGCTCTGCACCTAGGCATTGATTGTCCTATCCCTCAATACATTGTAATAATGTAACATTGTAACCTAGTAACATTGTAACATGGTAACATGGTCTCTGTATGATTATATGATTGTATGATTGCATATATACACCAACACAACAAAAAACACCTACCACCTATAAACCATCCCCTCCCTCTCCCCAACCCCATCCCCCCCCCCCCAATATGACCCCCCGGGTCGTACTAATAATAACCTGTCTATGATTGTACAACTGTGTTTTATATGTAACGATATAAACGCCATTTCACCTATTGTGTGGTTAGAATAGTCAGTTACGGAAAATAATTAAAGAAGGACTGAGCTGAAAATCGGTTATAACCGTAGCTCAGATTCTGGTTGTATGTTTTAACATACTATACTGGATGTAACCTTAATAAAAATCTTTAAAAAAAAACATAGAGCACATAACCCACCCACATACAGACACATAGAGCACATAACCCACCCACATACAGACACATAGTGCACATAACACACCCACATACAGACACATAGAGCACATAACCCACCCACATACAGACACGTAGAGCACATAACCCACCCACATACAGGCACGTAGAGCACATAACACACACATAGCGCACCCATAACCCACCCACACATAACACACCCACAGATAACACACCCATAATACACCCACAAATAACACACCCACACATAACGCACCCACACATAACGCACCCACACATAACACACCCACACATAATGCATCCACACATAACGCACCAGCACATAACCCACACATAACCCACACATAATGCACTCACACATATCACACCCACACATAACGCACCCACACATAACGCACCCACACATAACACACCCACACATTACACCCACACATTAGGCATCCACACAATAGGCGCCCACACATAACGCACCCACACATAATGCACCCACACATAACACACCCACACATAACACACCCTCACGTGACTTCTTCTCATAGTACCACCTGGAAACACAAACATTAATGTAACAGACCCACACATAACAGACATAATGCACCTGCAGACAAGTACTAGAAATTTAGACCTGAACAATCTCAGAGGGAATGCCACATTCAGGCACCTTTAATGCTGAATCATCATACCAAGTATAAAGACCAGGTACTGGTGTGGACTAACTCACCCTTGTCGAAGCCTCTCAGTGAGGTGATGGGTTTCCCCGGAACCTATTCAGATAGTTACTGTGATACAGTGCAACATGTCCCTGCTAAACAGTATAAAGTATTACTTACTCGCTCTTGTCGAAGCCGCCCTGGGAGGTGATGGGTTTCCCCAGGACTTGTTCAAAGTCCCTGCAGTGCAGGGAGTGGACCTGGTAGTAGGCGATGAGGTCACTCAGGTTGTCGAACATGGCCACATCTATCAGCCAGTACTTGGTGACACCCTCCTTCACCGTGGTCGTGATCTTACAGTGGTTCACCTTCCCACTCCGCCTGTAGACAACAATTATACAGAATACAATATATATGTACCATTATATGTCCAGTATATATATACAGTATATGTCCAGTATACAGTTTTTGTACATTATATGTACACTATATGTACAGTATATGTACAGTTTATGGACCAGTGTATGTACCAGTGTATGTGAAGTCTGTATACAGTATCTGTACCAGTGTATGTGCAGTATGTATACAGTATCTGTACCAGTGTATGTACAGTATGTATACAGTATCTGTACCAGTGTATATGCAGTAAGTATACAGTATATGTACCAGTGTATATGCAGTAAGTATACAGTATATGTACCAGTGTATATGCAGTATATATGTGCAGTATATATGTACAGTATATGTACCAGTGTATGTGCAGTATATATGTACAGTATATATGTACAGTATATGTACCAGTGTATGTGCAGTATATATGTACAGTATATGTACCAGTGTATGTGCAGTATGTATACAGTATATGTACCAGTGTATGTGCAGTATATATGTACAGTATATATGTACAGTATATATGTACAGTATATGTACCAGTGTATGTGCAGTATATATGTACAGTATATGTACCAGTGTATGTGCAGTATGTATACAGTATATGTACCAGTGTATGTGCAGTATATATGTACAGTATATATGTACAGTATATGTACCAGTGTATGTGCAGTATATATGTACAGTATATATGTACAGTATATGTACCAGTGTATGTGCAGTATATATGTACAGTATATGTACCAGTGTATGTGCAGTATGTATACAGTATATGTACCAGTGTATGTGCAGTATATATGTACAGTATATATGTACAGTATATGTACCAGTGTATGTGCAGTATATATGTACAGTATATATGTACAGTATATGTACCAGTGTATGTGCAGTATGTATACAGTATATGTACCAGTGTATGTGCAGTATATATGTACAGTATATGTACCAGTGTATGTGCAGTATGTATACAGTATATGTACCAGTGTATGTGCAGTATGTATACAGTATATGTACAGTATATGTACAGTTTATGTACAGTATATGTACCACTATATAAGAACTTACCAGAAGGAGAGTGAGTACCCGTTGCGGCCCTGACTGGTGCGTACCAGGAAGGCCCCGTCCCCCAGTTTAGGTCCGTACGTCTCCAGCAGCTGCAGCGTCTTCTCCCGTGACACGTCGCTGTGGAACCAGCACTGTGCCGTCAGGGGCTCCTCCTCCTGTAGGGTTATAACATCAACATTACAACACTCCTCCTGTAGGTAAGGGGTATACAACATGACACATTATAGCACTGTAGGGTTAGATAATAACTTGTAACTTATAACCACAGTCTGTGTACAGCAGTTCTGTGACACGTCGCTGTGGAACCAGCACTGGGCGGTTAGCGGCTCATTCTCCTGGAGGAAGGTGGTATATATAACATATAGGGTTAAATAACTAGATGTAACTCATAACCACAACAAGCAAGTGTGTACAGCAGCTCTGACAAGCAGGTTCAACATTACCCACCGTTATTAACGAATGTCTGTAGGCATGCAGTTCATGAAGCTTTTCCAAGGACTAGACAATTTTGCAAAGCAGTAAATCTGTCTCCTGGATATCAAAACTGTGAATTATATCAGTAATTTGACCAAATAATTTGCTCCCTTGGAGTTAACTTTCCGACCAGACGAGAACATGACTCCTTACATCGTCTGCGTCCTCTTGTTCTGCCGGGTTGAGCTCCGTCTCGTCTGTAAACAGCAGCTTCCCCATCGTCAGTACGAAGTAGTGTGGCTTCCAGATCTGTATAAGTACACACAACAAAGTAGTGCGACTTCCAGATCTGTATAAGTACACACAACAAAGTAGTGCAGCTTCCAGATTTGTATAAGTACACACAACAAAGTAGTGCAGCTTCCAGATTTGTATAAGTACACACAACAAAGTAGTGCAGCTTCCAGATCTGTATAAGTACACACAACAAAGTAGTGCAGCTTCCAGATTTGTATAAGTACACACAACAAAGTAGTACGGCTTCCAGATCTGTATAAGTACACACAACAAAGTAGTACGGCTTCCAGATCTGTAGGTATAAGAGTTACTGCTGCCTACTCTGTGGGTATAAGAGTTACTCCTGTAGGTATAAGAGTTACTGCTGTAGGTATAAGAGTTACTGCTGCCTACTCTGTAGGTGTAAGAGTTACTGCTGCCTACTCTGTAGGTATAAGAGTTACTGCTGCCTAGTCTGTAGGTGTAAGAGTTACTGCTGTATATAAGAGTTACTGCTGCCTACTCTGTAGGTGTAAGAGTTACTGCTGTAGGTATAAAAGTTACTGCTGCCTGCTCTGTAGGTGTAAGAGTTGCTGCTGCCTGCTCTGTAGGTATAAGAGTTACTGCTGCCTAGTCTGTAGGTATAAAAGTTACTGCTGCCTACTCTGTAGGTATAAGAGTTACTGCTGCCTGCTCTGTAGGTATAAGAGTTACTGCTGCCTGCTCTGTAGCTATAAGAGTTACTGCTGCCTGCTCTGTAGGTATAAGAGTTACTGCTGTAGGTATAAGAGTTACTGCTGCCCACTCTGTAGGTATAAGAGTTACTGCTGCCTAGTCTGTAGGTATAAGAGTTACTGCTGCCTACTCTGTAGGTATAAGAGTTACTGCTGCCTAGTCTGTAGGTGTAAGAGTTACTGCTGCCCACTCTGTAGGTATAAGAGTTACTGCTGCCTACTCTGTAGGTATAAGAGTTACTGCTGCCCACTCTGTAGGTATAAGAGTTACTGCTGCCTAGTCTGTAGGTATAAAAGTTACTGCTGCCTGCTCTGTAGGTGTAAGAGTTACTGCTGCCTACTCTGTAGGTATAAGATATACTGCTGCCTACTCTGTAGGTATAAAAGTTACTGCTGCCTGCTCTGTAGGTATAAGAGTTACTGCTGCCTACTCTGTAGGTATTAGTTACTGCTGCCTGCTCTGTAGGTATTAGTTACTGCTGCCTACTCTGTAGGTATAAGAGTTACTGCTGTAGGTATAAAAGTTACTGCTGCCTACTCTGTAGGTGTAAGAGTTACTGCTGCCTACTCTGTAGGTATAAGAGTTACTGCTGCCTAGTCTGTAGGTATAAGAGTTGCTGCTGCCTACTCTGTAGGTATAAGAGTTACTGCTGTAGGTATAAGAGTTACTGCTGCCTAGTCTGTAGGTATAAGAGTTGCTGCTGCCTACTCTGTAGGTATAAGAGTTACTGCTGCCTACTCTGTAGGTGTAAGAGTTACTGCTGTAGGTATAAGAGTTACTGCTGCCTAGTCTGTAGGTATAAGAGTTGCTGCTGCCTACTCTGTAGGTATAAGAGTTACTGCTGCCTACTCTGTAGGTGTAAGAGTTACTGCTGTAGGTATAAAAGTTACTGCTGCCTACTCTGTAGGTGTAAGAGTTGCTGCTGCCTACTCTGTAGGTATAAGAGTTACTGCTGCCTACTCTGTAGGTGTAAGAGTTACTGCTGTAGGTATAAAAGTTACTGCTGCCTACTCTGTAGGTATAAGAGTTACTGCTGCCTAGTCTGTAGGTATAAGAGTTGCTGCTGCCTACTCTGTAGGTATAAAAGTTACTGCTGCCTGCTCTGTAGGTATAAGAGTTACTGCTGCCACCTCTGTAGGTGTAAGACTCTACTCTGTAGGTATAACAGTTACGGTTGCCTACACACCTGGTCTACGGGGTCCTGCAGGTACAGCAGGCCTGTTAACTTGGATTGACTCATGTCGTCCGTCGCCACTGAAACACAACGTGGAGTATATTAACTAAACTGTTCATAACACAGTGTGAGATATGTTACTGCATGTTTAACTATTATTCATGTGTGGCATGATATGCAAAAAAAGGGACTTTAGTGCAGGGCACACTAACGTCCCTTTTTCCACGCCATGTCGCATATGCTGTTTACATTTTCTGGAATGGTAAGTTATCATATTATTTAAAACTATCTTACTTCACAAAAGAGTGTGATTCTATTTTGAGGGTCTAAATTGGAAACTAATCTGATAGCTCCAGACTAAATATGACATACAAAACAAAATAAATCTCAACAAATCCCTGCATCACACGTAGACTCACCCTCGTCACTGAAGGACACAAACTCGTCCCCGCCAGCCTTCAACTTCTTGTGCTGCAATGAAACATGACATATTACATCAACTTCTCTGAGGGAAGCTGAAGATAATCTTTACAGTAGAGGAAGGAGGATGAGGATAGTCTCGGAATGGATGCCTGAATAAATGAGAGTAACAAGTAAGAGAATTGATGACCTGGTTTATTGTGTGTATATATACATATATGCCCAGCACGCAAGGGTACGTTGGGCCAACGTCGGCAGGTCGCAAGCAATATTTCAACGTTGTGCCAACGTTGGGGTTACAACATTGGTGCAACGTCGGCAAAATAATGTTGTACCAACGTTGGCAATTTTACCAGCTATTTGCCAACGTTGGTACAATGTCAGATCATGCATGTTGTACCAACGTTGGCCAAACAATGTTGTAGCAGCATTATCAAAACTCCCACCAGAGGGCATAAAGGGTTGTTTGAAGATATTTTTACCAGCAGCTACATCATCTTTGGGAATAATCGTCCATTTATGGGGTTTCCCCTGTGTTATATAAATGTGCAAGCAATAGACATTCCATTTTAACCCTAGAGATTACATTGTACCAGCTTTAATATAAAGAAAGAGTAAAATCCTGGCATTATTTCCATAGAGACCCCCCATTTGTGGTATTGCCAAGTAGATAAGTTCTAAAGTATAGGATGAGTTTGCATCACTTCCTTTAAGCTGAGATTAAGGTGAAGGCAAAGGCAGAAGGCTTTAAAATGATGACTATTGAAAGCCTTATAAGGTATTGAGCAGAGTTGATGACCCTTTAATATTATAAGAAAGTTACAAAATTAAAGTCATTGAATTAAAGTCGCACCAACAGGTTAAATTGTGGACTATAATGGGTTGGGTAGACGTTGGCCCAACGTCTACATATGACGTTGGATCAGTGTTGGCCCAACGTTATGCCAACGGCAACGTTGGCCCAACGTCATGCCAACGTCGTGCCACTGGCGACGTTGGCATATAGTAGAAATGGATGGCCAAAAGGCACTTGAGGCGACGGTAAAAGCTGACGTCATGCCAACGCCAGCTGACGTCATGCCAACGTCGGCATGACGTCGAATTGCGTGCTGGGTGTATATATATATAGAACTATATATATATATATATATATATATATATATATATATATATATAGAGAGAGAGAGAAATAGAAATAGAAATAAAGATATAGATATAGATATAGAGATATAAGTAGGGAAAATGTTGCAACATTTAATGCTAATATCCATTGTGTTTAGGGATTGCTATCAACGATTAATCCTCCTCATGTCTGATCTCCTATATCAGGAAATACCTTTCCCTAAGTAAGTATTGTAATTCTTGTATTTCATAAGATAATTTCCACCCCCACATAATAGGAAGTATTTTAACAGCTATACCAGAGTAGCAACCCCCACCTGCCTGTTTTATAACCTTATAATGTCCTAGTTAACCAACCCCCACATGCCGCATGGTAAACACTCAGTGAACCTCACTACACAAGTAATTATAAGTCACACAGTTAACCTAGTTCAACATAGCAGTGTTGGGGGGGATGTAATTAACTTGTACTGATAGCAATTAGTTTCACATTGCTTCCGGCAGAAACTCCATTAACAAATGTGTCAGGGGTATTCAACACTCTGGAGATCTACACAGATGAACCTTCAGACATTCCATCAACTGACTTAAAGTAACAACCCTTATTAAAGAATGACCATCTAGTCACTAATCCATAGGGGGCAAAATAGGGTAGATCATATAGACTATTTACTCATTTATTCATTAAAGTAGAAACATGCAGAAACTATGCATGACCTTGTAGTGACTGGCCTTTAATCTTCTAGAGACCTTAACAATGACCTTCTACTGACCTTAACAATGACCTAGTGACTGACATTACCAATGACCTTCTAGTGACCTTAACAATGGCCTTCTAATGACCTTAACAATGACCTAGTGACCTTAACAATGATCTTCTAGTGACTGGCCTTAACAATGGCCTTCTAGTGACCTTAACAATGACCTTCTAATGACCTTAACAATGACCTGGAACTGACCTTCAGTATGATTTTCCGTCTGAGGTCGTTGGGTGAGGGGAGGTGGTCGGTGGCGCCCTTGACGGGTTCCCGTAGTAACATGGTGCCCAGGATGGACTTGAAGTAGTTGGCCATCATGGCCTGTTGTTGTACGGAGCAGTGGTTCTCTATGGACAGGATCACGGGGAAGCTGCAAGGTGAATTATAGAATATTAGTTTGTATCACGAGGAGGTTGCTTTCCCTTCAGACCACAACTACAAAGTGCCCTAGGCCCTGCTGACATTTCCCAGCTGGACTTAATTATGCATCAAATTTCTCACCATTGCTCCCATTGGTTACTCATGTGGTCAGCTGGTCACACCTGGGTCAGGCTCTGACCAATTCATAATTACACTGTGCTCACGCAAGCACAGTTTGCTAGACACTGGCACTGTACTTCAGTGGGGCCTAGTTATGGTGTGTATTGTACTCTTGATAGTTTGGGACTACCAGGACTTATAGGATATTATACAGCACAGTGGTTCTCTATAGACAGGATCACCGGGAAGCTGCAAGGTGAACGTACACAGGTAAATATTTTCAAAATACCAGAGCCGAAAGTATTTGGAAAAGTCAGTCCATCCAATGTGTGAGACAAATAAATCAGTTTCCCTAAAAATGTGTCAGAATGTATACAGATAACATACTTAACTGCCTATCTGTTCCATTGCCCCTCATTCCCTCCGATTTTGGTCAAATTTGATTTTGATGCCTCAAATATGGTCATTTCTGAATAAATCTGTGTACGATTCTATTCCCCTATTGAAAATAAACCAGAATAGCACATGGTAAGGCCAGATTGGATCTCTTTCTGACCTTTTATTACCCACTGATGACGTTTGACTCATGCCTTTACTCTAAATATCATACCATTGCAGTGTTTGGAATACATTTAAATAAGATTTAAAATTTGGGCAAAAATTGGATATAGCCACTTTGATGTACTTACTCAGACACGTCCCAGGCATGGTCGCGGATTGCCTCCAGGACGTCTTTAAACAGGATCTTACTAGTGAGGGTTCGACCGTGGTAAATGATGGGCTCCCGGTCCCCGTCCCAGCAGTCCACTGTCAACAATAACAACAATGTTAACAACAACAATAATTGATAACAGCATTTCAACCCAAGGCTCACTCAACCAGTACCCTCAACCACCACAAGGGCTGCAAATTGGACTGGTGGAACTGCTATTTCTAGTTCTTGTAATTCATAAGCACTGTTTAATGCCGGGTCTTGCTGTTATCCACCTTACTGAGTATTGGTACAGATGTTTGATATTACGTGCATCAGCACGATACAAGTGTGAGAGAGAGATTAACCTGGTGTCATAGTTATTGTTACTTAGTGCCATAGTTGTTGTAGTACAGTGTAGTGGTAGGTGACTTTGGTTCTACACACCAAGATGATACCGGCATGTGAGAGGACAGCTGCAGGCTGAGGGACTTACCATAGTTGTACAGAAAGTGAGTACAGTATAGTGGTAGGTGACTTAGGTTCTGTACACTTGGTGTCATACTGGTGTGTGGGAGGACAGTACAGTACAGGTGAGGTTCTGTACACTTGGTGTCATACTGGTGTGTGGGAGGACAGTACAGTACAGGTGAGGTTCTGTATACTTGGTGTCATACTGGTGTGTGGGAGGACAGTACAGTATAGGTGACTTAGGTTCTATACACTTGGTGTCATACTGGTGTGTGGGAGGACAGTACAGTATAGGTGAGGTTCTATACACTTGGTGTCATACAGGTGTGTGGGAGGACAGTACAGTACAGTACAGGTGAGGTTCTGTACACTTGGTGTCATACTGGTGTGTGGGGGTACAGTACAGTATAGGTGAGGTTCTGTACACTTGGTGTCATACTGGTGTGTGGGAGGACAGTACAGGTGAGGTTCTGTATACTTGGTGTCATACTGGTGTGTGGGAGGACAGTACAGTATAGGTGAGGTTCTGTACGCCTGGTGTCATACTGGTGTGTGGGAGGACAGTACAGTATAGGTGAGGTTCTGTACACTTGGTGTCATACAGGTGTGTGGGAGGACAGTACAGTACAGTACAGGTGAGGTTCTATACACTTGGTGTCATACTGGTGTGTGGGAGGACAGTACAGTACAGGTGAGGTTCTGTACACTTGGTGTCATACTGGTGTGTGGGGGTACAGTACAGGTGAGGTTCTATACACTTGGTGTCATACTGGTGTGTGGGAGGACAGTACAGTATAGGTGAGGTTCTGTACGCCTGGTGTCATACTGGTGTGTGGGAGGACAGTACAGTATAGGTGAGGTTCTGTACACTTGGTGTCATACAGGTGTGTGGGAGGACAGTACAGTACAGTACAGGTGAGGTTCTATACACTTGGTGTCATACTGGTGTGTGGGAGGACAGTACAGTACAGGTGAGGTTCTATACACTTGGTGTCATACTGGTGTGTGGGAGGACAGTACAGTATGGGTGAGGTTCTATACACTTGGTGTCATACTGGTGTGTGGGAGGACAGTACAGTATAGGTGAGGTTCTGTACACTTGGTGTCATACTGGTGTGTGGGAGGACAGTACAGTATAGGTGAGGTTCTGTACACTTGGTGTCATACTGGTGTGTGGGAGGACAGTACAGTATGGGTGACTTACGTTCTATACACTTGGAGCCTTGTCTCAGGGCGCGGATGTAGGCTTCACACGACGAGTCACTGCGGAACTGGTCACCGGTCAGGTAGCTGTAACAGCAAACATAGTGAATACATGACTCCCTGGTCACCGGTCAGGTAGCTGTAACAGCAAACATAGTTAATACATGACTCACTGGTCACCGGTCAGGTAGCTGTCACAGCAAACATAGTTAATACATGACTCACTGGTCACCGGTCAGGTAGCTGTCACAGCAAACATAGTTAATACATGACTCACTGGTCACCGGTCAGGAAGCTGTAACAGCAAACATAGTTAATACATGACTCGCTGGTCACCGGTCAGGTAGCTGTAACAGCAAACATAGTGAATACATGACTCACTGGTCACTGGTCAGGTAGCTGTAACAGCAAACATAGTGAATACATGACTCACTGGTCACCGGTCAGGTAGCTGTCACAGCAAACATAGTGAATACATGACTCACTGGTCACTGGTCAGGTAGCTGTAACAGCAAACATAGTGAATACATGACTCACTGGTCACTGGTCAGGTAGCTGTAACAGCAAACATAGTGAATACATGACTCACTGGTCACCGGTCAGGTAGCTGTCACAGAGTAACACTGTAATAAGGCTACACTCTGACACACTCCAACTATAACACAGTATTACTTTAAGGGTGTATTCCATCAATGTCAGTCAGCCAAAATTTTGTCGTCCAGTGACAGTCTTTAATGTTTAATGTCGTCCGACAACGGAATCAGAGGCGATTTACAGCAGCAGAATACACGCTTTACTCGGGCACTGGCCACTAGTCAGGTGCCTGCAATACGGAGGTTGTATCAGAGTAATAAGGCTACACCTACTCTGTAACACAGGATTACTTCACTCTGCTTCCCTGTTAGGTATCATGGAAGCCCTTTTCATGGACATGTTTCTGAGACTTATTGAGGACAGTCGAGACCTAACTCTCCCGTGCAATGACAACGATAAATGTGTGTGTGTGTGAATGTGTACTGTGACTTACGTGTTGTGAGAGGAGGAGATCCAGTAGTGTGCCATGGGCCGCGTCATGTCTTGGGTTGGGGTGGACCTCGTCAGCGGACACACACAGTTGTGTTTCGAGTACAAGTAATCCAAGAACTGAAATCATAAACAACAATTTTAACTTTCCCAAAATTCTAAAGCTTGGTATGAAAATGCCAAGAGTTAACTAAATCGTGCAAGAAATGTCGCAAAAGTTTCAAATATACACTAAAGTTCAGTTACTTCTGAATGACATGGAACTCATGGGCACAAAGTCCCCCCCCACCCCTCTAGCAGACAGTTGCCCCCCCTGTCCCCCCTGTCCCCCCTGTCCCCCCCTGTCCCCCCTTACCTGTGTAGCAGATAGTTGCGGAGGCCCGGCCCGGTCGAGGAAGGAGCTGAGGTGCTCCTTGACCTTGTTCAGGTCGTGTGCGAACGACTCCTGGAGAAGGAAGCAGGGTCACATGTTAGGTACAGTCATGGACACTACAACATGTTAGGGACAGTCATGGACACTACTACATGTTAGGTACAGTCATGGACACTACAACATGTTGGGTACAGTCATGGACACGACAACATGTTAGGTACAGTCATGGACACGACAACATGTTAGGTACAGTCATGGACACTACTACATGTTGGGTACAGTCATGGACACTACAACATGTTGGGTACAGTCATGGACACTACTACTAGTTAGGTCATGGACACGACAACATGTTAGGTACAGTCATGAACACGACAACATGTTAGGTACAGTCATGGACACTACAACATGTTGGGTACAGTCATGGACACTACTACATGTTAGGTCATGGACACGACAACATGTTAGGTACAGTCATGGACACTACTACAACATGTTAGGTACAGTCATGGACACGACAACATGTTAGGTACAGTCATGGACACTACAACATGTTAGGTACAGTCATGGACACTACTACATGTTAGGTACAGTCATGGACACTACATGTTGGGTACAGTCATGGACACTACATGTTAGGTACAGTCATGGACACTACTACATGTTAGGTACAGTCATGGACACTACAACATGTTAGGTCATGGACACTACATGTTAGGTACAGTCATGGACACAACATGTTAGGTACAGTCATGGACACGACAACATGTTAGGTACAGTCATGGACACTACATGTTAGGTACAGTCATGGACACTACATGTTAGGTACAGTCATGGACACGACAACATGTTAGGTACAGTCATGGACACTACATGTTAGGTACAGTCATGGACACGACATGTTAGGTACAGTCATGGACACAACATGTTAGGTACAGTCATGGACACTACTACATGTTAGGTACAGTCATGGACACTACAACATGTTAGGTACAGTCATGGACACTACAACATGTTAGGTACAGTCATGGACACTACTACATGTTAGGTACAGTCATGGACACGACATGTTAGGTACAGTCATGGACACTACTACATGTTAGGTACAGTCATGGACACTACTACATGTTAGGTACAGTCATGGACACTACATGTTAGGTACAGTCATGGACACAACATGTTAGGTACAGTCATGGACACTACTACATGTTAGGTACAGTCATGGACACTACTACATGTTAGGTACAGTCATGGACACTACAACATGTTAGGTACAGTCATGGACACGACAACATGTTAGGTACAGTCATGGACACTACTACATGTTGGGTACAGTCATGGACACTACAACATGTTGGGTACAGTCATGGACACTACTACATGTTAGGTCATGGACACGACAACATGTTAGGTACAGTCATGGACACTACTACAACATGTTAGGTACAGTCATGGACACGACAACATGTTAGGTACAGTCATGGACACTACTACATGTTGGGTACAGTCATGGACACTACAACATGTTGGGTACAGTCATGGACACTACTACATGTTAGGTCATGGACACGACAACATGTTAGGTACAGTCATGGACACTACTACAACATGTTAGGTACAGTCATGGACACGACAACATGTTAGGTACAGTCATGGACACTACAACATGTTAGGTACAGTCATGGACACTACTACATGTTAGGTACAGTCATGGACACTACATGTTGGGTACAGTCATGGACACTACATGTTAGGTACAGTCATGGACACTACTACATGTTAGGTACAGTCATGGACACTACAACATGTTAGGTCATGGACACTACATGTTAGGTACAGTCATGGACACAACATGTTAGGTACAGTCATGGACACGACAACATGTTAGGTACAGTCATGGACACTACATGTTAGGTACAGTCATGGACACTACATGTTAGGTACAGTCATGGACACGACAACATGTTAGGTACAGTCATGGACACTACATGTTAGGTACAGTCATGGACACGACATGTTAGGTACAGTCATGGACACAACATGTTAGGTACAGTCATGGACACTACTACATGTTAGGTACAGTCATGGACACTACAACATGTTAGGTACAGTCATGGACACTACAACATGTTAGGTACAGTCATGGACACTACTACATGTTAGGTACAGTCATGGACACGACATGTTAGGTACAGTCATGGACACTACTACATGTTAGGTACAGTCATGGACACTACTACATGTTAGGTACAGTCATGGACACTACAGCATGTTAGGTACAGTCATGGACACTACATTTCAGGTACAGCCATGGACACAACAACATGTTAGGTACAGTCATGGACACTACAACATGTCAGGTACAGTCATGGACACTACAACATGTTGGGTACAGTCATGGACACTACAACATGTTAGGTACAGTCATGGACACTACATGTTAGGTACAGTCATGGACACTACTACATGTTAGGTCATGGACACTACAACATGTTAGGTACAGTCATGGACACTACAACATGTCAGGTACAGTCATGGACACTACAACATGTTGGGTACAGTCATGGACACAACATGTTAGGTAGTCATGGACACTACAACATGTTAGGTACAGTCATGGACACTACAACATGTTAGGTAGTCATGGACACAACAACATGTTAGGTACAGTCATGGACACAACAACATGTAAGGTACAGTCATGGACACAACATGTTAGGTACAGTCATGGACACTACAACATGTTGGGTACAGTCATGGACACTACAACATGTTAGGTAGTCATGGACACAACATGTTAGGTACAGTCATGGACACTACAACATGTTAGGTAGTCATGGACACAACATGTTGGGTACAGTCATGGACACTACATGTTGGGTACAGTCATGGACACTACATGTTGGGTACAGTCATGGACACTACATGTTAGGTACAGTCATGGACACTACAACATGTTAAGTACAGTCATGGACACTACTACATGTTAGGTCATGGACACTACAACACGTTAGGTACAGTCATGGACACTACATGTTAGGTAGTCATGGACACTACAACATGTTAGGTACAGTCATGGACACTACATGTTGGGTACAGTCATGGACACTACAACATGTCAGGTACAGTCATGGACACTACAACATGATAGGGACAGTCATGGACACTACATGTTAGGTACAGTCATGGACACCACAACATGTTAGGTACAGTCATGGACACTACATGTTAGGTACAGTCATGGACACTACAACATGATAGGTACAGTCATGGACACTACATGTTAGGTACAGTCATGGACACTACTACATGTTAGGTACAGTCATGGACACTACATGTTAGGTACAGTCATGGACACTACATGTTAGGTAGTCATGGACACTACATGTTAGGTACAGTCATGGACACTACATGTTAGGTACAGTCATGGACACTACATGTTAGGTAGTCATGGACACTACATGTTAGGTACAGTCATGGACACAACATGTTAGGTACAGTCATGGACACTACATGTTAGGTACAGTCATGGACACTACATGTTAGGTACAGTCATGGACACTACTACATGTTAGGTACAGTCATGGACACTACATGTTAGGTACAGTCATGGACACTACATGTTAGGTACAGTCATGGACACAACATGTTAGGTACAGTCATGGACACTACAACATGTTGGGTACAGTCATGGACACTACTACATGTTAGGTACAGTCATGGACACTACAACATGTTAGGTACAGTCATGACACTACTACATGTTAGGTCATGGACACTACTACATGTTAGGTACAGTCATAGACACGACAACATGTTAGGTAGTCATGGACACTACAACATGTTAGGTACAGTCATGACACTACTACATGTTAGGTACAGTCATGGACACTACAACATGGTAGGTACAGTCATGACACTACATGTTAGGTACAGTCATGGACACTACAACATGTTAGGTACAGTCATGGACACTACAACATGTTAGGTACAGTCATGGACACTACAACATGTTAGGTACAGTCATGGACACTACAACATGTTAGGTACAGTCATGGACACTACAACATGTTAGGTACAGTCATAGACACGACAACATGTTAGGTACAGTCATGGACACTACATGTTAGGTCATGGACACTACTACATGTTAGGTACAGTCATGGACACTACATGTTAGGTACAGTCATGGACACTACAACATGTTAGGTACAGTCATGGACACTACATTTTAGGTACAGTCATGGACACTACAACATGTTAGGTACAGTCATGGACACTACAACATGTTAGGTACAGTCATGGACACTACTTGTTAGGAACAGTCATGGATACTACAACATGTTAGTTACAGTCATGACACTACTACATGTTAGGTACAGCCATGGACACTACAACATGTTAGGTACAGTCATGGACACTACAATATGTTAGGTACAGTCATGGACACTACTTGTTAGGTGCAGTCATGGACACTACATGTTAGGTACAGTCATGACACTACAACATGTTAGGTACAGTCATGACACTACAACATGTTAGGTACAGTCATGGACACTACATGTTAGACACAGTCATGGACACAACAAGATGTTAGGTACAGTCATGGACACTACATGTTAGGTACAGTCATGACACTACAACATGTTAGGTACAGTCATGGACACTACATGTTAGGTACAGTCATGGACACAACAACATGTTAGGTACAGTCATGGACACTACATGTTAGGTACAGTCATAGACACTACTACATGTTAGGTACAGTCATGGACACAACAACATGTTAGGTACAGTCATGGACACTACATGTTAGGTACAGTCATGGACACAACAACATGTAAGGTACAGTCATGGACACTACAACATGTTAGGTACAGTCATGGACACTACATGTTAGGTACAGTCATGACACTACAACATGTTAGGTACAGTCATGACACTACAACATGTTAGGTACAGTCATGACACTACAACATGTTAGGTACAATCATGGACACTACAACATGTTAGGTACAGTCATGGACACTACATGTTAGGTACAGTCATGGACACTACAACATGTTAGGTACAGTCATGGACACTACATGTTAGGTACAGTCATGGACACTACAACATGTTAGGTAGTCATGGACACTACTACATGTTAGGTACAGTCATGGACACGACAACATGTTAGGTACAGTCATGGACACTACAGCATGTTAGGTACAGTCATGGACACTACAGCATGTTAGGGACAGTCATGGACACAACAACATGTTAGGTACAGTCATGGACACTACTACATGTTAGGTACAGTCATGGACACAACAACATGTTAGGTACAGTCATGGACACTACATGTTAGGTACAGTCATGGACACAACAACATGTAAGGTACAGTCATGGACACTACAACATGTTAGGTACAGTCATGGACACTACATGTTAGGTACAGTCATGACACTACAACATGTTAGGTACAGTCATGACACTACAACATGTTAGGTACAGTCATGACACTACAACATGTTAGGTACAATCATGGACACTACAACATGTTAGGTACAGTCATGGACACTACATGTTAGGTACAGTCATTGACACGACAACATGTTAGGTACAGTCATGGACACTACAACATGTTAGGTACAGTCATGGACACTACAACATGTTAGGTAGTCATGGACACTACAACATGTTAGGTACAGTCATGGACACTACATGTTAGGTACAGTCATGGACACTACATGTTAGGTACAGTCATGGACACTACAACATGTTAGGTACAGTCATGGACACTACAACATGTTAGGTACAGTCATGGACACTACATGTTAGGTACAGTCATGGACACTACAACATGTTAGGTACAGTCATGGACACTACATGTTAGGTACAGTCATGGACACTACAGCATGTTAGGTACAGTCATGGACACTACATGTTGTGTACAGTCATGGACACAACATGTTAGGTACAGTCATGGACACTACAACATGTTAGGCACAGTCATGGACACTACAACATGTTAGGTACAGTCATGGACACTACATGTTAGGTACAGTCATGGACACTACAACATGTTAGGTACAGTCATGGACACTACATGTTAGGTACAGTCATGGACACTACATGATAGGTACAGTCATGGACACTACTACATGTTAGGTACAGTCATGGACACTACTACAACATGTTAGGTACAGTCATGGACACTACATGTTAGGTACAGTCATGGACACTACAACATGTTAGGTACAGTCATGGACACAACATGTTAGGTCATGGACACTACAACATGTTGGGTACAGTCATGGACACTACATGTTAGGTACAGTCATGGACACTACATGATAGGTACAGTCATGGACACTACTACATGTTAGGTACAGTCATGGACACTACTACAACATGTTAGGTACAGTCATGGACACTACATGTTAGGTACAGTCATGGACACTACAACATGTTAGGTACAGTCATGGACACTACATGTTAGGTACAGTCATGGACACTACATGTTAGGTACAGTCATGGACACTACAACATGTTAGGTACAGTCATGGACACTACATGTTAGGTACAGTCATGGACACTACTACATGTTAGGTACAGTCATGGACACAACATGTTAGGTCATGGACACTACAACATGTTAGGTACAGTCATGGACACTACATGTTAGGTACAGTCATGGACACTACAACATGTTAGGTACAGTCATGGACACTACATGTTAGGTACAGTCATGGACACTACAACATGTTAGGTACAGTCATGGACACTACATGTTAGGTACAGTCATGGACAGTACATGTTAGGTACAGTCATGGACACTACAACATGTTAGGTACAGTCATGGACACAACATGTTAGGTCATGGACACTACTACATGTTAGGTACAGTCATGGACACTACAACATGTTAGGTACAGTCATGGACACTACTACATGTTAGGTACAGTCATGGACACGACATGTTAGGTACAGTCATGGACACTACTACATGTTAGGTACAGTCATGGACACGACATGTTAGGTGCAGTCATGGACACTACTACATGTTAGGTGCAGTCATGGACACTACTACATGTTAGGTACAGTCATGGACACTACTACATGTTAGGTAGTCATGGACACTACAACATGTTAGGTCATGGACACTACAACATGTTAGGTACAGTCATGGACACTACAACATGTTAGGTACAGTCATGGACACTACATGTTAGGTAGTCATGGACACTACATGTTAGGTACAGTCATGGACACTACATGTTAGGTACAGTCATGGACACTACAGCATGTTAGGTACAGTCATGGACACTACAACATGTTAGGTACAGTCATGGACACTACTACATGTTAGGTACAGTCATGGACACTACATGTTAGGTAGTCATGGACACTACATGTTGGGTACAGTCATGGACACTACTACATGTTAGGTACAGTCATGGACACTACAACATGTTAGGTACAGTCATGGACACTACAACATGTTAGGTACAGTCATGGACACTACAGCATGTTAGGTACAGTCATGGACACTACAGCATGTTAGGTACAGTCATGGACACTACTACATGTTAGGTACAGTCATGGACACTACATGTTGGGTACAGTCATGGACACTACTACATGTTAGGTACAGTCATGGACACTACTACATGTTAGGTAGTCATGGACACTACAACATGTTAGGTCATGGACACTACAACATGTTAGGTGCAGTCATGGACACTACATGTTAGGTACAGTCATGGACACTACATGTTAGGTACAGTCATGGACACTACTACATGTTAGGTACAGTCATGGACACTACAACATGTTAGGTCATGGACACTACAACATGTTAGGTACAGTCATGGACACTACATGTTAGGTAGTCATGGACACTACATGTTAGGTACAGTCATGGACACTACAGCATGTTAGGTACAGTCATGGACACTACAGCATGTTAGGTACAGTCATGGACACTACATGTTAGGTACAGTCATGGACACTACTACATGTTAGGTACAGTCATGGACACTACATGTTAGGTACAGTCATGGACACTACAACATGTTAGGTACAGTCATGGACACTACTACATGTTAGGTACAGTCATGGACACTACATGTTAGGTACAGTCATGGACACTACTACATGTTAGGTACAGTCATGGACACTACATGTTAGGTACAGTCATGGACACGACAACATGTTAGGTACAGTCATGGACACTACTACATGTTAGGTACAGTCATGGACACTACATGTTAGGTACAGTCATGGACACTACAGCATGTTAGGTACAGTCATGGACACTACTACATGTTAGGTACAGTCATGGACACTACATGTTAGGTACAGTCATGGACACTACATGTTAGGTACAGTCATGGACACGACATGTTAGGTACAGTCATGGACACTACATGTTAGGTACAGTCATGGACACTACTACATGTTAGGTACAGTCATGGACACTACAACATGTTAGGTACAGTCATGGACACTACTACATGTTAGGTAGTCATGGACACTACAACATGTTAGGTAGTCATGGACACTACATGTTAGGTACAGTCATGGACACTACTACATGTTAGGTACAGTCATGGACACTACAACATGTTAGGTCATGGACACTACAACACGTAACAACCGACCAACCGAAAAACATGCCTGACAAATCACAAATCTTTAAAAGCATCCGCAAAATCTCCTGTACATTTCTCACTCATATACTTAAAGTTGTGTTTTCAGTGTTTCATGTCTGAAATATCTCATATAGTCTTAAATATAAATGGGTTTGCTTAAAGTTGTATTGTCAGTTATACAAAGGTCTTTGGAGACAGAGCACCAGATATATACAAACACACTACCCAACAATAATAACAATGCAACCTGCTAAACCATGTCCACTTTGTGGGTTGTATTGGTAAAGGTTATGCGAGGAGATTATTCACATTTCAGAAGTCAGGATTAGCCTGATGAGGTTCTGAGGTGTACAGGTCTACTAACACCACAACCAGGCACCCTGATGACACCCACCTTCTGTTCATACTTGAGGAACATCTGGAAGCTGTCCAACGTCAGGATTTGTCTGCAAGGAACAGAAAAAGACTGATGAACCCTGAAGGGTGATAAAGAAGTGAAACAAAGAAAGGGGTTTGGGGGTAGAGCCCCTGTATGCATGCCCAGGATAGCTCTCCTAGATGCTAGGACAAACGTTAACAGCGCAATATTAACACGAATTAAGATCGTTTTAATTATCTTAATTAACTTAATCTTATCTTAACCTACCTTAATCTTATCTTAAACTATCT
Source organism: Harmothoe impar (assembly GCA_947462335.1). Taxonomy (NCBI): domain Eukaryota; kingdom Metazoa; phylum Annelida; class Polychaeta; order Phyllodocida; family Polynoidae; genus Harmothoe; species Harmothoe impar. The sequence continues at coordinate 64,995,595 of OX381720.1, read as the reverse complement.
TAGACTATCTTAAATGTAGAGGCCAGGGTCTATGCATACGGCCCCATGGTGGCAAAAAAATGAAACTACCTTTAATCATGATAAAATCATGATTCTCTCTTGTACATGTCCTAACTCACCTCTACTAATCCTTTATATGCCACCTTGTGGTGTTCTACACATCTTGTCACTGTTTTTCATTTTTGCTGAAATATGCGCTCTACTCTTTTATAGGTGTTTAGACCGACTAGAAAATATTTGAATAATTCCCTTAACCGTTAATTCATCAATGATTTTGGTAGTAAAAAGTATCACATGATCTTATATACTAGGATTTTGGTTAGAAATTGTTGGCACTTTTCTTTTCTGAGTTGCAAAATGTAGAAAAAATTAAATTTTCTTGATTTGTGTTATCTCCCTAAATTGGTCATGGCTCTCTAGTTTCACCTATGACAATTAATTTTTCTGTATTGATTGTGTTACTAATGATCTCCTCTTAACATCTGAGAAGTTTGGTTGAGATGTTATTGGTCAAATTTTCAAAAAGTGGAAAGATTTTGAACAAAGTAGGGATTTCCCCATAGCCGATTATTATATTATTTCCCAAGTGATCAAGAAATATTGTTGGTAGATCAAAATTGATCAAACCCTGGCTTCTACCTTTAAAAGTGTTATTAAGCAAATAAGGATGGCGCCACTAGTAGTGGTAAGACTACACAGTCCACTGTAGGATAGGCTAGTGGACTAATGTGTAATGGAGGGCTCTGCCCCTAACCCCCTGGGTAGCCGCATGCAGAACACCATGTACCCCTTGGACGGGCATGTATCACCTGTACTGCCGCCCATCAACCAATAGGGGGTACAGAATAATACCCCTTCAGGTCGGAAAGTCGCCGAAATGAAGGGCCTAAAGTCGGAAAGTCGCTTTTTTGGACTATTTTTATATTATTGACCCCTCTGAAGCCACCCAGTACATAGCCAGTATTGCATGATGGGGTCATCTATGGGGCATTTTCCTTCATTATCTTAACACAGGACCGTACCGATAAGGTGGTGTGTGTAATACACGGTGATACACCCACTCCCCCCATGTGGGTAACTTATGCCGACCGTACTGAGTTGTTGCACTCCGGACGACAAGTCGGCATGATGCACCAATGCACGACCACCGCAGAGTTACTCCCATGGGTTTCCGAATGCGGGGGGGGGGGGGGAGCGCCCCGTCCCCAATCCTAGACAGGGGGGCGTATATTCTGAGCCCCCCCCCCCCCCCCATTTTGGCAGAAAATGTTGGAATGTTGGAGGGGGGCATGACCCAAACGCTCTCGCTTTTGGCGTTCAGAATAGCACACCCTTCTGAACTTAATGTGGTTTGGCCGTGACCCCTCCCCCCAGGTCACCCCATAGATTAGTACATCCGTAACACATCACTGTGCCTCTACTCTGTGGTAGCGGCCTGTAGCCGGCTCGGTACAAGACCTGCGTAACTGTAAACTGGGCTGTATGAGGAGCTGTGTGTGTAGGTGTGTGCAGTGGGGGGGGGGGGGGGGGTTCCGGTCTAGTTCATAAGGAGGGCAGCACAGTGAGGGGGAGGGGAGGGAGAGGGGGGCAGGGACGAGAGATCAGCTGTTAGAAGCCGGAACACGGCTATATACAGTAGAGGTAGGGGGGGCTGAGTACATGGGGAAGCTGAGATTAGAATGTGCCGTATTATAAGTAGGAATATATATCCATAATAATGTATTTGCTATGGAGGTGGTATTACCACCTACTTATTTATTTGCCTTGGTTTATCTACAACCTTCTCTTTTGACTAGTAGAGCTGTCTACAATTAAAGATTGTACAAGTCAGATCAGTATTCCTATTGCCCGGTCTCCATGTTGAATGTTACTCTCTTCACTAACTGTGTACCATCGTGTGCTTCAAGTGTAGGGACTAGTGGAGTTTTCCTATTTGTAGTATTTCTTATACTTAGCTGAACTTGTGGGAGGGATGGAGGGAGGGAGGGAGGGAGGGAGGGAGGGAGGGAGGGAGGGAGGGAGGGAGGGACGGAGGGACGGAGGGACGGAGGGAGGGACGGAGGGAGGGAGGGAGGGAGGGACAGAGGGAGGGAATGAGGGAGGGAGGGAGGGACGGAGGGATGGAGGGACGGAGGGAGGGATGGACAGAGGGAGGGAGGGACGGAGGGACGGACAAAGGGAGAGACGGAGGGAGGGAAGGATGGGGGACAGAGGGAGGGACGGAGGGAGGGAGGGACGGACGGAGGGAGGGACGGAGGGAGGGAGGGACGGACGGACAAAGGGAGAGACGGAGGGAGGGAAGGATGGGGGACAGAGGGAGGGGCAGAGGGAGGGAGAGACGGAGGGGTGGAGTGGGGATAGGAGGGAATACTCGGTTACCCGAGCTTCATCTTGGGTAGGAAGTGACTAGGAACCAAAGTTCTCCGGAGCCTAGCGGCAATACTTTGCAGTGTAGAAGAGGGAGAGAGGATGGGAATTAGTAAAACCCTGAACCACTGGTCCAGTGTTAGTTAACTAAAGCTGTGTCCAGGTGACGCAGTAACAGCAGGCAGCTACTCACCCGTTCATGTAGGTGGAGAAGTACTCGGAGAACACCTGAAACGACAAACAACAGCAGAGTGAGACAGGGAGACCTGGCAGGTTGTCAATTTGACGAGTTGAAGCTAGTTGACTCTATGCTGTTCACTTAGAAGAGTTGTCCTGTAAGACGACCTTATGCACTCCAGAGCTCTCCAGAGTTTTTCAGTGTACGTACAAGAGCATCAAACTGGCGGCAATGGATATAAGTTAATAATAAAGGGTACTTACAGTGCTCTGATGTTAGTGTTACAGGGTACATGGTTTACTTATAGTGCTCTGTCAGTGTTACATAGACTACTTACAGTGCTCTGTCAGTGTTCCATAATTTACTTACAGTCTAGTGTTAGTGCTACATAGTCTACTTACAGTGTCAGTGCTACATAGTTTACTTACAATTCACAATGTAACAGGGTACTTACAGTGCTCTGTCAGTGCTACATAGACTACTTACAGTGCTGTCAATGTTACATAACCTACTTACAGTCTGGTATCGGTGCTACATAGACTACTTACAGTGCTCTGTCAGTGCTACATAGACTACTTACAGTGCTCTGTCAGTGCTTCATAGACTACTTACAGTCTGGTATCGGTGCTACATAGACTACTTACAGTGCTGTCAGTGTTACATAGTTTACTTACAGTGCTCTGTCAGTGTTACATAGTTTACTTACAGTCTGGTGTTACTGCTACATAGACTACTTACAGTGCTCTGTCAGTGCTACATAGACTACTTACAGTCTGGTATCGGTGCTACATAGACTACTTACAGTGCTGTCAGTGTTACATAGTTTACTTACAGTGCTCTGTCAGTGTTACATAGACTACTTACAGTGCTCTGTTAGTGCTACATAGACTACTTACAGTGCTCTGTTAGTGCTACATAGTTTACTTACAGTCTGGTGTTAGTGCTACATAGACTACTTACAGTGCTCTGTTACTGCTACATAGACTACTTACAGTGCTCTGTTAGTGCATAGTCTACTTACAGTCTGGTGTTAGTGCTACATAGATTACTTACAGTGCTCTGTTAGTGCTACATAGACTACTTACAGTGCTCTGTCAGTGTTACATAGACTACTTACAGTGCTCTGTTAGTGCTACATAGACTACTTACAGTGCTCTGTCAGTGCTACATAGTTTACTTACAGTGCTCTGTTAGTGCTACATAGACTACTTACAGTGCTCTCTCAGTGCTACATAGTTTACTTACAGTGCTCTGTTAGTGCTACATAGACTACTTACAGTGCTCTGTCAGTGCTACATAGTTTCTCACAGTCTGGTGTCGGTGCTACATAGACTACTTACAGTGCTGTTAGTGCTACATAGACTACTTACAGTGCTCTGTCAGTGCTACATAGTTTCTCACAGTCTGGTGTCGGTGCTACATAGACTACTTACAGTGCTGTTAGTGCTACATAGACTACTTACAGTCTGGTGTTACTGCTACATAGACTACTTACAGTGCTCTGGTGGATGACTTTCTGGTACAGACGGCTGAGTTGGTCAAAGTTGATGTCTCCTTGTGACGGCTCCACCTCCTGTAGGGGTACACAGAGACTTGTATGGGAACATTCACAAATGACGTTACAATACCCTATTACACCATCATGCACCTCCTCTGGAGCAGAGATGCTTATAGACCGTAGTTATACGCCATGAACAAGCCATATCACATGGCATCTTCGTGGCTCCAGTGGGATCAAAAGCGACCTGGCGACCTGGCGCCTTGAGCTGTTTCCCAGGCGACTTGGCGACCTGGTACAGTCATTTAAGCGACCTAGCGACTCTTGGAAATATTTGGTTATAGCACAAATGGTCTAAAAAGCGACTTTGCGACCTGGGGCCCTTAATTTGCGACCTAAGGGGGCCCTATGCACCCCCATCTTGCTGCAGACAGAGGGTGTTGTTAGACCTGGCGGCACCGTGACGTCATGAATGCCTTACCCGCTGTCTGCCTTCTGTGACGTGTGACTATTTACTGAATATCTACAACTTCCTGTACTGATGTCTAATCACCAACGTGCAGGCAACACAAGCTTCATACTAAAGAAAATTAAGTATAATGATAAAGTATTTGTTCAGGACTGTCCAACTAAAGTGGCGCCTACCGTAAAACCTTGCATATAGGCCGCGGCTAGTACACAAGTCAGATCGCTAGTGCAGCTCATAGCATGAGGACAAAGTCAGGGTGCGGCGTATACATGACTTTTTATATGTATATTACAGGACTAAATTAAGCATTTTCGGACCCCCTCACTGAAAACTTGGGCATATCTGAAACTAATCACTGCTGATTAGTTAGGGTAATCATGCTGATTAGTTAGGGGAAAGTCATCACGGTGATGACCAAAAGTCATCATCTTGATTACAATATTTGCCACCAGAGGGCCCACTAGACATTAATTGAATATGCAGGACGTGCTCCAGGCCATCTATGGATTTATATCCATATTAACCCTAAGCATAGGAACTTATAAAATCAAACATTTGAAGAATATCATCCCATTAGAACTTCAAGTAATTTACAGGTATTAAAGTTTTGACCAAAATTCTCAAGAGCAGACATAAGTGTACACATGGACACCTTTTGTGTGGCTTAAACCACATTTACTAATGCAAGAATAGACTGTTGGTTACTATACACTTATAGGCCTTGTTGGGCTTGCTATGAGGGCTAGAGGTGCTCTCAATCCAGGTATGATGACAGGTGAAGTTTGTTTTTTTTATATTTAGGGATATTTAGAGAAATATTTAGAGAAATAATTCATATGAAATTAACCATGGATGATTTCAAGAAATAATCACGGTGACGACACGGGGTCATCACATATGATTACTCTAGTCATTACCAAGTAATCACAGGTGTCGTCATCACTGTGATGACAAAAAGTAATCACTCTTGATTACTTTTCCCCCATAGAGTTTTTAGTGCTGTTAGACATAGGATATGTCAAAGTTGGGATGCTAGGTGTATTACGGATTATATGAGGATCATAGGGCGCAAGGGGGACAACTGGTACAAAATCCCACAACATGTGAAACAGACGAGGATGACACACTGTCTCTGAAACAGTTGTCACGGCGCACTTCATATCAAGATTACAATATATGAGATACCCCCCCCCCCCCACTCCCCCCACCCCCCGTGATTAGTGCGTCATACACGTACACCACTTCCTCGTCCCACCCCAGGTAGTACAGGGAGTGGTAGTAGTAGTGGGGGTGCAGAGGGGTCCCCCCTGAGGTCGGAAAGTCGCCGGAATTAAGGGCTCCAGGTCACAAAGTCGCATTTTTTGACCCCCTAGAGTATTGTCAATTTTGTCTAAAAGTCGCCAGGTCACGTTTATTATTGCATTAGATCGAAAGTCGCCTCCAAAACGGCCCAGGTCGCCTTTGGCCCATCTGCAGCCACAGTAGTGGTAGTGGCGGCTAAGGGGTAAAACTCATCCCCCATACCTGGGTGCACACTGTGTGTACAGAGCTGAGACTGACGTCTTGGGGCCACCATAGTGTGCTGATATGAGGTTGGATACCAGTGTGTGTGGGGGGGGGTGCCATGATGAGAGCTATATATACAGTGATAACACACCAACACATCTCTGCAGCCCTGACCAGGAGAGATAAGCCCTATCTACTACAAAGCTGCAACCAGCAGTGGTTCACTCAACTACCACTATCAGATAGCGTCAGTAGGAGACGGGCCGGGGACACACATCAGCCTGCAGGGGGGAGGGGGGGGGAAGGGGGGAGGGGGGCATTTAAATACTTGGGAATTTCTGAAATATTAGGCTAATTGGTGTGGTGGGGGAGTGGAGGGGGGTTGAAAAACCACTTTTAAGGAAGGGCATAATGCTTTGATGCATCATGCCCGAGTAACCATACTTTTAGCAACATGCTATACTTAAAGATTAAAGAGTTGCAGCCCCTACTTTGTGTGAGGGACACGGTTTCTCCAAAAATGATGTATTCGGAGACACCGGGACTCGAACCTGGGGCCTTCCGCTTGCCAAGCGACTGCTCTACCACTGAGCTACATCCCCTTGTCCTATCAGATAAACCGTGTTTCACGATACTGGATCGGTATGGTACAGAGGGGAGCGGGATTACCCAAGTGATACCCCCTTACGGGGTTACCACAGAGGCGCGGGGGAGCCCCTACCTGGTACACCTCCTTATAAGGAGCCCCTACCTGGTACACCTCCTTATAAGGAGCCCCTACCTGGTACACCTCCTTATAAGGAGCCCCTACCTGGTACACCTCCTTATAAGGAGCCCCTACCTGGTACACCTCCTTATAAGGAGCCCCTACCTGGTACACCTCCTTATAAGGAGCCCCTACCTGGTACACCTCCTTATAAGGAGCCCCTACCTGGTATACCTCCTTATAAGGGGCCCCTACCTGGAACACCTCCTTATAAGGGGCCCCTACCTGGAACACCTCCTTATAAGGGGCCCCTACCTGGAACACCTCCTTATAAGGGGCCCCTACCTGTAACACCTCCTTATAAGGAGCCCCTACCTGGTATGAGTTGAGTTGAAATTCTTTTATTTAGACTCTATAAGGTAGGCCCAGGGCCTGTTTGCTACATAGAGTATATGTCATGCGTCTGTATATAAATATGTACTAGTTACATTAATTCTCCTGAAGGGAGTATTTAAATTTTAACAGACAGTGTGTCATAGACCATTGGCATAAGCCAGTTGATCCATGCAACACTATACAATCATTACATAATAAATTTGCTAACATCCAATAACCTTCCAAAAGGGGAAGGGGTTAAAAGAAAAAAAGGGTTAATTTATTGGGGCTTGTGCCCAATTGAATATGTTATTCCAGAAGATAATTCTGGGGATTAGTAAACAGAATATAGATAATGGGACTGATGTTATAAGGAGCCCCTACCTGGTACACCTCCTTATAAGGAGCCCCTACCTGGTATACCTCCTTATAAGGAGCCCCTACCTGGTACACCTCCTTATAAGGAGCCCCTACCTGGTATACCTCCTTATAAGGAGCCCCTACCTGGTATACCTCCTTATAAGGAGCCCCTACCTGGTATACCTCCTTATAAGGAGCCCCTACCTGGTACACCTCCTTATAAGGAGCCCCTACCTGGTACACCTCCTTATAAGGAGCCCCTACCTGGTACACCTCCTTATAAGGAGCCCCTTATACACCTCCTTATAAGGAGCCCCTACCTGGTACACCTCCTTATAAGGAGCCCCTTATACACCTCCTTATAAGGAGCCCCTACCTGGTACACCTCCTTATAAGGAGCCCCTACCTGGTACACCTCCTTATAAGGAGCCCCTTATACACCTCCTTATAAGCAGCACGTACCTGGTACACCTCCTTATAAGGAGCCCCTACCTGGTACACCTCCTTATAAGGAGCCCCTACCTGGTATACCTCCTTATAAGGAGCCCCTACCTGGTATACCCCCTTATAAGGAGCCCCTACCTGGTACACCTCCTTATAAGGAGCCCCTACCTGGTACACCTCCTTATAAGGAGCGCCTACTTGTATTAAGCAGCACGTACCTGGTATACCTCCTTGAACTTGCCGCCGGGTTTGAGGCCGACCTTTGTGAACCAGTTCTTGACGTCTTTATTTGACAACCTGCAGCGACAGACATAGCATTGGTAAGGACCCGGTGTTACCCTTTAGTTACTCATTGCCACACTTTGGTTTTAGAACAATTTCTTTAGTTTCATCATTTATATATATATATATATATATGTGTATATATATATATATATCAGTAGGTCGGCTTATAGGGACATTGGCTTGAAGGGTAGGTTGGCTTATAGATGAGGGTGGCTTATAGGGGATGTTGGCTTATAGGGCAGGTCAGCTTATAGGGTATGTTGGCTTATAGGGGATGTTGGCTTGTAGGGGATGTTGGCTTATAGGGCAAGTCGGCTTATAGGGCAGGTTTTATTCTGGGTGTTACTTACAGGTGCGCCTTGTTCTCCAGACTGTAGAACTCC